>CM053514.1:17574535-17620001 GCA_028627145.1 Eidolon dupreanum | reverse complement strand
ATATATATATACACATACATACATACATACATACATACATACATACATATATACACTTAAAAAAAACTGATTTCTATTCTCTGAAAATTAGTGTTTCACTTTTTGTTTTCCTTCACACATCAGTAGTCCTTTTTCAATTCTGTAACAAGAAGCACAACTTTGTGTTTTGAAAATACTGTTCACCTTAAAACTTCTCTCACACTAGAACTAAAAAATGGGATAATTCTCCTTTTTCCAATACTATAGAGGAGTGGTTATAGAAACACATTAATTATCTTGTATAAAAATGATATGGATAGGTATCAGACTACTTGAGTTATATTGAAAATGTTGATATTTTTAATCAAATTGAAGAATTATATAGTCTAACACATGAATCAGTAAATTCATTACTATTTAGATTGCATTTTTTGACACAGATTTATATCTTGAGGGACTTGGATGACTCCCTAGAATATCATGATATGTTTTTGTTTCCAGCCAGGATGCTATAATTTATATAAAATAGTAAGGCTGACTTGTATATAAACTAATTGACAGATGTAGGCATTATCATTTGGGGATTAATCATTGTGCTAGTAATTCAAGTACATATTGGATGACTCTAAGGTGGATGTGAAAGAAACATTTCCTCCTCTTTTTCTCTCTAGTATTATTACTGTTTTATTTTTAAAATATGCTCAGCCCATACACTATTCTCTCTCCTTTGAAATAATGCACATATAAGCCAATAATAAATAGAGATGAATTCCACTGGAAACATTTTTATAAGATGAAACTATTTTCTATTTACATCACCATCAACAAAACACCATTTTTTTTCTTTATTAAAATAGTTAGCAACATGTTCCATTGGTTTCCAGAATTTAAATATCATCTGTATTTTTCAATTCAAACAAAACAAAGTGATATCTTAGTCCACAAAATACTATGGCCTAAACCTAGATATATTATTGAAATAAAATCCTGAATATTATTGTATATTTATAGTCACTCATTTAGGTTACATAAGTCATTTAAAGACATTTCCTATTCTGAATAGATTATAGGGGTAGAAGAGAATATCTCATTTTCATTTTATACCTACCAATACAAAAAAAAAAAATCTTCGAGAGCCTCTTTTTTAGTGAGTGGTCAAATATTTCTAATAAAAATCATAAAATTATTCCTTATATGTTTTTCTGTCACTTAATCTTACCAGAATTCATTATTATAGAGTCATAAAATCACATATATGAACAAGAACTCTATTTCCCATTCAGTGATTTCTCTAAAAATTTAGGACTTAATCATGAGACAGACACAGATAACAAAAAAAAGCAGCTTTTTTAGGAACATGAAAGGGAAGACCAAAGAAAAAAGTATATATTTTTTGCTCATTCATTCACTCTAAAATGTTCAATGAACACCTCTTATGGGTCAGGCTCTGTTCTAGTTGCTATAATTTATCAATGATGAAGATAAATAAAGTTCCTGCTCTCATATTGCTCGCAGCAATTATTTGTCTAAATGTAAGATTAGATTGCCCATTATCACAGAATGAACCACTCTTTCCATCTCTTTTCATTTAAGAGCAGAGTATATATAAACTAAATATCTAAAACCAATGAAACAAAACATAAAACATTTAATTCAGCCAATTCCTGTCTTTACAACTGAATTCGAATTTTATTCATAATAAAGTATTATTGAATACAATGGCAGACTGTTTAATGGACACAAATTTTTCTCAATCCTACACTCATGGTTCTGTGCAGTGAGGCTATACCACTTTTCCCTTCCAAAGTTAATCCCTTTCTCCACCCCCATAAATTTGGATTAGCCTTGGTGATTTATTTGGACCAACAGCATGTAGCAGAAGCGAGGCTGTGCAACTTCCAGAGTCTAGGCCTCAAGGCACTTGTTACTGTCCCTCCCCCCTCTCGGATCATTGTTCTGGATCATCACGTTGTGAAGAAGCCCAGAATGAAAACGAAATGAAGATGAAGATCCAGTATTCTAAATGAGCCCAGTCACCACCTCATTTACTAGCTGAAGAGCTTCCCAGCCAATCCACAGAAACATGAGAAATTATTATTTGCTGCTGTTTTAAGCCACTCATCTTTCATGTGATGTGCTATGTATTACTAGATAAAAGATACAAAAACTTATTTTATGTGTTACACTATGCTAAGCATAACATAAACGGAAGTCAGCAAAAGCTTCCATAAACCCTGCCTATAATCTCTGTCCTACGGTTTCATAGGAAAGATTATAATTCCTCAAATACATTAATACTGTGAAATTCCTGTGGTAATATGTGAAAGAAGAAAAAGTAAAAATGTTTCATGAGAAGTTGTAGGTACTGAAAGGGAACCACATTTCTGGAACAGGTGATTCTAAGCACAAAGTCTTCTGTGGTAGAAAGTAGATCCGCAAAACAAAGAAGAGAAGGCCAAAGAGCCTAGCTAAAACAGTGTCAGCTCACTGTAAGACCATGTTGGTAGGTAAGGGCCAGAAGTTTAGCTGCATAGCACATTTGTCTTAGGATGAATACAGTTCGTAGTAGTGCTTACACAGAACTTGTATTTTTGTGTGTGTGTTTTATCATTTTGATGCAATTATTTGCTGCTTGAGCATTCAGGAAATGGCAGCAAGACATGTTCCTAAAAGATCAGCTGAGCAGAGCTTGAATTTCATTGTTAAAACTCCTCGTATACTCAAACCCTCAGAGTTGAAACTAAGTCACCTAAATAAATTTAATAATGGGAATGAATTAGAGAGAAAAAGGGCTATAGTAATTGTGGTCATTTTTTGTCTTCCAATTAAACAATTAGACTTTACATAGAAGAAAAAGAATGTGATGGGGCAATTAAATACAGTACTAACCAGCCAAATCAACAAGTTTCTGTTGTACAGTATGATTCTGTACTATGTGGTCAACTTTATTAATCAGTATAAAATAAAGAGTATGCAAAAAATCTGAAAGGGTGATGAAATTTTTCAACCTCTTTTATTGTTCACATAAAAATGTCAAGTAAAAAAATAAGTCAATTATTTCCATTCAGATAAAACTAGTAATATATTTCTGCTGGAAACAAAGTCTTACTTTCCTCTCAGCTCAAAAAAAATATTAACATAGCAATTAACAATCCTGTAGTTCCCTTCCTTTGCCTACTATACTCACGATCATATTATTGTCCAGAAATACTGGCAAGTGACCAGGATGAGGAGGCATTTGGAGAGATTATTGTTTAAAGCAATAACTCCTTAAAGCAAGGAAAGCAAAGGGAAAAAAGAAAAAGAACAATTCTGAATTCTTTTTGTTACATTCAATTGTCACAATAGAGTAATTTTCTCTCATCATCCATAAATCTATCATCTTGCTAATACTTTGGCAAAATCATTTCGTTGTAGCACATAATATATATTAATAAGCTACTAGACTTTTTCTAATAATCTACTTTCCTTTCCACTTTAGATTTAACAATCATATAATAATCACTGTTCTGCTTGCAAATGAATCATATGCAAAAGTGAGGAAATAGCTAAGAGGGAGTGATGCAGCCCAGGAGAGATTTAATCATAGGAAATGGCTGACTTTTTATTTCCAATAACCATCTGCACTTGTGGTAAATCAGGTGCTAATACAGCTCAGGCCCAGATTGCACAGGGGCATAAATCTCAAGAACCAAAAATCGTGGAGCAACAGACTTTAGAAAAATGAAATTTTCTAAGGAAATGCACCAAGATTATCATATAGAAGGTCACCATCTGCAAATGTGTCATAAAAATGAATATATTTGGTCGACCTAATACTACGTTATGACATTGGTTGCAAACATTAAATATGTACCTTTCTTTTGAAACCTTTCACTTAAAATATTCTAATCATTTATGGTTTCCTCCTAGATAGTCAACATCTTGAGGTTAGGGGGTCTCCATGCCAGTTTCATTTTAATCTCCTTCACAGTGACTTCAACTTGCTAAGTACTCAATATCTGGAGAATAATTGATGGTAATAAAATTATTCATTGTGGAATCCCACTTTTTGAGTAGAAATACTGCAGAATTCTTTTTTCCCAGTGGATGAGGTAGCCATGTCTAAACTGGGTAGAATTTGTTACAGACAGGATTAGATTCAAGTCTTCTGAGAATCAATCAATACGACTATGTCTTCTAAGACTTTTTGTCTCCATCATCATAATCCTTAACTCCATGTCTCACTCAATTGTATTGAAATGATATTCACATTATAAATCAGGATGAACGTAGAGGGACAAGGGATAGCCTAGAACCTACAGAATAATTTAAATTCTGCACAATGGAGAAAGTATTCAAGTCTTAGGACTTAATAAAATCTTCACCTTTTCCTATGCGCTAGTGTAAAACATAGACTGTATCTATCCCATAATAATTAATGATTATATTCTTAACCATTTACAAATACTAGAACATCAAGGACCTGGAATCACAAGTAAAGATGAGATGTGGGATTTCTATTAGCACTTGAGCCAACCTGAATTCCTCAGTATCCTCAGCTTAACATGGTTTCGTCATTCTCCACTTACTACTATATATGTGGAAATCCTACTGCTAAAGTCTTTTCTCTCACTTTTGTAAAAATAAATTTAGTAAGCACTAAAAAGAAATCTAGATGTTAGAGCCAATTAGTCTGTAAACAGATTTTTTAATTCATGAGGTGAATACTTAGAGCAGTGGTTCTTAATTGTTTGCGTGTCATGGATACTGTGAGAATTTGATGAGAGCCATGAACCTTCTTTCCTGAAATACACACATGACACACATGTAAAGGATTATGCCTAAAATCTCAGGAGTTTTACATTCTTCTTAAAATCTATTCACAGTGCCCAGAACTATGTAAATCCAGGTTAAAAGTCCTGACTATGAGTGCATTTTCAAAGCCGATAATTAACAAAAATTGTAGGTGATATGAATCATAAGTGACAGACTTTGAATGTAAATTATTTTTATTTCTTATTCAAAGTAATTTGGTACCAGCATTTATCATGTTAAATCACAAATATAATTTTCAAACTGATTGCATATATCCAAATGAAATCCACCAGAAATGAAATAATTGTTTTCATTTAAAATTGAGAAGACAGAAACATTTACCATTTAATAGATATGCGAGAACATACTATATAGAGATGTGTTATGCACTGTTTTGTAATAACAAGAATTCATGAAATGAGAGTTGATTAAATTTTATGAGTAGATTTTAACCTTCAGTTTGTACTCCTGTCTCTAAATTTCTCTCTTGCCTCTCTAGTTTTTGCAAAGAGAGGAAGGCCCTGAGGCAGAAAACACGTAGGCACACAGTTTGCACTTGGGGAAGGCTACCAGTATGAGGTGGGTCTCAATGGGCATAGAACGTCCCAGAAAACTGTGGCTGAAATCAAAGGTGGATGAGAGGATTCTTTAAGAATCCTGCTATAAGCCACCATAGTAACCTATATATTTCTCAACACTCTCTTTAATTTTATAAGTAACCTAATCTATTATGCAATATTTTAAATAGTATTTTCTATCCTTCTTGTCATAAAGATTATAAAAACAGATGTATACTCTCATCACAAAAATAACCTTATATTAAATGATTTTACCACCCCCCTGAAATTAACAAAATTACTAACTATGCAATTTTTCATTTTAAATTAAATCATAGAAATAATTTTCATCTCTCCCTAAACCCATTAAAAGTCCGGCACTTTATAGCAGAGATGACATTGAATGATTTGCAAATTAATGAAACCACTGTTACAATGCTCTAACTTTGGGGAATAGTATTATAAAAAAAGCCTTATAAAACCTGGGCTCCCCCTACTCACTCCCTGCTCCTTCGGCAGAACATGTATTGCTTATTTAAAAACTAAACCTACACAAAGCTATTTTATGAACACTTTTATGCTAAATAATTTTGTAATTTGAGTAAGAAGTACTCAGATATTTCCATGCAGGCAGATGGGTGAAAGGTTGATCAGACACTCAAATTGTAATCTTGCTCCTTGAGGCAGAAGTGAGCTTTCTATAAATGACTTAAAAGAGAAATTTTGAGATAAGTCCCCTTCCTAGTCCACAAAACCATGGAGAAATTGTCCAGAAGACCCACAGCACAAGGCCACAAGTGGCCTTCGTAACTTAAGCTATTATTTAGGAAGTTTAAGCACATATTTTCTACATTTTTTGCAGGTTCAAATAATACTGTTACTACACCCAGGTTATAGGATGGGAGTCTGAATCATGAGAACCCAAGATTTGAGACAATTTTGTATCATAATATTCTGAAGTCTGTCCCAAAGGATTTTGTCTTTTGACCCATTGTGCAAAATTGTTTCCTGATTAGGCTGTTTCCAAGCTAAAATAGACAAAAATAGGGCTGAGCAGCCAGCCAGCCAAATGTACCTTTTATAAATCTATCTCTAAACTTGTAGAGAACTCTAACAATGGTTTCATTAATTTAGCAATCACTCAATGTCATATCTATTATAATGTACTAAGCTCTTAAGAGAGAAAGAAAAAAGAAAATTGTTTTATTCCCATGATTTAATTTAAAATGAAAAATTACATTGATGGTAGTCTTGTTAAACTTTTTTGATTTGCTTTATGATTTAAAGTATGGACTTTCTTTTCTGGAAAGCCATGCTTCTGTCTTCTATTTTAAAACTCCTCAGTGAGCATTCTTATCTTTCTAAGACAGGTAGGAAAACATTTTAATAAAAACTGGCAATATGTACTTAAAACTTGGTAACAAATGCAGCCTGAAAAGATGCATATTAAAATAGTGTATATCAAAAATAAAAGATACCTAGCCAGGACCCCAAGTGACCTGTGATAACAAGGAAGCACCCTGTCCCCCATAAATAATCACATATCCTGCCCTGACTGGGCCCCTCTCCTGGATCCCTGGGCTCTCCTGGGGATTCTTGCCAAATATAGTTCCCAGCTCCTGTGGGGGAGGGGCTGTGATCTCTTTGGCTGTGTGCAGAATTCTTCAGCCAATTCTGAAGTATTTTTTTTGAAAAATTGTTTTTAACTTTTTTATTTTGAAATTATTTTAAATTTACAGAAAAGTTGCAAACGTAACACAGAGAACTCCTCTGAAGTATCTTTGTAGGCAGTTTAACACTGCCTCTTCCTCAAAGTGCTCCTTTGAGGATGGCCCCAAATCTTTGTCTTTCCAATCCATAAACAGTTTTCTTAGAATGGGAATTTCCTGAATCTGCCAGCCTTCTAAGTGCTTCCTATGACTCTGTAGTTCAGTTGAAGTATCTCAGAGTTACTCAGTCAGACATTCTTGGGATAGTTCAGACTTTACCCGGGATGATCCAGACAAAATTGTGTATATCACATGGCTGCATAGAAGAAAGGCTTCTACTGAAAGCAGAACATAATGGAAGGCAAATTAATTTAATTGTAGGCTCATGAGGCCCTTTTCCTTCCTTACTAATTTTGAAGCCTCTTTATTAATATCGATTCTCTTTGGAGATTCAGTCATTTCTAGGGGCAGAGAAGATGACATTCTAATCCATTTGACCATATAAACAGAGTCCAAAATATAACAATGTTAACTTCTTAGTTTTGAATGTTCACTTCTCGGTTTTGCAAATTTATCATGATTGTGTTAAGATGTTAACTTTAGAGGGAACAGAGTAAAATATATATAGAAATTCTCTAAGCCATCTTTGCAAACTTTCTGTGAGTTTAAAATTATTCCAATGCAAAAAATTTTACTTAAAAATTTGTGGTAGAGGGAAATCTCTACTAATTTGAAAAGTCAAATAAAGCCTAGGAAATGATTTAATCAGTCTTTATAAAGAATAGAAAATTATCTAGACTATATCCTAGAGTCTATTTTTTTATTAGAGACTAACATCGAACATCTCAACCAGTGTATTTCTGTATAAAATGCTCAAAGATTTGGGGAAATTCATGTGGTAGGATATACACCGAAAAGTTAATAACTCAAAAATGATCAAAAGGAGACTTTATTGTAAATAAACTATATACTTGAAAGCACTTACCTACTTATTTTCTTTTAACTTCCTTTATACTAAGTGATCATGCAAACAGAATTAAAGGGGGAAAAATCTGTTTGTGCACTTGTCCATTATAAATATTTACATATTTTGGTGAACTAGAAAATCTGTGTTAGCAAAACTGATTTGAAAGGATAGGAGGAAATTTTGATTAAAAATAAAGTAAGTCATAATAAGATGGGGGAAAATGTCTTCTGAGGAAAAACATTTTTTTTTGTTTTTACCAACATCCTTTTTGAGAGTACTATATGCATTTATACCACAGAGACATTTTAAGACTTTTCTCTATTACACTAGATTTCTTAATATTCTAAATTTGTTATTTGTAGAATTCACTTCTCTGTCTTCATTTTCTTGTCTCATTATACTGTTTTCAGCAAGAGTTTGTTTTAAAACCATCTTTAAATAAGACCTCTCATTTCTTTTCATTATCTATAAGTCCTTAACCATGTACAAAGTCATTTTTGTTGAACCAGCCTTCCAGTTCACACACCACTGCTCCTAGAAATTCCATGATGAAATTGATCATTAAGTACCTCAGAAAAATCATGGAGTTATTTTTCCCCCACTTTGTTTGTTATCTGTACTTGAGAAATTTGATGATTTAGAGAAGGAGGAAAGAGGGTGGGGCGAGTCCTGATTGATGTCAAGAGTCTGGCTACTAGATGACTTCAGTTGGCTGTAAGCAATTGCTTTTAATACAATAATCCCTCTTTTAATCTTCACCCAAATACTCATGCTTACTTCTAGAACCCAGCCTGTCCTCTTTCTTAATGGTAGAATGTTCTGTTGTGCAGCCTTAGGCTCAAGGGTTGGCTAAGGGGCTGCAACTTTTAGAAAACTAAGCAGTTCAGAGGACCAAACAGATGTCTTTTAAAAGAAGAGTGTTTATAATCTGAAGGACCACAAAGCTTGAGTTTTTATTGTCATGGGCTTTGTTCTGCAGCTATAGATCTAGAAGAAATAAAAGAAAGTGCCTGGGGATTAAAATGAAGACTTGGCTGGGACAATGTCTCTGCATCTTTGAATGGCCAATGGTCACGACTCAGCTAGGTGGACTGTGCAGCAGCAACAGGGTCCATGGCCAGTAACAGTGGAATAGAGAGTACAGAAGAACCAAAAGGGGATCCTTTAGGAAACTGAAAATATGAAAAATATGGTAACAAAGTGCTAGTCAGACAAGAAACGTGATAATCTCACTCCTGTTCTGATTGCTAATTTGGTAGTATTTTGATAGTTCTAAGTATAAAGAACTTCTGTCTCCTTTTCTTTTGGAGTAGACTTTAAAAAAAGATATGTGGTGAAAACAAGATTCAATGGGAACATTTTTTTTTTCAGCAAAAGTTTCTACTTATAATGGCTTGTCTCACTCTCAAAGAAGAACATCTGTGGAGAAGAATACTGGGTCCCTATATATCATTTCTCTCCCCATCTCTTTCCTTTTGGGACTGGGGCCTTGATTGTTTGTCTGAGGTATACCAGTTCCTAAAGCTACATACTTAGGAAATCAGGGTTTCAATGATCAGCAAATGAGTATTACAATTATTTTCAAACATATGGTTAATATAATCAATTATGATTATATCTACAGCACATAAATTCCAAAAACACACAGTGGCAAAAAAACCCAGTTTATTCATTTTTTATTTATAAGCCATCAGGAGGTATGCAGTCCTATGTGTTGGCTTCTCAGTGTCATCAGAGATCCAGATTCCCATCTTTCTGCTTTGCCACCCTCAATGTGTAGTATCTAAGCTCATATTTCAAAATGGCTTCTGTTGCTCCAGCCCTCATATCAATGTACCAGGCCAGCAGAATGAAGAAGCCAGGTGAGCAAAAGGAGGCTCCTTCCTGAGTCAACTTTTTAAAGCATCCTTCCTAGATGTCTTACATACTGCTTCTTCATATATCTCATAGACCATAACTTAGTCACACAGCCACGTGAAACTACAGAAGAGGCTGGGAATTGTAGTCTGTTAACTGAATGCATTACCACACTGAATAAAATCTGGCATTCCAATCCTAAGAAAGAAGGGAGCATGGATGTGGAATGGTGTCATTTAACATAGCCTGTCTATAGAAGACATGTTAACTGGCATTCATACTGATGTTTTAATATAGTATATATTTTGTTTATAAAAACTAAGATTGACTACACTTTGTGGTTGTCTCTGGTCATCATCAATCATGGACTGAAAGGCTTTTAAAGATGAGGTATGCTCTGCCTAGCATTTCTATAACAACCCACTTAGTCATTTCCCCCTGAATTTCAGGCACAAGATACCAAAATGTAAACAAATCTGTGAGGAATAGGCCAAGATGATTCATTAATTTATGTCAACAAACTTTTAGATAAGATGATGCCAATTTTGAATATTAGTATGACTTAAGAATTAGTTAAATGTATGTTAAATATATAAATTAACATTTTTTAAGAAAGCATCTTTCTATATTCTAAAATTATTACATAGTATTAAAGGCAAATACAGGTTGCTAGAAAATTTGTCTTGCCATGTTTTTATGTAAATAAAATTTTATTAAAACACAGTCACTCTCAAATTTTGACATACTGTCAGTGGCTGCTTTCAATCTATAATGTCAGAATCAAGTAGCTGTGTCAGATAGTCTGGCCCATAAAGCCTAAAATATTAACTATCTAGATTCCTATAGAAAAAGTTTGCTTATCCTTCAAAGAATGCATAACAAAGTAAATACAGAACATATTGAATTTCTCTCACATTTAGAAGGATCCACAGAACTTTCCTGAAAAATTGCTTTTATAGTTTTATATATATATATATATATATATATATATATATATATATATATAGTTTTATAGTTATATTATTTAATTGTATAGCAGATTAACCAATTTTTACCTTCTTATAGAATGGAAAATTTCTTCCTTTTATAAACATTTATTCTAGTGGTTCTCAAGTGGTAGCAATTTTGCCTATCAGGAGACATTTGGCAATATCTGAGGACATTTTAGTTGTCATGACTGGGCAGGTGGGGGAAGGGAGTGGCAGCTGACACTGACATCTAGTGAGTAGAGGCCAGGGGTGCTGCTAAGCATTCTACAATGCACAGGACAACTGCCCATCACAAAGAACTATCTCGCTCCAAATGTTAACAGTGCTAAGGTTGAGAAAACCCACGGCAAGCGAGAACTCTAGAGGATCAAACAGGTGGTTGCCAATAACCAATCACTTTCCTGTCTTGTGGTATTCTGTCTCAGGCATAGAAGCTTTGTTAGGTTTCTTCATCATTTTTTTCTCTAAACAAAAATATCATTTTTTACTTGCACTTAATTAATAGATCAAAGTTTCCCATTAATCATTTAAAATGAACTGACGCAACGTTTCGCATACATGTGTCATGCCATGCTGAATGCTGGCTCCTGCCTTCTGTTCTGAAAGAGAAAAAGATTCCATGACCAAAAGAACTGGAGGAAAGATACTAATAATATCACCATATTTGAAGTTCACTATCTGCAAGGATATTAATGGCTCTAAGAAGTCTGGTGGTGAAGAAACCTGTGAACTCTGGACATGATGATTCTTCCTGTTGAGGCAGCTGGTTATGGACAGAGTTCTAGGGAAAATGCAGTAGGTCAGTGAGGCAAAGGTCATGCCGGGATTTTCTAAACAGTGTTCCCTAGATGATTCATTCAGACATGGTCATCATCAGTAGGAAAACTAAAAGGATTCCTAAATAAGTAAGTTCGGAGATTACTAGGTTAGACTGAGTTTAATCAGTTTACTTATAGCAAGGGTTTTTAAACTACTTTTTTGTGGGACAGACCCTTCTGACAGCCATAGATCCCTTCTCAGAATAATACTAGCAAATACATAAAACAAAATGTATAAGGCTTCAAGGGGAAACAAATTTTACTGAAGTACAATTATCAAAATATAAAAATAAATCTCTGACATATTAATGTAAGTATTTTGCTATTGACACCTTAAATAATAAGATCTAGTGATAGGTCTAATAACTACCATAATTTTAAAGTAGTAAAGAGTATAAAGGATATTTTGTGATATGAAAATATCTGTGATTTTAATTGGGGACAAAGTGTCAGGTACTGCTAATATTAATGGAGCTTGCTGTTCTCATTCAAGTTGAAGAAAATAATGCCAGTGAAAGGTTAGTAAAAACTAACATATAAAACATCACAGAGCCTTTAAAATGTTATGTTGGTTGTGAATTTCCAAGAGTGAGGGTTGTGGGACTGATTTGAACTTGTTTGAATATAGAAACTATTAATTTATTCCAAAACTACAGTTGCACATGGCATGTGAGAAATTCTGCTCTGAACCAGTGCTTTAGGCCTGGAAGCTTCTAATATCATGATGCAGTATTGCATTTATAATCATTGTTTCCAGCTAGCATTTTCAAATCCAGTTCAGCTCCATGATAACAGCTGTTGTTTTCTTCACCGATCTATTTCACTCAGAAACGATTTTTTAAAAAATTTCTTTGAGATTCATACTTGTTCCTAGCAAGTATCTCCATTTAAATTCCCAGAATGAAAAGAGAAGTGAGTTGTCTCACACTTCTATACTTAGGGAATCTGGGCTGATTGCAACTTTTGCCTAACACATGACTCTATCAAGTATGATCCCCTTTTAATTAAGTAACCTCATTCATGAAGAAAGATCTATGATGATAAGGTAATATATATATATATATATATATATATATATATATATATATATATATATATATATATTTTGCCACAGGAACCATGACACAGTCATGTGCTGGTTGCTAAAATAGTTGCACAGATTTTAGTGAAAAGCAAGAGATAAGTGAGAAAAAAAGTGTAAACTGTCAGCCCATAAATTACGTCTGCCCTTGGTCTAGTAATTACAGTAAAGCTGTACCTAGCTGTCCCTCTGGTGAACTCCAGCAAATATGGCCTTTCAAAGCTTATCACGTACAGCTCCTCTCCCAGGACGTGTGACCTCTTCTAAAAGATCAAATATTTTGACCAGAAACATAAAAGATAAAAGAAGAAGAATAAAGAAAATAAACAACAAAAAAAGATTATTAGCGTTAATTAGATTAATTTCTACACATATTATTTTAAAAAGATCTATTTAATAGAAACTTTTATTTATTTTTCCATTTCTCTAAGTGGTACTTGCCATTTTAATGGCAGTTAGTAGACACAACAGAAAGCAAGCAGGGCACTAGTGGAGGTGCTCTATTATTAATCCCATTTTACAGGTTAGAATTGTCAGATAGAGCAGTGTTCTTTTAAAGCTGTGCTGGCTAGGAAGAAGTGTTATCCCTATTTGAAGTAAGATTCTCTCTTGTGGATTATATAAATGCTCCGGAAATAATGTTAAGTGAAATGATATTCAGTTGTTCTGATTTTTTTTTTTGTAATATTAAGCAAATATACATAAATATCTAAGCAAAAAAAGAAAAAGAAAAAGAAAGGAAAGTAGGAAGAAGAACACTAAATGGAAAAATACTAAAAAAAAGAAAAAAAGTGCTTATTCTAGGCTGAAGGGGTTATGGGTGATCTTTTTCATATTTAAAATTGTATGCATTATTAAAATTTTCTGCAATATGTAACTATGATTTTATTATCAAGAAAATAAAATATAAAATAAAGATGATTGTATATCTTTGAAAATTGTAAGAATAGTTTGATGAATGCAAAGGCTCACCACTGATTTTAATTGATAATATAATTTTTAAAAGTAAGGTGAGGGAAGAAAAGAACACTGACTACTTTCTCAAATAGCACCATTTAAAAAAGTGTATAAGATGATAGATGTGGTAATGACACTGAGAAAAGAGCAGAGATGAAATCAGAAGCTTCTTGAACTCCCTTCTCACCCTTTTGCCAACAGAATAGAGAGCTTTTATACAGAATTTCAAGTGCTGTCCTTTACCCCTTTGTTAACTCGTTCTAAACATGAAGGCAAGCACTCTTGGAAAGATCATTTAAAACACTAACTGCCCTCTCATTATAGCCTCTTCACACCTTGCCAGCTTAAACAGTAAATCACAAATCATTTCTTGTTGTTATTGGTGAAGTGTATCTTTCAATATGATCACTGATTTAAGAGTTGATAGCTTTTTAAAAGTCAGACTAACATGGTAGCATTTGGGATGAGCCTTCTTTTGTGTGTCTGTTTCATTCCTTTGTTGGAGTTCCACATTTTCTGTGTATGGGATTGAGGAATCATGGAAAATTGCCACTTGTGTGATAAATTACTGTTTTCACCCATCAAACATCGAAAATGCTTCATACGAGCCTTGCACACCATTATGTTGTCCCATCTAGGACCCTTTGAAAGTCAGCAGGGTGCATCTGGCTGAAATTCAGTCAGGCGATTAAATTTATTCAAGCTTGGTGAACTTGAGAGCTTTAAAAGGAGAGTAGCTGAAGGGATGAGATTATAGTCCTGACAGGGCTCTGGAAAGGTGTCTGACATCTGACTGCTCATAGTGAGGCATGATACCTGTTTCCATTGATTTGCAACAAAGTCTTTCTCAATAAGTATTTCCACTTAACATTTCCTCTCAGGGAACCTGTGCAGTTGAAGATATTTACGAGTTGCTTTCAGCTTAAAAATAAATCACCTCTAATTCTTCTAAGTGAAATCAATCAAAAACCTGTAAAAAATGGACTGGTTGTTTGGTCGATTCTGGCAGAAAAGTAAACAGCACTTCAGCTTTTCTCCGCCATTAAGGCCTAAATGGCCTAGAAAGTAAATCAATATTTCTAGTCAGCCTTCTGGCTATTGTTTAGCCAGTAGATATGGATTTGCTCTGGCTTGCTGCACTCCTCTGGGACTAACCTATAATCCTCTGAGAGGAATAATAAGTTCGTTATATAGTTCAGCTCTCTGTTGTACATTTAAATGGACCACATCCATCAGTGGCCCTTGTTAAAGTTAAAGGATGAAGGCATCCCATTCTACTCTCTCTATAGTGAAACACTTCCAACGTAGTGAGGGGGACTTTATAACTCAAAGTTGTACTGGTTAGCAAATGACCTAAAAACTGTGGGGGTACAGGCAGTAACACCAGTATGAGGAGGCATATGTCACTGCTATTTTAAGACAGAAAATACTACTTGCCCATTTCTGAGCAAACTGTGATATACTTATAAAGTACATGCTACAGAATCTTCATTATTCCCATTAACCCTTCTCTAATATTTCTATTTAAATACTGTTGTGATTCTAAACAGTAAAAGCTAGTCAGATCTTCCTTCCCTTTTGCTGCTACAAACCAAAATGCCTCCATGTGTCCATGTCAACAAATGGAAATCTCTCATATGCCTATTAATTTCATTTGAATAATTTGCTATAATAACTTCATAATAAAGTTCTTGAGGATTTTGGAAGGAATCTTAGGGAAAAGATAATTCCTTGTAGGAATTAAGTTTCACTTGCCTTTTTAATTTGATGAACTGAAATTCTCTTTTGAGTGCCATCCATGTTTCCTGGTTTAATATGAGGAAGTTTTAATGAAGGAATAATTTTTCTTTGAACTATTTTATACACTTAATTCTTATGTCATTTTATTGATTTCTTGGTAAGAACCACAAAGATGATTTATGATCATTTGAAATTTTTAAATGTAGATAGTTATAGTGGACAATACATTTCTTCAACAAAACAACCACCACAACAAATGAAAGAAATTTGGAGTTATTTTTTATGCATCCAAGAGTCGGGTGTCTCTGATTACAACTTCCTCTGTATATGATTCAGAGATCTGTTTCACAATTTTACTTAAGTAAAATTATCACAACAGAATTGAAAAGGGAAAATATAATTAAGTAAAATACCACAACAGAGTTTAGAGTTTAGAAGATGGAATATGTTGGCAAAACATGCTCATTTTAAAAAGAAAGTGATTTATTCACTAATATTGGTTTAGAATAGGTAAAATTACTTGTTCTATGAAGATATTTTTGCTATTTCCTTCTTTAAGGACTCAGTTCGTGAATTTCTGGAAAGTTCGTTTTAGCTTTAAATAAATTAGTTGTTAAATTAGAGAAAATTTAATTATCTGGAAATTTGTCATTGGGAAAAACTAATTCAAGAAAAATCAACATAAAACCAGTGTATATTCATTCTGACAATTTATTAACTCTATTTGCTAGGGATATTTTGTGATTAAAATTAAGTAACAATATCATATTAATTCACTTTTAAGAATTCGATGAAAAAATAACTTTGTGTGGAAATGTATAGTTTTATCTATTTTTTTTTTTTTTGCTGCATTTTGAATAAGTCCATGGTGAAAGTCTGACTGGGTCAGATCTTGACACTTGCAAACCAAGCCAACTATCTATACTCAAGATCTTTCTCTATCCTACTTGAAGAGTGAGGTTCACCTGTCTAAGAAAAACATTCATATTTCTGTCTCCTAATAATTATCAGTGAATGGAATATAGCATGCATTAAAAACATGATTATTAAACAACTGCATAACTGAATTAGTAAGTAAAAGAATGTATATAAATATAAATTAATACTATTATTTTGTTTCTGCAGCAGACACTTAGACTATTTATCAGTGGATCACTCAGGTCCCACCTGGGTACTGACAACCATTATCAGAGTAAAATCACTGAGTGAAGTAGATTTGATGCTTTTGTCTTCATGTAGGGAGTAGAGAATTGTTGAAAAGATATAATTCTGGTCAAATCCTATTGGAAATTCCAAATTCCTTTGGCAAAAAGTGGTTCTGATACACAATTACAACAAATAAAATAAGAATTAAAGAATATGTGATTGGTCACCTGTAACGAACTGAGAACATTTATTTAAAACAGCAAAATAATTTTGAGGTAAAAATTTCCCTAATACTTCCCACTTAGGAGATAAAACTTCTACAGAAATATCTCTATCCTAGGTCAAAAGTATTTTAGGAAAAGAATAAGCAAGCAACAGCTTACAGGGCAAAACAGGCCTTTTTCTGTACATACAGTATATTTTTAATTGATTTGATGACAAGGAACACCAACTTTGAATCACAATTAAGCGAAATGTCATTCCCTCAAAACAGAAATCTATTCTTCTCATTAGTAAACATGTATTACAAAAATAAGCACTCGATATTATATTTTTAATGTTATCAATAAAATGTATAGAAATTTATTCTCTTGTTATGTAATAATAAATATAATATTCTTAATTTTGCATTTTGGCCTACAGAAACCAAATATTTACTATTTGGCTTTTATCCCTGCTCTTTTCCAGGGTGTTGAATTAATTTCTAAAGATCATAAGATCATAAAAGATCTACATTGCTAATGTAGCTGATACATCTTTGGTTCTTTATCTTTTCTTCCTTCCTCTCAACATTTATTTAACTATCTTATTGGTCCACCAGTTGCTTATGGGGCAGCCAAGGATAATGTTTTTATAGTTTCAAATGACATAATTATTTCTAAATCAGGGCAAGACACTTTGTGTCTATTTAGCTTCAGAAAAACTATAAGCAAACTCTCTGAAATATTTTTTTTTCTGAACTGATTTTTACTATGAAGATTGTAAACACTACCTTAGAGCATATGACTAAGAATAATATGAGTCCAATAACACAGGCGAAAAGACAGGGGAGACTATAGACACAGCTGTATGCTGAATTAAAAAAAAAAAAAAAGTACTTGTAAAGTTCATTTCTTTTTACCTTAAATAGCAAAAAAATTGACCTTTTTTTCATTTAACTCGTGGTTGTATCTAAAAATCAGGGATGGCAAAGAAGATCAATTAGGTCATTTAGTTCCTTTCCAAGGTTCCAATTTTCTCATTCAGCATAATAACTTTGGCCTGTCCAAATTTAAGTGACTAAAGAGATGGGTTTCCACAACTTAACTTGGGAGATATTTCTATATCAAATTCATTTATACCAAAGCATCATTAAAGACTTTGCTATTAGGATTATACTAAATTGTTCTCTGCTTAATTGCATCTCATTTGTCCTTTATTCTCCTTGGCTAGCTAAACCAAACTGTTTTTTTTTTTTTTTCCTTTGACTAGATTTATCTTAGACAAGCTAGTCTACATATATTATTGATAAAGAATATATCATTAATGGTTTCTGTTTATTGGTTGTGCTGTTGCTTAAATATCTTTTTTTTTTTTTTTTTTTTTTTTTTGCTCAAGCTACTGTAGAAAGAAGACCCCTCTGTAATAAATATTACCACATTTTATAGGAAAAAAATTAAATTCTGCCAGGATTCCAGTTGCTTATATACAACCCTTTCTGGCTTCATTTATCAACACATCAAATCATGAACACTCATAAAACTCGCTATACGTGTACTTTCTTCCTGCTATCCATTTCCCCATCAATGCTCATATTTTGATTTTCTGAAACCTCAGTCACATTAAGCTTTTCTTTTTCTGCAATAAAGCATGGCTCCCATACCCCTCATTGATTAAGTCTAACTTGAGAAATTCTGAGGATGCTAAGTTCAACAGCATATCATTCTCTTCTTCCTGCCCAATTGATGGATATCCTGTAACACAATCTTGAATCCAAAAATGAGCTGATTAAAGAAGTATTAAGAAAATCCATATATATGACTAAGTCAATCCATCAGTGTTTTGCTCAGCCGGGTCAACTTTTTCTGTATGTACAAAATACCACTGCCAGGAGATAGTAATGAACTACGACCTCCAAGAGTGTTACAACAGGAACTAACAAGAAGGAAACATTTGCTATTAGAGCAAATAGACTCCTAATCAACATATTATTGATCCTTCATTTTTGTCAAGGTCATTTTGTGCTTTAAAAAATGATCCTACTGTAAGGCTTTAATAGGAAAAGCGAACTAATTTGATTTAAAGAGTAAACGCTATTAATTATGAAAGACAGTCAATAAAAAGCTTGTTCTTCTAAACATAAAGGCAAATTTTACAGTGCCTTTGATTTATGGTAATGAATACAATGATAAGGTATTTTCACTAGTATCTCTTACTCTCATCTCATCTTTTACTCTTTTTCTTGGTCACATGTTAGAAAAGTTCTTAAAATAATCTTTGTAATTCAAAGTAAATTGTGGTATAAATACATCTTTATAATTTTATTACTGTGCTTTTTATTTTCAGTAGTTAAATAACATGTGACCATTATTTCTGAAATGAATGTAAGAAAACAAAAAAAAAATCCTATTTTATACTTAAAGATCTAGGTAAAAATTTTAAAATAACTTATTAAAATTATTGGTATTAAAACAATATTCAGTGATGATTTTTAAAAGTTTTAGTATTCTAAAATCCAGATAGGTAAAAACATTTTAGAGAACCACCATGTCCAAGAAATATCCTACCATGTGTGCAAATATGTACCTTACCATGTATATAAATATGCACCAATATCAAACATGCAATATTTTAGATTCTGGGATCTATTAAGGTTATTTAACTTATTATTATCATTTGCATTAATTTATCTGAAAGAAACAAAAAGACATGTGTTGTTTAACTGATAATAAAATAAACCCAGTGAATTTAAGATAAGTACAATCCTTGAGCACATATATATAACCTATGAATTTCTAGTTTCTCCAAGAAAAAGGGTAAATATTTTTCTCCTAAAAAAATGAGTTCATCCTAAGCAATACAGGCTACTCCATATATCAGTTTAATAACATAAAATTTCTTGGTTTATAAAATATGCATTTGAAGAACTACCTTCAATATAAGTTTTCCCATTGTTAGTCATCAATATGTGAATTGAAGTTTGTTCTCCTGGACTGTAATTATGTTACTATGTCATTGAAGAATGGCAGAGCAGGTCAACCTTACATGTCTGTAAGGATGTTTTTCTCTTCTTTTTATAAAAGAGTAAGTTTATTGGTTAGGAAGTAATATATTTTAAATATAATAACTAAATGTAAATAAATAAAAAGTCCCAAAGACTAGTTGACAAACCGTTACCTGAGAAATCCTAAATTTTATTCTCTGTTTTATTAAAGATTTATTTATTTTGAAAGAGCAATTAATGGCAAGGTAAAAATATAATAGTATATCTTGTAGAAAACAAGAGATAGAGAAGGTTAGCTTTGCATGATGATTAAAGGATCAAAACCTTACCTAGAACAGATATTTTAGGCCATTTATCTAACTTAGAAAATGATTTTATTTTTTAGAAAAATAAAGCATCTTGGCTTATCATAGGAATTATATTAGTTATAGATTTGTAGGCATTATTAGTTAAACTTTACATATTGGATTTAATGTCAAGGTGATATCCAAGCTCAACTCAAAGCAGGAAGAACCCCAGCTCTCTGTAACCAGAAACCAAAAGGCTGTTATAAAATTTCATTTGTTGATGGAGCTTCTTTAAATAGCATAATATCCAACAACCTTGATGAATGTAGGTCTAAGCAGATAGCATACTTAAGTACTGTGTTTTAAATTGTTTCCGGTTACATTTCATACTAGAGTGACATTATGGTGAATACACACCCAGTTCTCCCATATGTGAAGCTGCCATGTTATACAAATAACCAGGACCAGAATGAAAACATACAGGTCTTTCACTGAATAAAAGAGGCAGAATATGTAGCCCTATTCATATTTGACTGCTTCAGAAGGAGAATTTCCAATTTTGTACTGGGCTGAAAATTTATCTACTAATTTACATGCCTTATTACAAAAATTATGTTATATGGAAATATTAAAGAGATAAAATTTTCTGGACCACTAAATTTTCAAATTTTTCTTTATTTACATAAATTGAGGCATGGAAATCTCGATAAGAGTTATATGTTTTCTTACAATCTTTACACAGGTAGACATGACATGATTTAAGCTTCCTTGATAGATTACATTATTAACGTTAATAGTCATGCTGTATTATACAAAGAGCTGACATTACCAATGCTATTTTTACTGGTGTAGAACTGAATAGTGGACAAGAACTGTCATTGCTCTGAGCTGTGGATGTTGGCTGCCCTCAGACCGTTTAACCATGGTGGTTGGCCTGCTTTTCACTTGCAGACTTTTTGTGGGTATAGAAGTATCAGTACATATTGACACCTCTCCTCTTTTCTATTATCTGGTTCTTAGAAACATTCTATGAGAGTATCTTCAGGTTCTATTGCACTTAGTTGGTTTTTCATTTCTTTTCTCCTTCTAAGGTAGTGATGATCACCTCTATTTAGATTTTCCATAAGCTTTGAAGTCCAGGACCACTGTGTCCTTCTACCAATAAAACTGCTTTCCCTATTGTGCCTCTTCACTACTCATTGTCCTTAGCATCACAGTCTTGTTCACCACTGCTTTCACTACTGCTGATTTGCACCATTACTGCCACAGTCCAATGGACCATTCTTTGCTGTGTGTTCTCTCTTCATTATATATTTTCACTTTTGTTTGGATGTGTTATGTTTAATGTGGCTTCTTTTATGCCTCTTAGCTTTTATATGAAAAAAAAAAAGGGGTTGTTTTTGTCAGCTAATCAGAGTATTTATTATTTGGCTGCTTTCTTATACCAAGTGAAATCTTTGGGTCTTCTACTTTTTCTAGATAAATTAATTATTCCTGGTTACCCCCAAATTAGACTTTGTGTTACAGGAAATGTGAGCCTTCTTTTGTGTTTATGTTCTTTCAAAATGAATGGTGGTGTAATAACTCTGACTTCAGACAGCCGAAATTTTACTGCAATCTCTGAACACTTAGCATTGATATAAACATTGGATTCACTTCAAAGAATGCTTTATGCATTGGAGAAAATGTGACATAGGCACACAAATGCTCACCTACTGCAACTACCTAAATATCTACTTTGATCTCATTCTTTTTAATGATTTTGATCAATGATAATGTCTGGTCAAAAAGATTAAAGATGGGAAAAATGAAGAAATGCCAAGTTTTATGGTATCCATTGTGAAACATTATGCTAAACCACATTTACCAAAAAATAAATAGTCTCCTACATTTCCTATGCTGAGGCCTTTAAAATGTCCTTGTGAATATAAAATGAATAATTAGGAAAATAGAAAGACACCTTATCATGAGCATTAGTATGATTGGTATTAGGACTAAAGGCATAATTCATTCAAATGACAGAGCAGCTGACAATCAATGGTTTGAGCACAGATTCGCATTAGGATTTTGATGAATACACACTATCATTTTGAAAAGAAATAGTGACACAAAGCTTCAAGTACTTCCATAGAAAGGAAAACTAACTGGCATGTGTAAAAGTAAAATCTTGAACTCTGTTTTTATCATTTTGTTCTTCTCAAATGAACAAATAATTTAGAGGAGTAAAGAGCTTAGTAGTAATTTACTTCTGGTGAGCTAAAATGAGGGTGTAGCCAGAACGGTGGTTAGAAACACATCATGGAAATAGAATCAGAGTGAACAGTGGTTGACATTTATTGTCTGGAGTCATCTATGAAGTAATGTGAGCTCAGAGTCTAACTCATAACCTATGATTGAAAAAATTGCAGTAACAAAAGTGAAGCAAAGTACTGGTCTGCAGACCATGATTTTGAAAGTTATTACGGTTTTCTAGTTGGTTGTCAACGGTGGGCCCAGTCTGATACTAGGGAAGAAGATCTAAGGGCTACTTGAGTACAACTTAAGCAAGTCATCTCGGGATGAGATATGTCTACATATTCTGCACCTATGGGAATCATACTCACACTTATGCCTGGTGGACATATGGAAAGATATGGTGAAGTTAGTAAGAAACTTGGAATCAAGAGAGGAGTCTATGAGTTTTCTCCATAATTTAGAAAACATAGAAATTTGAATAAACCTTTTAACTTTGCTAAGCCTCATTTTTCACTGGCAAATTAGAGTACGATTATTATTACCGCCATTATTACTACTAAAACAAAAGTGGCCTGAAGCTTTTGCGAATATACTGAGACTATATTTAAAAGCACTTTAGTATATAAAGCAATAAATTAGTATCTATTATTATAAGTAATAAGAATAATTAAATACCCACAACCTTTTTGGAGATGAATCTAATTATGAGGGAAATAAACAAGAATTTAGCATCTGTACCTAAGTGGTGAGTTCTTTAATTCTTATCTGTAAATGTATTTAGTGCCATAAATCGAAATACTGAGACTAATGTATTTATCTCATTAAATTCAGAATAATTATATTTTATTATCAACACAAGATTACTCTCAGTACCTTTAATTTTGAAAAAATATATTTCTATAATAGAAATAAAGATGACATTTAGAATCCATATTGAACCACACTATAACTTTAATTCTATAACAAAGTACTAAGGGTTTTGAAAAAAAGTGAACTGATTATCATGTACAGTGATTGTCCTACATATTAACTTGCATGAAAAAGTGAGATTTGATTTTGGCCCACGAAAAAAAGAAAACTTAGAGTTGATTGTGCTTTAATTGAGTCAGAATATGGGATGATATCCAAATTATGTGTTTCTAGAATGGCAAAGAAATCTACTTCAACAGGGTGTTCTTTGAAAAGGCATTTCTCTTGAAGTTCTCAAAACGAGACAGAACAGGGAATGGACTATTCTGAAGCCTTTGAAACTAATAAAATGAAAATTTTAAAGCATCCTCATAGACTGCCAGATGTCTTGCCCTTTTGATAGGACAGATACATCAAGACAATATTAACCAAAGGATTCGATTATTATGAAAACCACCATGAATTTTGGCAAGAACAATAGAATTTCTTTTCCAAGTATTTTAAAGGAAGTTCTATACAAGTATTTTATAGACTATCAGAAAAAAAACCTAACATTTGTACACTGAAGTGCATGTAAAAATAGTTTTCTAAGAATCCATTTTGAAGTAACACATAACTCTTTTCAATTAATTGTGAATATAAGACGAAAACATCCTTTACAGTCTCCTTTTGAGTCAGAACCATGATTTTACTTCTTTCTGACCCTCACTAATGCCAAACATAATGCATATTCAATAAATAGTCAGAATAACTCATAAATTTCTTTGCATTATGTTTAATAATCTGTTACACTCTGAGAAGTTAAGCAGTAACTCCTTAGAGAAATCACCCAACTAATCCAATCAAAATTAGAATATTTCAGGCCTCTTCTGATGTTTCTACACTGGCCAAGTACAAGCATACACTCTGGCATTTGGACAAATACTGATGCCTGTACAGAAAGCACCATATTCTCCAGAGATCTGGCAAGTAACTGACTTCATCTTGCCAATGTAGAAATAGCATTAGAGCAAGACTAATTGCTGGAAAGCCTGTTCAGAAAGATTTGTCATTCAGGATGGTAAAAATAATCTCACTTTTCAGAGTACATTCAAACTTTTTTCTTAATTTCCAGTATTTAATAGAGATCAAAACATTTCCATTTCCACAAGTGAATGCATTTTATGTAATACAGCTATTTCTTTTGAGTTCAAGCAGGGAAGCTAGACTTAAAAAAAAAATGTCTAGACGTACCATGTTTGTCCCTTGTGTAAGATGAAATTTATTAAGCCTGAAATGGGCTTAAGGAAGCATTCCTGTGTTCCATAAATATCTTATTGCAAAGTATCAAAGCTAAGAGGAAGAGTCCTCTTGGATATGCACACTTGACAATGCAATAGAGAATAAGCAGGTTAGACTGCAATGATGAGTCTAGAGATGCAGCCAAGAGAGAGTTTCAGGGAACCAAGACAAGGAACCAAGCTATCCTTGACTGCTTTCTAGCTCAATTTGATGACCTGTACTCGATGTGATGTCATTTTATGTATAAAAATTACTACCAAATATGCCTGCTTATAGCAGGAGCAGCCAGTACCTCTCGTAACCTTAATTACTTGATTGAGCCAGTGACATCATCTCTAATAAAACACATTGCCCTGATTATTTTAATTTTGGTTCAAGCTTCTGATTTTTAAGAGAATGTTCTCCCCTAGAGTTACAACCATAATCCAACATGCCTCCCATTGAAAAAGGCCAAACTGTCATAGTTTTATCTAAATGAAGTCCAGACTAAGCCAATTTCTTCACTGTCAAGTATTAATGGTAATGTGAACATAGTTGTTGGGTTTCCAGCATCTAGTTTTTTTATCTACCATCCCATGAGCTCAAAAAAGCTTATCTGTCATTTTTAACACAAGAGAGCCAACATAACTACAGTAAATAAAAGAGAAACATGTTATGATGTTAAGCCATGTGCACTGCTTGGCATTCATTCAGTTCACTGTAGCTGAAAAAATAACTGTGAGGCTCCATATCCCATTAACACAGTGTTAATTATTGTCATTGTCTCATCAGTGGTTTGTTTATGACAGTTCTGCCTGACAGGAATAGTGGGATGTTCTGTCAAGGCCATCACCTGATGAGATTTTTATTGGCAAAAGATCTTTCTTTCCTTTACTCAACTATGTTAGGGGAATGAGTGCTTTATTAACTCCAAACATAATCACTTTCATTAGGCCAGTTTTCACATGTTTCAAACAATTGGTATAGCAGTTCCTTTCTAGGATTATAGTTAGCTTATTCACTCTCTAGAAATGATAGAGACTCTTCAATCTTTCTTAGCTCAAAAGAATTCCACTCATGGCAGTGAAAGGAAAATACTTACATAGAGAGGCTTTTTAAATACTGATAGGTCTTTCAGTTCCCTTATGTATGACACCTGTGAACAAGAGTGATTCCACTGGGGGGAAATTTTTGTCAAAGGGAAAAAAAAAAAACAACACAATAATTTGTACATAAACACACATACAAAATCCTATTCAATTAATATGGACTACTGCCCTTTTTATTTTAAGGTATGTGGAAAAGACTTTTCAATCTCCCTCAATGGGAGGGGTACTTCAGATTCTTTGGCAGGGGCTGATAATTACTGCTCTCGCTTTAATATCTATTTTTCCCTCTAGATGTAGGTTACATGAAAGAAGTAGATCTATTTCATTTCCTATATGGTTTTACTGTTCATTTTTCAAGAGTAAAAAAGAAGACAGTATCATTTTTACCATCAAAAATTGTCATGGTTTACCTAGTTCTATAAGTAAAAATATTCCAAGTTAAAGTTGCTTACGATTTCAAATTTATAGAATTGTTATTTAGTGATAAAGACAACACTACTATCCACATCAAATAATGACTAATTTTAACTTTAAGAATATATTTTCTTCTTAACATTTTTTTTCTTTCTTATTGACTGCTAATAAAATTCTTCATGACATTGGATGTGGATTTGAATCTACAACTTAAGAATTATGTTTTTAATCATTCTGTATCATTTGTGTCATTTGAGTCAAATTTGATGTCCTTCCTAACTTGCAATACTATTGTGAGAATATAAAATGTCTGTCTATGACAATGTGTAAAAACAGATATCAAAATGTGAGAGGTTATTATCCATAGCACAGACTTAGGCCATAAGTAGGTATATTAAGTGTGATAGTTAAATTTATGTGTCAACTTGGCTAGTCTATAATGCCTAGCTGTTTGGTCAAACACCAGCCTATATGCTGATGTAATGTTATTTTTTAAAATATGTTTAACATTAAATCAGTAAACTTTGAATAAAACAGATAACCATCCATAAATCAGTGGGCCTGGTCCAATCAGTTGAAGACCTTAAGAAAAGAGCCAAAGATCCCTGTAGAGGAAGGAATTCTGCCTTCCAGATTGCAACATAGAAATTCTGCCCTGAGTTCCCAGCATTTGGACTCATAACACCAATGTTAGCCAAAATTGTCAGCCTGCCAGCTTGCCCTATAGATTTCACTTGTGCCAGTCCTCAAAATCCAATTGCATGAGCCAGTTCCTTAAAATAAATCTATGTCTCCAAAAAGAAAAAAATATACACAGATACATATATGTAATGGATGTATATATTTTGTATATTCATATAATACATGCATTTTATAATATATATTATGTATGTGTATATTACATATATGTATATTATATATGTGTAATATACATATATAATATATACATCTATGTTATATATGCATATATTATATATATACACACATATAGTATATATATCCATTCAATGGGTTATGTTTCTCTGGAGAACCCTGACTAATACCATAAGTGTTTTTAAGAAGAAATTATATTAATTTATATACCCTTTTATAAATTGAATTTAGAATCTCTTCTTTAAAAACAGAATGCCTGACATTCTGGAGTAAGGTCTCTCATTGTGTCATAATTCTTTTCTGCTCCCATAGAGCATTAAGTTTCTGCCAATTGATACCACCTCCTCCTTCCTCTAGCCTTATGCAAGCATGAAAGTAATTAATTCTTATGCTTACTTGAGTTTGGTTTGGCTTTGGCACAGCATGCTTTCCCTAGCAAACCATAATTGATTCTGAATAATTGATCAGTGACGAACATTCAATTTTCTTTATCTCCTCTTCCTCTCATTCTTCTATGATATATGTTTTCATTGGGGAACCATTTTCCACTTTAAAAAAAAAGAAGCCTCAAATGCAAGGCCTTTTAGTGATCAAATCAATTTATGCTGCTTTCAGCCAATTCACATCAACTCCAATGTGACAACTCTTGAAGAACTCTTAGGGAATGCTAATTAGTATCCCATAGAATCCATTAGTTTTCAATAAGGAAGTAAACTCCTGTAAAGACCTTGGAAACTATTTACATATGACTGCTTTGCCATCTATCTAGCCACCACATTGACTTGATCTTTCAAATATCTTCTATAAGAACTGTTATTGAAAGCACTAAACCCTGTATGAATCATGGAATCTGGCAGAATAAAGACACCCAAAATCAAGACCCATGATACTTATCTAAGTTTTTTAATTTGCCTAATGAGTTTGTTCTTTACTTTTTTCTTATGTAAGATTACACTATCATAACACCCCATTTATATAATTATTACAATTCCTTAGCTACCAGAATGAAATTCCTTCTTAGACAGAAGTAGAATATTGCTTTGAGAAAGGTAGTTTTTAGAAAGTCCATACATTTGATCATATCAGAGAGAAGTGGGCGGGTTTTTAGCCAAAGGCACAATTAGTGTAACATTCAAGTTGATTTACAAAGGTTGCATATTTACTTTCAAAAGTAAGAGTAGATTATATTAGAAACTGTTGGATACTGATATTATGAGATGCATCATACATACTCTCAGATGTCTCTATTTAACCTACTGTGTCCTTCAGGTACAATGCCTTTCCTTTCCCTTCAAAGTTCTCAAACAAGAATATTATCATTATCTTCTCTTTATTGAATGGTATGCTATGTTATCCACACCTTTCTGTCTGCTGGAACCAAATGTTTAAAAGAGGAAATCAACAAATGGATTTTTTTTTCATTGTTCATTCTCCTTAAGAGCAAATTAGCATGTACACTCAACTGTTCACCCTGTTACGAATTACTCCCCAAATTATAATTCAATCCTTGTGTGTGAAATTAACATTTACTGGGTAGTCATAATGAGCCCAGTGATGGAAATAGAGCTGCTGCCTTATTCTGTAACAAAACTCCCCAATGTGGTGGTCTCCATTCACTTTTTTGATCACCTCATCCCATACTCTCACTCAACCCCAACCCTTCAGTCTTCTCCAATACCCCAAAAGTACTCTCTTCTGCTCTGCTCTTACCTTGCTCTGCCTTCACCAACATTTATTTTTCTTAAGTCACTCTTGTCTGATCATGTCTACAAATCTGCACTTCCCTGTTTTTCTTTTACATTGCTGACTGCTCCTTCTCAGTCCTTTGTTCGCTCCCCCTTCTCACCTCAGCCATTAAGTGCTGATGTGACACAAGCTTCAATCCAGTGCTCTGTGCTCACATTCTCTCTCTGGATAGTCTCTGCATAGTCTCATATAACTCCTAGGCTGAAAGCACCACATAAAACTTGATCATTCCCAGATTCATATCTAAGGCTCCAAACTCCAAATTCTTGATTTCCACATCATAAATAAACTCCATCTCAGTTTCTCAAAACTACTAATAATTCATTATTGCACACCCAGAGGCATTAGGTATGCAAGAAAATAAAGGGGAAAAAAAATCCTACATGGCTTTGTCAATATCTTTATTTTAGACAACATTTTTAAAAATGAACACTGGTTAAGAGTATGAATTAAGAAATCACAAAATTCTGTCTTTTTTTAAAATAAGGCTCCACCATTTATTAGTTTTTTAATAAGTTACTTAATCTGATGACTTCTGTAATAACTTATGACAAGCTACTTAATCTCTATAAATGTCTGGTCCTCACCTGTTAAATTGGTTAATGATAGTAATTATGGCATTGGCTTGTACTAAGAATTAAATAAGATTCCTGATATCCGTAATCAGATTTTTTTCATTCATTTGTTCTTTGACTCATCCAAGAAATGTATTATAAATTTAATATGTCCCATTCTAGGTCTTGAGAATAGAGAGATAATAAAGCCAGAAAAGGTTTAAGCCATTATGGAAGAAAAAAGTCAATATATAAGGAAAACAATAATCATGTAAGCGATACAGATTGTGACACATGGAATGAAAGGGTTCTGTGTGATAGAAAATTATGGAAGCCAAGTACAGCTTTGCTGGGAAATGACTCTTGGGATGAGACCTAAAGGAGAAGGAGCTCTCTATAAGAAAAGTGAGAAAACACCATTTTACATCAGAAGCACTAGAAAAACAAAGGAACTGTAGCAAGAAAAAGCTTGGTGTTTTTTAGGAATAGCTGTGACTCCAAACTGGGACTGGCAGGGTAACACAAGATTACCAAGAGCAGGAAGTCACTACTACCTGTAATCTTCAGGGACAAAAAAGGGGAGGTGATACGACCAGAGACCAGAGGAAGGGTCTCCCAGAATAAGAAAGAATCTTAAATGGATGCAGCCAAGAGAAGTTGGAGCCAATGAGGAGATAAAGGCACTGCTAGAAGTGTGGCCCAGAGAGAGACGAAGAGAAATAACGTTAAAATTCCCTTACACTCTTTCCTCCATTATCCCATGGTCAGTGAAAGTCTTCATTATCAATAACTTTCAACGGCTGAATCAAATTAGATGGCAGATGACATAATAGCCGGCGAAATGCAACTTAAAAACTCAGCCCCCTATATCCAAATAGGAAAAGGAAAGGATAAGAAATTGATCTCAGAGCAAGTTAGCTCAAAACTAGCAGTAGATCATTCAGGTCATTTAAGGTTATCTTCTTTAATACTGTGGGCAAAGAACTTCACTGTGAAAGAAAAGGGGATGAATTCAGAAATGTTATATTTTTAAGGATATAAAGAAAAATACTGTCTTGCCCTGATATAAGAACGTGAAGAACTCAAACCAAGGATTTGGAACTATCATTTGGTATATTCATGGTCAACATCATACTTAGAAGACATATCTGGTTGAATTTCAGAAAGATGGCTTTAGGGAAACAAACAAACAAACAAGGAAAAACAAAAACAAAAACAAAAACAAAAAAACAAGCTCTTAAAGAGGACTGGCCCACTTTGGGACTGTCTAAACATGGGAAACTTGGAAAACATACAGAGTGAGAGAAACCTCTAAAGGATTCTAAGCTTTCCATTATTAAGCTATGTGGCATCTTGAACAATTAATTTGCATAATATGAGATATGACCATATTTGCATCTAGTTTTGTGATGTTGTTCAACTGACATACAGTTTTCTCAAGTGCTATTACTAGTCTGTATGAAGGATTGATAATTTGTGGGCTGTATCTATGTTTGGGGTTTACAATAATAAACATTTTGTCTTAAGCCCGTGGATTGTCTATGTGATTCTTGATCTAGGCTGCGGTCACCTGGATCACTTGGATCATACTGATCTGGAATGCTTTGCTCTAGTATTTAGGTCTCTTCTATGTCTGTTCATTCAAGATGACAGACTGATGGAAAATAAGCTATCTGGACATGCTTTTCTAATTTTGGCTGACAGAGCACAGAAAGCAAGCCTAACCATACAAAGAAGTTAAATACTCAACTCAGTTCATAAATGCTAATACTCCACTGGCCAAAATAAATTGCATGATTAGAACAGAAATTAATGAGATGGAGAAAAATATCCCACCTTTTCTAATACATTGTATTACAAAATAATACGGCAAAATTTGTGGTTAAAAACAGAGAGTGAAGATTTCAAATGATGATGCAATAAGAATGAAGACAAATGTTAAAAATCAAGTGCCTTGTTGGTCCTTTGAGACTATTGGGAAGTGAAGGGGAGTTCAACAGACACTGACATGAAGGAGATATAGAATTAATAGAATTAGGTATTAAATTTCACGGATTCTCCCCCACCCCACCTCCAAAGGGAATAGAAGAATAATAGTCTGCATAGACAGTAAGACAGTATAAAAATAAAAGCTCCCATATCCTGGAGCAGGGGTGAGGGGTGGGTGGGCAGTACAGTTAACTTTGTGTTAACTCTGTTCTCTACATTCTCAGCAGTGTATAAATAATATATGATCAATAACATAAACTTATTGGAAAGTATGGTTATCGACACAGATAGATGTTAGAGGCAAGATTGAAACCATGATTGAAACTTTGTGGAACTTGGCATTAATAAGCTCCAGGTGTCAGAAGCATCCAGGGACAGGTCTATTATTCAGGGACAGGGTTTTTTTTTTTTTTTTTTTTTTTTTTTTTTATGTTGGGTGGAGTAGGTTCAGAAACAAACAAAAACATATATAAATCAATAAGCAAATAATTATATACTCATTTACTACTATAGTTACAGAGCAGTAAATAAGTATGGTTTAGTTACAATTGGAAATATGAAGGATTACAGGACCAAGCATTCATTTTCACAGAGCATATCAGTAAAACTGACCACATTATTGATATTAACAAGCTTTTGGGTAAAAAGGAAATGTTTGCATAATTTATTATTTTTAGGTGAGGGCAAAAAACCTTTGGGAGCTATCTCTAATTATCTTTCAAATTCATGAAACAATTGCCATTTTTGAGTTATTTTATAATTATATAATTCTAGTTCACTGATTTTTTTCTTTTTTCTTTTTTAAAATTTCCTATTTTTCTTGTTCATTATACCAATTATCATTGGACTTCAACAAAGCACTATACCACAATTAACAAAACCACTATCCAAACTCAAATCTCTTAGATATTCTTCCATCAATTTCTCTGACCTTTTCATCACACCAAGCTTATTTATACCAATAATACATACAAATGTACTCTTTTTAAAATAATCTTTCAGCAGAAGCTTTTAACATATTTTAAAATTTATAACATAGCTGTATATTTTTTATAAAGTCTGATTCTGGGTAAATTTTTATTCATTTTGTTCCAAATTCATCTCATGTGTACATTCATTCTATTTCCAAAACCTTTTGCTATTCCTATCTCTAAAACAATTTTATTCAGCAAGACACATCTAAAATAGATTTAATCTACATTTACTTATATAACCAACCATATTTATAATTTATATTTCCAAGCACATTTCTTTCAAGAATTATTTAACCTTTGTCTGTCATTAAAATGTTTTCAAAAGTCAAATTTCAAATATGTAAAAGTTTACGGCCTTGAATTATTTGGCTATACAAAAGAGTAAAAATGACTACAATGCTATAAGTATACACACACTCCATAAACAAAATTAAAATAAAATTGACAAAATGGTAAAATATTTTAAATATATAAGGAACACAGTTTTTGTCCTTAAAATGGAAAGAGCTCTGATGACTCAATTATATTAAAAAGGTATCCAATAAAAATAATAAAATGATAAGACTAGATAACTTACAGAAAAATATAAATGTATTGAACCTTACTTGTATTCAAACACACAATAAATTAAAATATATTTCTGTATCTAAGTGGCAAAACATTTTTCCCTATTAAATAATAATAGTAATAATGATGGCATAAATATGCAACTATAGAAGTATAGGTTAAAATAAAAATCTCTGGAGGCCATTCAGCAATAAACATCAAGACATTTAAAACAAGTATAGTCTATTATTAACAAGTCTTATTGTAATCAGAAAGTCCAGCACTCAGATTGTTGCTCTGGTACTTGCTCGTTACAGAATCTTGGTAACTTACTTTGTGCTATGAGTCTTGGCTTACCTTTCTGTATAGTGGGGATCATAATACTCATCTTAGTGGGTGGTCGTACGCTTGTAGCTCTTAGCACATTTTCTGACAAGTGATAATTGCTCATCAAATAAATACTGTTAGTATCTCATCACTCTCTTCTACCTCCTTTTTTATTGTGAACTAATTATAGATATAAGCAAAGCTTAATATAAAAAGATGTTAACCAAGGTGTATCTCTAACAGTAAAATAAGAGAGCATTGATTTAATACATCTTGTCATATTCATATAGAGCAAGAATATGTGGCTTTTTAAACACTGATATAGAAAGAAGTATTGAAATTATTTAGTTAAAATAGCCTATATGGATATAACAAGAAAATCAGATGGCAACAATTTCTGTGTTTTATTATCATCAACTGTTCACTTGTATGTACGGGGAGTATGTATAAAGGAAGGTATTTGTGTATAAGTCATGTGTGAGAATGATATGATGTGTATGCATTGGTAATGGTGTAGACATATGTGTAAGAATAATGAAAGACAAGTCTATAAACATTCATTTATTCAAAAATATATGATGAATTTGTTCTATAAAGCACACACTATCCTAACTTCTTGTGACGAAATTTTCAGAAAAGAAACACAAAACACAAATTTGTACAACAAACAATATTGGGGTGACAGATATTGTTAGAATAATCTCACAGATTTCAAACTGCAACTGTGATAATGCTACAAAGGGAAGATGTATTGCAAAGCATATGTTAAGGGCACTGATTTCTAAAAGGGAGTGAGATCAAGCTTTCCTACTAAAGACACGATAAAACTGAAATCTGAAGGAAGAGCAGGAGATGCACAGTAAAAAGTAGAGAAAAGATAGCTCAGTGAGTCTGGACAGCCAAGTGGGTAACAGATCCCCTAGGGTTTGTAGAACATTATTAAGGAGGTTTGAAGAGGAAGTAATATAGGTGAAATGATCAGAGATCTGTTAGAAAAACATCACTCTGGCTACAGTGATCAAAAGTCAGTGAAGAGAACTGTGAAGTTATTTCAGTAATGCAAGTGAGAGATTACATGAGCCTATATTAGAAAGGAATTGAGAAAAATGGAATGAAGTGATGGATCTAGCAGCTACTTATGAAGCAAAACTGAAATGATATAGTAATGGATTAGATATAGAGAGTATAATGTGGAATAATATTTATCTCATGTGGTTATAAGAATTAAAAAAAAATCAAAATATGGAATAGGAGATTCCAATGAGGTAGTTGGAAAAATTAGCCTGGATTTGAGAAGCATTCTGGATTATACATAAAATTTAGGAGTTACATAGGGGGTAAATGAAGTTAATGGTAAAAAGGTCTAGTAATGAATCTTGAGCTATTCCAGATAAAAGAGAATAATCCTGAAAGAGAGGCTAGAAAAGGAGTGGCTAGATATATGGTGTCACAGAAACCAGGAGAAAAAAGATATTGTTTCAAGAAGTATCTGACTGAAATAAATTCTGGAGAGAGCTTGTGTAAGATATAGTTAAAAGAAGTCTTACTAAAGAAAGTGAGATGGAGGTTATTGGTGCCCACAGAAAGAATGATCGATGTGTAGACAGATTAAATCATACTTGAATAGTGAGAATAGAAAATATAGAAAATATCTGCAATAGTTTAGCTACAAAGAGGAGGGACAATAAAGGTTAACTAAAAGAATATGATTGAGGCAAATGAAAGTAAAATTTGTTTGATTGGAGAGATTCGAGCACATTATAAAGATTTGCTATTGGAAGTTAAAGGCTAAATCTACATTAAGCTTTTTTATTCAATATTTAAAAATTCTATTTATTTTCAACTGTTTCAGTATTCATACTGTTTTTCATAGACTGTACATATTTTAAGTTTACAGAGTTATAATCTTTCACAGGTAATTCAAGAAAAACAAAAAGTAAAGAGTCTAACAAAAGATGGAAAATTTCAGTAGATAGCAATACAAAGATAAAGTTGATTGTGGACAAAGAAGGATGCTGTGATAAATCTAATGAAAAGTTAACAACATAGGGTGATCTGATCATAAATTTCTAACTGGGCAGGTTAGATAGTCATGTCCCAGGCATATAACCTTTAGTTAATGTTTGCTTTAAGCGAGCCCTGTCTATTGTTTTTGCACATCTAGGTTAACAAACCTTGAAATGCCTCCTTTTCAGACCCCTAAGAAGGGTAACTACCCTCAACAGAGCATATAAACTTATTAACTATCCTGTAATCCAATCCTGGCCTTGCTTTCTCCCACCTTCATGTAGTCTTCCTTACTTTCCCTCCTTAATTCCAAATGTGTAAAAGAAACTGCAAACTGTCATTCTGGGAAACATTTTTCTCAGTCTCTTGAGGTCTCACTTCTAGGTATATCTTCTGTTTGGCTCAAATAAACTCAGATATACTCATAAAAATTTTCTACAGGTTTAGACATTTCTTTCAGCTACAAGATGAATTAGGGACTAAGGTGCATCCTTCGTAGATGTTGAGAGGTTGGAAAGTGAGACATTGTAAGAGATAGGAATAGGACAGGTCAGAGATCAGTGATATAAAGAATTTGGAGGAGTTAAGCAAAGTTTACCTTCTGAAAGTAGAATAGAGCAGGCTTTGGGAAGATTTAAAAACATATTTGAACAATTAAAAATAAAAGAGAGATGAAAAGAATTCCATGATATTACGCAGACCATTTCAGTACAATGTAACATACAGATTGTTCTGGAAATGGTATAGCTGAAAAATCCCCTCCCTGGAAGTTGGGTACAGGAATTTCCCTTGTTTTTCTGCCAATAATAAAGAGGGGTAATGTCAACAAGTAATTTAATGAATCCAAACTAATTTTCTTTACATGTGTAATTAAAGAATTTCCCTGTTATCTGCAAGTCTCTTACAACATTTTTTAAAATTTCTGTTACCAAAAGATATTCTGTAAGAACACTAACAATGACAAAAAAAAAGGTGCAAACTTAAGAATCTGTATAGCATAATATTATCAGAAATGTTTGTTGTTAAGTCCCCATGTAAATGAGGATAAAAACTCCACACACTCCTTGACTTAATTTTAAATAGGCTGGCAGGGGTGTGAAATGATATTCTCCAGTCTTAGGGATGTGCTAAGGGCACTTAACATTTCTGACAAGCTGAGTCATTTGACATTATTCTCTGTGCAACTTATCCATTAAAATCCTATATCTTGTGCACATAATTTTTAACAACTGAATAACGTTTAAATACTTTGAATAAGGCAGCTAGTCATTTTGAGACGTTTCGATGTGATCTATATTTAAACAACATCAAAATCTACAACAGAATAAAAGTAGATAATAATTTAAATGTTAAAACATATATTTCTAGACATAAACATTTAAAATAACCATATAAATTAATGAATACATAACGTTATATACAGTGATTACATGTAAATATATACATTTCTTTTTGGAATTTGTATTTTCTAGTGCATATTAAAAATTGATTTGGCTTTATACATCAAATCAATGATTAACTTTGAGTCAACTAACACTCATTTATTTTAAAATACAGCTTTGCTTGGATTTAATTATATCTAAATGAATAAATTCTATGATATTTCTCCTCAGCTATGTTTTACAGACTATGGATAACTTCTGAAATTTTGAAAGATAAAAGAAACTCACTTTCATTATTAACCATTGCCTCCCAACTTCAAAAAATATACACTGTTTAAATATTTATGCTTTTAAACTTTCTCTATACTATGGATTAGGAGCAAAATCTTACTCTTGGCCTCACATCCTTTCCTGAATAATTTAAATTAATTCATTCCTATCTCTCTAAGTAAATTTACTCAGCATCTCCTTTGGTGACTTCACTCAAAACTTTTCCAATTTGTAACCTTAGCCTTCAATGGACACAATTGCACTCTACTTATCAGGGATCATTCATTGGATGATTGTCTTCCTTTGTGTAAATATTTTGATAATTTCGCATCCTAATAGGTACTATACATATCACTGATTTTAAGGATACACATATCTACTAGAAAGAACTAAGATCATAGGAATGGCTATTATATTTTAGTTTGTCTAATAAAATCACACCTTGGGAAGACAATTAAGTTCTCTGACTCTCTATTGGTTGTAGTAAAGATGAGGTGTTTTCTGAAATTCCCTTCCCTCCAAAGTTCTAGAGTTCTACATCCATGGTTTGCCAAAAATAAATATGTTTGGCCAGAACAAAGAGCAAAATGGGCATTGAATATTGTATTTGGGACATGGGAAGGGAGAGAGGGAAAAAGGAAAAGATGATCCAACTTCTTAAGTAATGTCAACTTGTATTTTAGAACTTTTACTTGGTAGATACTTTTGACACTTTGGACATATCTAATCTAAAATTTCAAAGACAAACATTAATATTTTTACTTATTTTAATATTTTAAAATTTAAAATTAAAATGCAACCCTAGACACAGAAAACTGGGCTTTAAAATAAAAAGTTTATACTCTAGACTTAAATGAGAATGAGTCCCTAAAAATGATTTCATGGTGGGAAAAATCAAATATTATCTAGTCTATAGTAAAGATAAATTTAGATTCCAATATTGTTATTGTAGTATGACTGAAAATTATGTTTTGGATATTGTGAGGGATCCTTTTCTCACTGTTCTTCAGTCTTTTACAGATAATCTGCAGAAGGGTCTTCAGATTAATTTCGATTCATTTGCTAATAAACTTCTAGATTATAGAAAATCTGGGTAAAATATCTCTCTGCTTGTGTAAATTCAGAGTTTTTAGGTTGCTATCCTCTGGAAAAATAAAGAGTTGTAAGGGAAATAACCTCACCGGGTGATCTGATCGTAAATTTCTAAATGGGAAGGTCATGGTGGGTAGTCACACCCCAGGCATATAAGCAAGCCCTGCCTAGTGTTCTTGTGCATCTTGGAAATGCCTTGGAAGTGCCACTGTAACCCTCTTTTTTATACCTCTGGGAGGCCTAACCACCCTCAAGGGTGCACTTAATCTCGTCAACTACCCTATAATCCAAACCCTACACCTTGCTTTCTCCAGTTTACTTCACCTCTTTAATTCCAAAACTTATAAAATAAACTGCAAACTGTGATTCTGGGAAGCATTTCTCTCAGTCTGTTGAGATCTTACTTTCAGACATATCTTCTATTTGGCTCAAATAAATTTTTATAAATATTTTCTACAGGTTTGGATGTTCTCACATCTACATTTACTAGGTGTAGTTGGCAGGATTCTGAAGAAGGCCACCCAGGACCACCCCACAGATGTGGATCCCGTACTACGTACCAGCAGGGGCTTGTTGTGTTCCACTGACTCCCTGATTCACATCTGGTGACCTTGGATTATTCTTCTCTTGGAATCCCAGACCTACCTGCTTTAGGTAGTGGGTCTTAACTTTGTTTAAGCTATTCTTATGTGGATGTTTCTAATTTTGGCTTTTTTTTTTTAATTGGCTCAAAAGAAAAATTAACATTAACATAGGAAATCATGCCTCTGAGGTCAATAGATCCACCATAGCCCGTCTCCCATTAGTTCTCTGGCAGGTTTATGCACAACTCACAGAGAGCCTCAACTTGAAAGTATCTACAGAAATGGAGAGATTTAACATCAAGTGATATCAGCTTAAGATGGCTGAAATGGGGATTTTTTTGATACCTCTAAATTAATTTTTGTACACTTAACTGAAAAAATCAGGCTTTAAAATTGAACTGAATGAAACTGATGCTTTCCTTGATTAAAAAATAGAAGCCTCTAAAAGGAGCACAGGTAAACTTTCTTCTCTTTAGGAAGTTAATGAAAACATTTAAAATAACCATTTCTGAATTCTCAGATAAAATTTCTTCACTTCAGATAAGAAACTTTTAGAGATTTGGGACTAAAGAAGGCTTCCGAAACAGCTCAATGCCAACATCCCACTTACCTCCTTTCTCCAACCACCCCACTACTTTCTGAGCTCCCTTTTCTGGACTTGTTCTCTTTTTCTCTTCTTCCTTTTCTTTCCAAACACTTCCTCCACCACCACCTTCTACTGACTTAGGGGAAACTTAGAAGCCAGACCAGGATAGGCTAGGAAAAAAAAAAAAAAGAACAGAAATTCTGGCAGATCTCTTTAGAGATAAACCAGTCTCAATACAAGGGAAACCAGCAATATTTTACTCTCCTTGGATTAAAACAGAATTAAATAATCTAAAAATTTTTTTGATCCTCTCCAAGATCCCATTGAGTTTGCAAAGGAATTTAATTGTTAGAATATATGATCCTGGCTATTCCGACCTGTTCCAACTAATACATCTATTGATTTCTGAGAGTAAAGGAGAAGAATGAATAAGCAAAGTCTGCTGGAAAAACTCCTATAGAGGATTTTTTAAAACAAAGAGAAATAGATTGAGAAAAATGCAAGGAATTAGCCCAGTGGTTTCATTAAAACATTCCTGATATTTTTCCCCAGAAAATAGACTGGATGATAGTCCCACAATGTAGATGAAAACCCAATGAAACTATACCTGATTTTTTTTAATGTTTTGAATAAACTTTCAAACAATATTCAGGATTGTCTCCAGAAAGTCTTAAGGATCATCAAAATCATCCAATATTCAATTCAGCACTTCTGGAAGGATTAGATGAGGAGCTTGTAACTCTGATTAAACAACATGAATTAATCTGGCCAACCACACATACTGACAACCTAGCAATTCTGTCTGATCAATTATTTAAAATTATTCAAAAGGAATAAAGGAATAAAGCTACTAAAATTATGAATTTACAGTTCCAGAAACTAAGTGATCTATTCAGACCTCTCCAAAGGAGAGTCTGCTTTTACAGTAAAAAGCCAAATCACTTTAAGGATTGCAGAAAACTAAAATGGAATTTAGAGAAAGTAAAGAGATGGGAATGAGCATGGAGCTGTTCTAGAGACTGCAAGAGGGCATATCCCTTTCCCCTAACCAATACTTTAGGAGAACCTGAAATTCCAATAAAAGGGGAAACTACTAACATCCTTGTAGGTACTAGGGCTACTTCATTCAGTCTTTACCCTAAGTTGCCCTCTCCCTTGGAGTAAAACGTCTGTACAAATGGTAGGAATATTTAACCACCAATGTCCATTTTTAAATCAAAACCTATTCTCTTCTAGCTAGGAAATGTTACAGGACAACATGCATTTTTGCTAGTCAGATCTGTCCCTCCCAAATTACCTGGTAGGGCAAGACTTTCTTGAAACCCCATATTCCTTTCAAGAAGAGCAAAATGCATTTACAACTAAATCAGATGCTGAAACGATTGAGAAAATAATGATTTTTAAAGGAACCTCCACAAGAGGAAACTAATCTTGAGACTTAATGTTGGCTGGATGACATCCCTATGGAGCTCTGGGCTCTTTCCAGTACAGACATTGGCACGATCAAGTCAGCCACTCCTATCAAAATAACTGCTGACAATAATTTGCCTCTATCTAATATTTACCAATATCCTTTAAGACCCATTAGACAAGATTACTGAAAAAGAGTGGCTCATAATTCCATGTATGAACTGTAATTTTCCTATCCTTTCAGTAAAAAAAAAAAAAAATCTAATGGAAAAGGATGAAGATTTGTACAGGATCTCAGAGTTATAAATAAAATAGTTATTCTGGGACATCCTGTGGTTCCAAATGGGCATACCCTATTATCAGCCGTTGCTGTGGACTGCCAATATTTTTCAGTAATAGATTTCTGTAGTGCCCTTTTCAGCATTCCCGTAGAAAATGACAGTCAATATCTCTTCGCCTTCATCTGAAAAGATAATCAGCTTCTTATGAAATACTACACACAATATTACTTTACTTTAGATCCATGTAACCATTTTCACCCAGCAACTTTACTAACTTCTTTACAGGATGAAGACAACCAAGATTTCATTTTACTTACTGACCACCTTGCTCCTAGGAATGATTTACAGGAAACTCCTACTGATAATGCTGACTTAATTTGGTTTATAGATAGATCTTATCTCAAAGAAGTACAGAAACATTCGAGCTGGATGGATATGCAGTAACTTCCACAATGGTTGTAATAGAAAGTTCTTATTTATCTGAAATAAGCTCTGACCAACAAGCTGAATTAATTATTCTGGCCAAAGATCAAATAACTAATATTTACACTGATAGTCCCTGTGCCTTTGGTTTAGCTCACAACTTTGGAATATTGTGGAAGCAACAAGGCTTTTCAAATTCTCAAGGCAGCCTATAAAAAAAATGAAAAATGGGTTGAAGAATTACTAGATGCCACACAACAACTGAGACAATTAGTAATTATCAAAATTCCAGGACATTCTAAATCTACCACCATGGAAACAAAAGGAAATTATTGAGCTGATGCTGTAGCTAAAAAGACAGCACTAAGAAATCAAATTATCCAGACTGAGAATGTTCTTTACTCCTTGCTAAATAAATAAAATACTCTCTTTACAGTTCCAAAAGACTGCTATGAAAGGAAAAATATGGCAACAAAAAGGGAGAACCTTTGACTCAGATATGGCTTGGACACAGTGGGAAACCAATCTTACCTATACTCCAACGTGCATATGAATTAACACACTGGGGTCCTGAAAGAATGGTTTCATGGAGTAAACAGTATTACTGGAAAGCTTCTTCCACTGCAGATCATAAAGTGTACAGAAGAAATTCTATTTGTCTAAAATACGACCCTGAAAAACCAATCCACAGATCCCAGGGACATTTCACACTCCCTCTAGGTCCATTTGAGGAATGATAATTGTATCTTATCCAAATGCCACCATTTCAAGGCTACAAATATGTGTTAGTTATGATGTATATGATCTCCCATTGGGCTGAGGCATTTCCATGCAAGAGAGCAACAGCCTTCGTGGTAGATAAATTTTTATTAGAAAGAATAATTCCCAATTGAGGAACTCCCCCTGAGTTATATAGTGACAAAGGGACTCATTTTACTGGGTAAATAATTCAATCCATTTGTAATATTTGATCTATTCTACAGCATTTTCCACTGGTTATCACCCCCTATTCTTTGGATTGGTGAAATATACATTTGGTACAATTAAAACTCAACTAACTAAAGTTTCAGATGCTTCTAATCCTCATTAGCCAAAAGTGCTCCTCATCATGATAGCTACTCCCTTTGGTAAATATAGCCTTTCTCCTTACAAAATAGTCACTGGTCTCCTTCTGCATTTGGATGAAGGGGCATATGAACCAACCTTAAGAGGAGACATTCTGTGTTATTGTAAAGAACTTATTAATCAGCTTAAAGAAATTGATAAATTAGGAACTGATTCATTTCATAGTGCAATCCTGGAAGACAAAGACTCAAAGCTCATGGCTTACAAACATGAGATTTTTTCTACCATAAAAGACTCTCTCCAACCTTGTTGTAAGAGACCTTATCAGATGTTACAAACTAATTCATTCAGCCAGACCTAAAGAAGTTAACTCATGGACCCACATTTCTCATTTAAAAATGTGCCTAACCATGAATGGATATCCATCCCTGTCTCTGATACTCACCTCTGCCTACAACAGACATTGTAGACTTCCTAGGATGAGAAGCCACTGACATCAGAGGTAGACAGTTAACTCAAGACATTGACAAAACCTGCATACCTACGGATTGATGTTAAACTCAGAAATCATTGTTTGGTTATCTTTAACTGTCTGTTAATGATTAGTCGTAATAATAGTTATGCTTGTTTCTTTTTCTGTATAGTCCAACTGTGTATGATTATTGAAGATGTATAAGATCATGTTAATATTCTTTATGGCTTATGTAAATGTTATGCTAAATGCCAAGTATAGAAAAAAGAGAAAGGCGGCCAAACTCAAATTGTGATAGTTCACAGGATAGAAATGATCCAGTGTTTTCACAATGAAAGCTATAAGATCTGACTACCTTCCATTTACCTGCCCTTTCCTTTTTGGGAAAATTTAGTCTCAACTCACATCCCATGGTTACAGTGTTGTCCCATTTCCAATGGTCCACAATTTCAACAAGACAACATCTATACTGAGACTTCCTAGAAATGACCCTCTTAACACTGTGAGACTACAATATCTGACCAAAAGGTTGGTAATCAATGCATCCTTCAGATTGATTAATGACCAAAAGCGGGAGTTGTGGATAAAAAGGTGGTTCTAAGGTAAGTAACCTCACAGGATGATCTGATCATAAATTCCTAAATGGACAGGTAATGGAGGGTAGTCCCACCCTAGGCATATAACTTCTTTGGTAAAAGGTTTATCCTTGCCTCAAGCAAGCCCTATCCATGGTTCTTTTTCATCTAGGTTAACACACCTTGGAAATGCCAGAGTAATAGTTTCATAGGCAAAAATCATTCTCAAGGGAGCACATAATCTTATTAACTATCCTGTAATCCAATTTCCACCTTGTTTTCTTCCACCTTCATTTACTCTTCCTTACATTCCCTCCTTAATACCAAATGTATAAAAGAAACTGCAAACTGCCATTCTAGGAAGTATTTTTCTGTCTGTTGAGATCTTGCTTCCAGGTGTATCCTGTTTGGTCTTTATAAATATTTTCTACAGGTTTGGACATTCTTATATTGACCATCCCATTTATATCAACATAGCTTTCAGAATCTGTTTTTTAAAATTTCTACTTCTGAACTGAAATATGAATCATCACAGTAGATTTGAACATGAAAGTGACTGTGCTGTCTTTAATCTTCCACCCCATCCACTACATAACACAAAAGCCTCAGCTCACCTGGAAATCCTGAAAGACATTGACTACTGTACTCAGTTTTATTCATCTTAAACTTAAAATTTAAGTTTCTATGATATATGGCTAAGATGCTAATGTCGACAAAAGAAATGTTCAAACCTGTAGAGAATTTTTATGAGTTTATTTGAGCCAAACAATATGCCAGAGAGTAAAATCTCAAATGCTCTGCAGAATAAGAGTTTCTAAAATTTCTTTTATGCATTTGAAATTAAGAAGAGTATATAAGATTGGAGAAAGCAAGGCAAGGATTGGATTATAGGATAGTTAATAAAATTATGTGTTATCTTGAGGGTTAAAACCCCTTTCTAGGGGTATTATTTCTGGTATTTTAAAGGTATTAACAGTGGGGTTAAAACTTTTCACTAAAGAAGTTATAGGCCTGGGGCATGACTAAGCATAAGACCTGCCCAGTTAGAAATTTATGATTAGATCACCTTATGAGGTTACTTTCCATAGAATCCTCTTTTTATTCACACTAATTTATTTTATTTCATATATTAAATAAATTCTTATCTAGCTGATGAGAAAAGAAAGTGCTCATACTTTACAAATGTATATATTCATTTTAATTTTTAAAGTAATTTCTTGGAATTTCATTGAAAAGTCCCATAGTATTTTGGAAAAATTAATGCAACTCTAAAGAACAAATATTTTAATGTTCAAAAGATTTTAAATAGTCAAGCTTTGTATTTGACATTTTCTAGCTGTTTGACCATAAAGCAATGACTTCTTTCCATAGATAACGATAATGATAATGATAGCATACTTATCTCACAGGATTTTGCTCAGACTTAAATAAAATTTATTTAAAAGTACTTAGTCAACTGTAAACTATTACATAATACATCAGCTGTTTTTACTCATGTTTATTTTTTTAAGATAAAGTAGAAAGTAGATAATATTCGTTCTAAAATAGGTTATAGAAATATCTTGGGTCAACTGCCTCTAGAATTTTTGATCCAAAAAGGAAACATTTTGCCTTTCAACCTTTATCAATGCAAAACATTTCACTCAATCCTAAAAAAAGAATTTCCACAGGTATTTTATTGGGTAGAGTTCTTTTTAAAAGCTCTAAAATAAGAATATGGTGGTAATGGAAAACAATATTTAGTATCAACATTGAATAGGCACAAAGAGCACTCCTGTAATTAAACATACTTAGACATGTAGCTAAAGAAAATATACCTCTGGGAGAAACTCTAACTGCTGTTACTATTTTCAAACAAATATGGGATTCAAAAGTGCCTATTTTAGTGCTGATATTTAATGTCTCACTATGTTTCCATTATAAAGACTTCTTTTAGGAGTTTATAACTGGTCATAAAAATTCACTTCAAGCACTCCTTAGCATCCAAAAAAGCTATTATAGCCTCCTGGGAAAATAATAAGCATATTTATAGAACATGTATATAAAATATTGATATATTGTGTTTACCTATTTTTAAAAATGCACTTTTGACAACTAATCTCCTTATCAATTTGCCAAATCATATTACCTTCTTTTGTTCCATTAATGTAAAAGGAAAAATAAAATTAAATTCAGTGTTCTTTCAATTGTTTCTAAATATGATTAATCTGGTGTCAACAAAGTATCACTGTATTTCAGAATTTGCTTGCTGGCATCTAAAAAAATTGAGAGGAGCCAATATTCTTAAATGGGAATAA
>CM053514.1:17243686-17574035 GCA_028627145.1 Eidolon dupreanum | reverse complement strand
TCTCATGTGAGTAAATATTTCAAACTGATTATTTGGCTGGTGTGTAAATACAAGCAATTTATACATATGGTATAGAACATTACCAATATTGACACTATCCCAGAAATTATTTAGAATTGAGACCATGATTCCCACTAATTTTTCCTTTTATTTATTTGCTAACATCCTATCCTCTTAACATAACTGCTAAATTTCCCATTTTTCAAGTCCATACTGGGACATCCTTTAAATCTTTTAATGTATCATTATACTAAGGCCATAATAAAATTTTTCTTTCATTGTTTGTATATTTAGTGAAAGATAAAGATCAACTGTACCATACATTTGTTTTACATGTAAATATTTATTTTATATGTTTTATATTAAAATTAAAGCCTTCACATATTTAATTTTAAAATTGTCATAGGTTAAAAATGCCATTTACATACTGAAATCAAATATCATCTAACAGAGGGCATAAATTTGTAAATTTATACAAAGATATACCAAGTTAATCCTAATACATCTATATCCAACACGTAGAACCAATCATCTATAAGCAATAATCTGATAGTATATAAAGTTATAGAAATAGAAATTAATAATAAGATAAATGTCTCCTGCTTTGAGAATAAGCATTTCAATTTTGTCTCAGCATTATCTAATATCAGGAGAAAGAAGACAAGTTATCTTGTGACAACATTCTGCAGTATGTCATAGACATTATTTTGTAATCAGATTTACATTAAAGATGATTAGAAGTGCCTTTGGTACCTCAGTGTAGTCTCATAAAGGCATATATAAAAAGGAATATTTTACATCATTTTAAGTCAAGATTAGTAGAAGTACTTTTATTCTTTTCAGCTCAAAACCAACTCAAAAGAAATAACAACCAAACATTTTCATCTATTTTTTTTTTTTTTGCAATAGTTGGAAAGTAAATGTCACAAGCATTTAGGATTACTGAAATTCAACTATCTAATTAACTTTAAACTATTTAAAATCCAGATTAAAGCCACTATTGTGGTAATAGCTATTATTTATGTAAAACTAAAAGAATAAGGAATATTTGCTTCCAGAAGAATACACTACAGACTAGGTTTACATGTCAACAGAGAGTTTTACTAACTATCTCATCCAGATTATCTGTAGGGATTGGGAAAAGGTGGTTCAGTCTCAAAGGTGATACAAGCTCATTGCAATAGAAATTTGCTATTTGCACATTAAAAAGTAAGACTTGATTTAGAAACCTATTATCTAAGTTGAAGTGGTTCGAAGCCATGCAATCTATGTGCAAGATATAATGTTGTGGTTTGATCAAATCTAAGACCCATGGAGCCAATTGAGATGAATTGTGAGCCTTTATTAGTCGGCCAACAACTGACTCTCTACCAGGCAGGGTTAGAGGAGATCACTCCTGAGCTCCCAAAAGAGGCAGTTTATAAAGCCTAGAACAGGCAAGCAGATTACAGAAGCAGAAGTTGGCTATTAGCATATCTTTGAGCGGATTACCACTCTGGTTACCATTAAACAAGCAAGCAGATTAAAGAAGCAGAAGTTGGCTCACTTGGAAGTTTTCCACCCTTAACAATATAAAATCAAAACCTGATGCTTTATTGTAATGTAAACACTGGTGAGAAAATTTCATAGGTGCCTAGCATACAGTGGGATATCAATAAATGTTTGTTGAATAAATGCATGCATGGATAAAGTGGCTTCATTAAACAAGAATTCACACATCACAACAGTTACAGGGCACAGAGGAAAATAAGCCTTTACAAAGCGACCAGACTAAAAGACCTTTAACCTTATCCACAATCCTTTAGCCCTGCCTCAGATTTAAGTGATTTCTTGATAATAAAGTATTCCAGTCACTTCTGCTAAAATTATGAATAAAGACAAACTATAAAGCAGATCACAGATCCTCATAAAAGTTACCATTCATTGAACCTTGAGCTTAAACTTTGTTCATTCTAGTATAATTAATACTGCTAATTCTGCATTAAGCAGTACTATTATAGTAACTATTTTTATTTACCGGGACAGTCATATCTCTAAATCCATTTGTTTCATCATTGGTGTATAGTTTAATAAGTGAAAATTTAACCTTTTTATTTTTATTATTTATGTATTTATTTATGTATTTATGTATGTATGTATGTATGTATGTATGTATGTATGTATTTGTTTATTTTTACAGCAGGGAAGAAAAGTTTATTAGAAGGGAATGTACACTTCCAGATGTGGAAGCGGGCCTGAGCAAGAGATGCATGGTTCAAAAAGTTAACTTTTTTAAAAAAAGTGATTTGAAATGAGTCTATATGCAGGGAAAATATAAGGATTCAAAGTCTGAAATAATTTAATATTTCTTATGTCACTAAAGAGTATTATTAAAGAGTTTCCCCAACTTAAAGTATTTAAGCCATTTCCTTATCTTTATTTGTTTTACTTTATTTGAAACAATTATAATAGATTCAAGTTTCAATTAATTTGCATTTTTTCTTCTTTAATTCAGTTTTATAACATTTTATTTCTATTTGACTATTCAGTGTGAATAACTCACATTTCTCCAAAATTAAAACTGACTATAATGTTCATATAAATGCTAAAACAATGATAATATAAATGGATGACTACTTTGCTGTTTCCAATGATAAAGCTGTCCTTATAAGTTATTTTATTATGCATATTTATGTGAATCTTGATGTCCTAGATCCATTTTTTTCTCAAGTAAAGATTGATTAAATGCAGCTGGATGAGACAAAGGGCCTTAGTACTCTGGTTTCTCAAAAGCGCTTATTCAAACAACCTTCTTGAACTCTCTGTATAAAAACTTTCCTGACTTGCTTATGATTTTAAATAAAATTTTAACTTAGATAAACTAAAATATTTATGGTATAATAAATGCAGTTTAGATATTATTAAATATATCTATACCTTTATTGCTTTATTTTAAGTGAAATCTATTAATCTTTTCAGTTTCTATTTGTTTTTGTTTTCACTATGTTTTGTAAACAATGCTTTCATGATTTCATAATTTAAAAAATTTTTAATCTATAATTATTTGTATGGTATTTACAGTTCTCTCATTATAGCATCACCAGTAATTTTTTTTTGCATGTTCGAAAACACTTAATATTGATATCTTTGTATCTAAATGACATTTTGGCTGATTATACATTTGTGGGTTCACCCTTTACATATTTAAGAATTTTGTTGGTAGTTGTTCCTACTATATTCTAGAATTGATTTCTGTTTGTGGGAAGTCTAGTACCACCCAGAAACATTTTTCTTTAGAGTCAATTTGATATGTTTTTGCTCAGATACTGGAGAGACTCTTTTATTTTTTCTATATTTTAAATCCATTTAATATAATATTAAATGTTTTTATGTTGTTCATTTCATTTTGATCTGTTTTTGATCACATTTGTTCCTATAAAATTGTAAATTCAAGTCTACATTCATTTCTGTAAAGTTTCTTAAAGGATATTTTTATTACTACTATTATTATTATTTTTGCGGTTGTTTTCATCCAGAACATCATTTTTATATAGGTTTATTTGTTTGTTCAATTGGCAATCAGCAATAATAGGCATTATTTAATGCTATTATGTACTTGGCACCATTCTAGGCTTTGTTTTATAACTCTTTCTACCTTATGTTTTTTTCTCTATAATCTTATTGATTCCACTTTTCTTACATTTCAATTTACTCTGCTTTCTTCATCAATTCCTACCTCTCCATCCCTTAATCTTTTCATCAGTGACTCCCATTATGGCTTTTATGTCTGTAGTTGTTTTATATTTATCTTCAACATCTTTCTTAATTTCTCTCTTCTGGTTCAATTTTTATCTTTGTCTCTGTACATTCTGAGGTATTGAATTTTTGCTTTGATCTTTTGCAAGAGGGTTTTGGGAGGCCTGGAAAATCGGATGGTTCATGATAAGGCAGTTGTGATTGCATTCTGTTCGTAGCAATATTTTTCTGGTGAGTTTTCTCAGCCTTTCTCTTTGTTTTTTTCCTTCTGTTTTGTATCATTGTATAGAGTCTGTACTGATTCCTTTTCTTCACTAGTACTGAAAGGAAGTTAAGTACCTCTTGGAGCATGGAGATGAATTGTGAATGCTAGTACAGGACAGACATTTTTTTCTGATTTAGAGAATGGTAATAGATGTTTGTTGAGTGTGTGCATGTGTGTGTTTGTATATTACATTGCAAACTCTCTTCTCTAATTTTGACAGTTACTGATTCAACTTAGGAAAGATCTGAAAGAGAATTAAGCCCTGTAGCCAGAAGCAGTCTTAGAATTACTAATTAGGGCAGAAAAAATCTTGGGGGAAAAAAATTCTATTTTGAGAGAAGAAATACAAACATTTGTGTTACTGATAATAAAATACTTGTTATAAATGCTTCCAGAAGTCTTTAGTTCTTGTAGTCACATGTAAGGTATATCTTAAAGAGTTTAGTCTCCACTTCACCCTGGGCCCTATCTACTTTCTGATGGGTTCTAGAGTATATATGAAAATTTATTTGGGAAAAATTCCTGCAAGCCTACTAATTTTAACACATATTGGGTCAGACTTCACTGGACAAATCATAGTTTTTACTCATTTTTTGCTTCTTTTAGACTTCTTATTTCCATCCTTTAATAGGAACTTTGTTGGGTTGAATGGGAGTGTCTTTTGCTGTTAATTAAATTATGCAACGTCCCTTTTTTGACCCATTTTGGGTCCTGGCAGGATGATGGTTGGCTTGTACTTTCAAATACTAATGACACTTTTCTAAGCAAAATGAAGACTTGGGCCAAGATCTATAATCTATAATATACTATAATATTTTTTTTAAAAAATATTATTTCAAATTATAATGTCTGTCTTGAATGACTAACCTTTTTCATTAAGTTTTGGTTAAATTTTTTGAGATCCATGTAACTTGTATCTATATTTTTAAATCATTAAAATAAATTGCTGCATATTTAAACATGGAGTATATCCTAATTTGTCAATTTATCTTTTCAGTTACACCCCAAAACAAAATTTATGATTGTTTCCCATAGGCTGCAGTTCTATTAGTCTTATTTAGAATAAATTATCAGAAACCATGTCCATAGTTTTAACATATAAAATTTAATATTTCTATGATTAATAATTTATAAAAAACACTCCAAGCCAAGTCTCTAATACTCTGAGTCTTTAAATGCCTGTTATATCCAAAACTAAGACACCCTGGGCTTAATTTTAGATGAGTATTATATTAATTGAATTGCTGGTTGAATATTTGTTGCATAGTTGGGTAAACTTTCTAGCTAACTCTATTCAGATATCCAACTTTTATAAACATAATAATGTTTTCATATTTTTGAGTGATTTTATTGGTACATTTCCATGTTTCAGAAAAGTTCTTCACTATCTGATGAAAACATTTATCTAATTTAATACCATGCCATAGCTATACATAAAAATCTGCTTTAAGATGATTCTATCTCTAGATTAGTTTTCAACTATACCTAGAAACATCTACCTTGAATTGCCTACCTCAAAGAGGAATTTCTTCTAAAGCATTATTTCCTTGTGATCAGTCCCCTGTCCTTGTTCTGATCAATCAGTTGACATAACTTTCCTAGCTGTAGTTCATTTCCTGGATTTCTGATCATCTCAGAGTATGAAAAGTTCCTTTCTCCCTTGTACTGCCTTCTGGTTTTTCTACTTCATTGTTTTGTGTCCTCAGATTTCTCTCTTGCTGAGTAGTTGACTTTCTCCTCTGACCCATCCAAGCTGATGTCTGCTTTGCTGAAAACTTAGCTGGCACCTGAGCTGTCATCTATTCTATATCATCTTTATCACCTTTTGTGGGTTCCTTAAACCTCATATTTTTCATCTACTTATAGTGTAGTGCCACATTAAACTCTAATATTATAGCTGTAATATTCATTTGAAACAGAAATTATCTGCTTTTGTAGGTGAAAAACTGGTTGAGTAATAGCAATTTAATTGGCTCAAACTAACCTTAAAGTGTTCCTGAAAATGTTTGGCAATTTAAACTATTCTACTTCAAAGTTCTGACACCATGTCATGAGCCAAAGGTAGAATTTGGTAGCTCTTATACACTAGAATTTCAGTTATCATCAAATAATACTAATTGCCTAGTTTCTTTCTTTTTAAAAATAATATATGAATGGTGATTGAATTCACTTGAGGTCAGAGAAGTGCTTGATTGAATAACAAGGATTAATATGACAATGTCATATATTGATATTTACGAATTCAGTACTAAATTTTGGCTTTCTTAATATTTTCTAGGCCTTTTGTTTTATATTTTATGTTCTGTATTTTAAAAAGTCTTTTATTTTGTCTCTATTTTTTAGCCATTTATTTTTGAGAATGTTGGCTATCAAAATGTTGGTATCTTCTGATTTCTGATTTCAGATTGAAGCCACCTTCATCAGTATTTTTGGTGAATTTATCAACTGTGCCATCATTGCCAATGCATTCACCAAAGCCTGCCAAGAGATGGAACTTAAAATGCCCCTAGTTGTCCAGATTTACAATAGCTGTCCACAGTTTCAGAACCACTTCTCCAAGATCAGGTTACCAGAGTGTTTTCACTTACAGACTTAAGTTCTGGAGACTAGAACTCTAAAATCAAGGCACCAGCAGGTGGGTTCTAGATAGAGCCATCTCTCTAGTACATATGTGTCTTCACATGGTGGAAGGTGTCACCTACTTTCTTTAAGGCAATGCTTAGGGTCCTTAATCATTAAGCTTTATCTGTAATTAATTATTAAACACAAATTTCCTAACATTTTAAATAGTTTTGCATTTAATCCAATAATTAAAATGATTGTTATAGCTATGTTACTAAGTGAATGGTAAATTTTTGAGAAGAAAGATGTACATATTGATTTCTGTGAGATTTCTCATAAAAACTATAGTAAAGCAAAAAAAAAAAATCATGTAATCACAGAAAAGCCACATAAATAATGTAGCTTGGTATGAGAGATCATGCCTCTATTATGATCTTCACTTGCACATTTATATGATTATTTATAAATGTACATTTTGCAATGTCTTGACATTTATTAGTCATAAAAGGCTATGCCAGATATGCTTCATTGGAAAATATAAGTGCTTGCCCAGAAACATAAAAATGATATCTCTTCTAATATTTACATATTTTTATTTATGTTGAGAAAATAGACTTCAATATGCTTTCATCGATACATACAAAATTCCTGACTTACAAAATCCCTTATAAAACAAGTATTGGTTTCTCACTGATTAGTACAGAAATTTCTACCAAATCAGAAATATTTCCCTTTGTAACTTTCTGTCTTTGCTGTTATCTTAGACCCCAATAAAGCGTTCTCTTTGTCACTTTGACTAAGAACTGATCCAATTTTCAGAACAAAAAGTTATAAGAAGAAGTAGATATCATAACCCTTAGAACCATTCATTCAGGTACCACCACCACTGCCTCTACCTTCCTGGAAAAAATAAATAAATAAATAAATAAATAAATAAATAAATAAATAAATGGCTGCAAATTCTACCAATCCTCTGTTACAGTCTTTTCCAAATGCCTTTGCTCTTTAGGATATACTCCTAAATTGATTCATTCCTAAACTGTTGTCAACTCTTCTCTGTTTCTTATAATTCTACTTCTACTTCCCCAGGTTTGGCCTGTGGCTCTTACCTCTCTAAATTGTGACTTTCAATTCCCCTTCACGATGTTTGGCTTGAATTCTACCTACTAGATTTCTTGGCTTGTTACTACTTTTTAAAATTTATACACAGAAATGGATCTCTCAGAACCAATCCATTAACCATAATCCCCAAAAGAAGGAAATTTGAAGAGTGGTTCCTATTTGTGTCCTGAGTCCTGACTTTTTTTAGCCTTGTCTCAGTCCTCATTTCATTTCCTTCTTTCCCTCACTTCCTGTTTTTTTTCTCTGCCCATCCTCCTTCTTTTCTTCAAGCTGACCTAAAGCCATTTTTTTCCTCAATTGACACATTCCAGATGTGTCACCTGGCAGTGAATAAGGAAGTGTAAATCTCAGAAACCAATGGGAGAAAGTCAAATATAATGAATGGAAGGAATTCTAATAAGCACTCATGGAAAGAACATAGATGTAGTAAATACTTTGCTGATCTGCCCAGTTCCCCACTTGAAAACAAAAGTATTCATTCCTCTAGCTGCTAGAAATTCTGAATGCTGTCAATAGCTGGGCAGGGGAGAGAATCTTTTGCCCTAGATCACAGCTTCTTCCAAGAAGCTACCCACATCTATTATCTAGTCAATCAAAGATAAAAAATTTGGCCCTTCGCTTCAAGGATGATTCTCAAGGGTCACTCCAGTTCTAGAGCTCCCCATGGGATCAGCTGAAGCCTTTTTTGAGATTTCATTAAAATTCAACTCTGCAATCCAATTTCCTTTGCTCTCTCACTGGTGTTGATACTAATAAACTTCCTGCATACAAATATTTATCTCAGAATTGTTTTTCCAGGGAATATGACCTGAAACAATAGACTTTGTGGTCAGAAAGATCTGGGTTTGAATCAAGCACTTTAATTTGTTGTGCAACCCTGGGTTCTTTAGTCTCCTCAGCATCTGTCAACAAAAAATGGTAATATAAGGGCAATGGTATTATATTTTATGAGAATGGCATCATTGGAGATGTATTACATAATTCCGTAAAAAAAATACTTAAGTAAAATATTAAATAAGATAAAATATTTTAAAAAATTATTTTTCAGAGAAGATGCTCAATAAATTTTATTTTTTTTTAAATTTGGATAGATTAAAGAAAAAGAAACTAATCAAGCACAAATAGTTAATTAAAAAATCTAATTAGCATGTTTGAAATACAACTCCCTCAGTTACTTTAATTGAACTAAAAAATTAAAGCTGGACAAGCTAACAATTTAACACTGCTGAGTTACCTTTATTTTGACCTGGAAATCTTAAACTCTTTGTGTTAGGTAGAATAATCCATACTTCTCTTAAAGAAGATTAAACTATTTTTTTTTGTCCTAATCCTGCAGAGCCTATGAATTTGTTACTCTACATAGTAAGAGGGGCTTTGTAGAACTGATTAATTTTAAATCTTTGAGGTGAGGGGCCTATTCTGGATAGTTGGGTGATTCCAGTATGATCACAAGAGGCCTTAAAAGTAGGAAGCCAAAAAGAATCAGAGGGAGAGAGGGAGCTGTGACTACAAAAAAAGTTAAGGTGATGTGATGTGATATGAGTAGAATTCAACCTATCTTTGCTGGATTTGAAGATGGAGCAAAGAGGCTACATTGTAAACAACATGAAAATGGATTCTCTCCTATAATCTACAGAAAGAAATGCAGCCTTGTTACTACTGTGATTTTAACTCAGCATGTTGAATTTCTGACTTAAAGAACTATAAGATAATAAATACAATAAATTTTGTCTTGTTTTAAGTCACTGGGCTTGAGATTATTTGTTATAGCAGCAAAAGAAAATATGTCCACATGCTGCTCTGTTACTCATGCAAGAAAAGAGTGAAATTAATTGCTTTTATCAATTTAAAAATTTATTTCTATTTGCAAATGATATTTATTTTTCTATTGTAAATCATGACAGAAAGTATTGTGAATTTATTCCTGAAAGCAATATCTGGAAATGTGTTCTGAGCTAACAAGAACATGTACAGTTGTTGAATTTTGGTACATATTGTACTAATATTTCTTTTCTGGAAATACAGGGCAAATGGTCACTCTAATACATGATGATTTAACACAATAGCAAAGGAGAGATCAACAGACATCATGATTCTTCAGGCACAAAATATTTTAGATGGAATTAATGCCTAATTTTTCCCACTATATTCATGAGAATGCTACTTTAGAAATGAAAGAATTTACAAAATTAATTCCCAATACCAATGGTTACTTCCTATTTATTTGTAATAGTACTAAATAGTTAGATCTTTTAGCGAAGAGAATAATTATATAAATATAAGCTAAATTTTAAATTCAACAAACTAATATCTCTTCCAAAAGTTGGATTCGTTTATTAACATAATGGGTATTGTTCCCTGAGGCCAAGGCTGAGGCATGAATATTCTTGCTCTCTCTCTTCACAAGCATTTCTGACTTCCTAGACAGTTGTCTTGGCATGCTGTTTACTTGGGGACAGGTTGCTACAGCCCTGATAATTCTCTGGCCTCCTTTAAGAGAGGCTACCTTCCTTCTAAAATGTCATGTTTTGTTTTTATCCTAAATTCAGTAATTAGATATTTAAATGCTATTGGATGCTCTTTTGATTTTTCATTTCACTCAGTGAATTTCCAGTGATTTACCAGTTATAGACGTATTTTATTATAAAATTCATTAAAGATAATCTAGTCTTAGCTCATATTCTAGGAGCCTGAGTTCTGTTTTAATTAGAGTTTGCAGTATCATAAAATATTAGAACCCCAAAACAACAAGCATCATACCTGAAAATACTTTAATGAAATTACATAAGTAAACAATTAAAAATTATATTATGGTTAAAATGCTTCCATAGTATTTGCTAATTGAGATAACTAATTTCACCTTCTTAATGAACTTAATAAAATGGGCATTTGGGATTTTCTTTCTCTTTTTTTGGTTTTCTTTTTGCTTATTCGTGTATTTCCACAGTAAGGAACTGCGACCTCAGCAAACCATAAATTTTATTTTTAATACACAAAATATTTTTCTGGGAACCAAGGCTTAAAGATTTATGGAGATGCGTTTCATTTTTAAATATATAAAGAAGCTTGACAACAATGACAAGAAAAAAAATGTATACCAGACCCAGAAAAAAAAGTGATTATAGTTAAAAATTAAGCTCAAGTTGATTAACTCAGTAACCAAGTCCATGAGAGATTCAATTTTTACACTACTCAGTAGTGCAGAATTAGTATAAAATGACTTTAATAATTATAAAACTACTCATGCTTTTATATTTGAGTTTTCTTCATCTTTGTTTATTAGTTTATTGGCTCCTAGATTAGAAAAGTAAAATTTAGTCTAAGCTGAGGAGCAGTACTGACTCTACAGAAAATATGTTCCACGCTTACAAGTATGCTAAATATAGTTCTTTTAGAAATTATTTACTAACCCAATGTGATTGCTCATGCCAGCTTTATTTAACTGATTATTTTGATTGCATACCTCTTAAATATGTTTTCAACTATGATAATTGTGTTAATCTGCATCTTTAAAGGGAAACTTTGAAGACAGAGAACTGTCTCTGAAGTAATTTACAGAGAATTCAAAAACTATGTTCAATAATTTATTATGAGGTTTAAAAAGTTAATTCCCCACTTACTCCATAATCCCTAAATTTTTTCTTAGGGTTCTCTTTAAGTTCTTCTTAGGAAATAACTGTGACTTTGCCTTATAAAACTCTAGAGAAAGCATTTTAAAGACAGAACTTATTGGTGTTCAAATAACTAAAAAATAAAACAAAGAAATAAAAGTCAAAAGTTTACTGTTTCCATCTCAGCATAGGAAAGATAAAATTATAAAATAATAATAAGTATTTTATTGTAAGATTGCAAACGGACAAAAACCGGTAATACATCATAGGTGACAAAGCCTTACTATGGAGCTTGAAGTTTGGGAAGTTTTGAATTTCTAAATAATATATTTTTTTCCCTATGAGTACCTAAATCAAATAGAAACTCAGGGATACTAGGGCAAATTAATTCAAACTTTACAAAATGCTGATCTAACTTGCCAGTGTAAGAGGAGAATAACCACGATTAAGAAAATAGTGCTCAAGCTCTCAGCCTTGTTAGCAGGTTGAATGCTGTCACTGCTTCTTCATGAGAATGATGAAGTTGCCTTAGTAGGTCAAGAGAGCAATGCTAGTCATTAAAAGCAAACAAACAAACAAACAGACAGACAAACAAAATGGTCCAAATCAAACATGTGACATTTGGAGGAGACTTAGTAGAAAAACTATGAAAAACATTGTTATTTTTGTATTCATGTTCTAAAAAGGAAAAAAAGTAAATGCATATTTTTATTAAAGGGATATTGTCAAGCTTAACTTTCATTATGTGTTTGAGAACAATTTACTGCTCAAACCCTCTATACAGTTAACATGATAATTTAAATAAAAACAGAAAGAAAAGTGCAATGAATCTTACTTCCTGGAGTGACAGAGGTTGGAGCATGGGTGAGATTTCGATGAACTATACTTATGAGTGGCCATGAATTATAGATGACAGCATAGTTAGTTGCATTATTTTATCTCAAATTAGAGCCGACATTGTGAAGCAAGATGTCCTTCTAGCAATCTTAGTAAGTTCTCGCAGCAAGAATAGGTTTTAATACAGCAATATGCTCCTTAAAGAAACAGACAATTAAGTATCACCTAATTATCTTCTCTATACCTTTTGAAAGGTTAACACTTCTATGTTTTAAAATCTAAGTAATAAGAAAAAATATAGTGACTGAATATATCCTCTAACCTTTAGCAATTTCTAAGATTCTTTTAATAGTTCAAATCTTATAATAATGGAAAAATTATATAATAATGGGGGAAAGTATTATTGTTGTTGTTATTGTTATTATTATATTATTATTATTATTATTATTATTATTATTATTTTAAATCCAAGCTCATTCCAGTCTTGTATTTCACTGGAATAGCCAGACAAGACATCTCCAAGTAAAGTGTGTTTAAGGAAAACAAATAAACATGAAAGGGTTGTGTTCTTAAAGAAGGCTTGCTTTCATTACAAATGCTTATATCCAAACTGCCTCTTTACATTTCTTCTTCATTGTAGTCATTCCTTATATAAGTTGATGTACTGTCAATATTTTATTTCAGTAGAGAAGAAAATGAAGCTTCTTATGACATTTATAAATGTTTGTTTAAGAAAATTTCCAATATAAAAGCAGTAAAATATTTTTATTTCTTTTGAAATAACATTACAAAAGATTTTAGATGTGCAACGATGAATTAAAAATATACAAGAAAAGACTTCTGTTCCATTCACATATCGAAGAAATCAGTATAAGTGCACCTCCTCATGACAACCACTTCATTCACTCTTCCATCCTCTCTCCACACAGATGTCAACTTTCTTCAGTCTGGCAACAGTTTCCATGAATTTATGCATTCTCTATGCATGTATCTAACCCTAAAGCATATAATAATGTTTGCAAGTTTTAAAACTTTATAAAAATGCTATTAGGGATATGTAGTTTCCTGCACTTTGCTCTTTTAAAGACCAACGTTTGGGTTTGTGAAATATATTCAGGTTGATGGAACTCAAATTCCTTTATTATCTCTGCTGAACAATATTCCATTGATTAAATTTGCTACTACAGTTTATTTATTGATCCACTCTTGATGGCATAGTAGGTTGATTCCAATTTATTTTGCAAGCATAAACAATGAAAAGAGTGTTTAAAACTCTTAAAACTGTGTCTTAAGATATGCACATCTTTAAATTTATACCTCTTGGTAAGTTGCTTTCAAAATGTTTCTTTTAAGATATACATGATAGGCTCCTCACACATGCCAACACTTGGTCTTGTCAGACTTTTAATTTTAATTTTTCTTATCAATGTGAAGTGGTAGCTTTTTTTATTTGCTTTTTCCTACTTGAAACCAGTTGAATATCTTTTCCTGTGTTTATTGAGCATTCATTTTTCTTCTTTTAGAATTGTTTTTTCCATATCTTTTGCTCATTTTCCTCTTTAAATCACATTGTCCTCTTTATATTCTAAATAATAATCCTTTGAAAGTAACAGACATTACACTAATCTTCTCCCTAGAGGCAGTTTACCTTTTGGTTCGCTGTTTGATATACAGAAGTTTCCAATTTTTATAAAGTCATTTTTAAAAACTTTAAAAAATGTTTTAAAGTTTTGTTTATTACATTTACATCTTCAGCACAGTAAGAATTATTTTGTGTATGATTATGGTATGAAATAGAAATCTAATTTAATCTTCTTTTCCCCCAAATGTATAACTAATCTCGCAATACAGTTTTAATAATCTTCTCTTTGATTTGCAGTGCTACTTCTGCGCATGGACAAGTTTCCAGGCACTCCTTTCTAATGATATTGTCTTATACTTGCACCAATACCACATTTCATATTATCCTACCTTCTTGATAAATATTGATATCTGGTAAGGTAAACTCTTCTACTTTCTCTATACATTTGCCTCCCATACCTCATACCCTTTTTAAGATAAGCTTGTCCAGTTCCTTTAAAAGCATACTTTTAAAATTATAAATGGAATTAGAAATTGATAAGTGATATATTTATGATTCTTAGTCTTCTCACTAAACAACTGGGTTTTGTTTTCCACTTATTTAATTCTAGTTTAATGCTTTCTGTAAATGGATCATTTCTGCCCTTGAAGTTTGAAGTTCTTGTGCAACTTTGTTAGATATATTCCAGTATAATTTGTGTTTTCTCATATTTGTAAATAGGATCTAGTTTGTCTTTTCAATTGTATTTTTAACTACATATTAAATAACAGATTGCTCATATTATTTCTAATAATTTGAATGTAGACGATTTAGTGGATTTTTTTTACATAATCATATTAATGACAAATAAATGTTATCTGGTTACTTCCTTCTAAATTATTATGAATTTTACTTTATTTCATTGTATTTCATGATTTTGACTTACTGGTCTGGTGATAAGTTCCAGCACAGTGTTCTAAAGAAATGATGTTTGTGAGCATTTTTGTATCATTCCTGAATCAAAAGGAAATACTTCCAATTTTCATCATTATGTATCAGGTTTGTTAAAGTTGTGTTTCTTTTTTTAAAATTTTTATTCTTTGTTTTTCATTCTCTCTGGTACTACGTAGTTTTATTAAGATGCATCTGGAAGTTTTGTTTGTTTATGTATTTTTGTGTTATCCTATAGAGGATTTATTATAATTCCTGGATTCAGAATTTATGTTGTTAATTCTACATAAATTCTATGCACTATTATTTCCAATATTAACTCTTGTACCTTCTCTTTATTATCTACTTCAGAAATTTAATCACTGCTTCTCCTCTTTACATTTCTTTTCCTCTCATTTTTAATATATTTTTCCTTATGCATTGCTCTGTCTTCCATTTCACTAATATACACTCTTCAGCTTAGTATGTTTATTAACTTACATTTAGAAATTTTTCAAAATTTTAATAATCATATTTTATAATTATAGACATTGGATTTGTTGTTCAAATTGATTGATACTTTTACAGTCATGTTGCCGTTTCAAGTTTTAAATTTTTTTATTGGTAACTTTTTAAAAATATTTACTATCTTTGCTAAATTTAATGTTATAAGGTTATTTTAAAATTTTGGTATAAATCTGCTTTTATCTGTTTTGCTGCCTTTTCTTCACAGTAATTTATATTCTTACCTATTTTTAAATTTTCAACTGTTTCTCCTCCTCCTCCTCCTTCTCCTCTTCTTTTCCCTCCTCTCACCTCCTCCTCCTTTTTTTTTTTTTTCAGATTTTATGGATGAGAATTGTATAAGCCCTAGGTTGAAAGTGAATGTCTCCAGGTAGAATTTGCTTTTGATTCTACTAGAATACCACTGCTGATATCAACCCAGAGTTACAATAAAATAAAATTTTATTTTGTTTTTTTAGACCTCTAAGAGTAGAGATTCAAATCCCAAACGTGTGTAGGTTCAGTCTGTGGTTGTAACTTCTACATAAATTTTATTGCATTTTGTGAACAGGCTGAAACATGTAGCTCTCATCTCTTCCTGTTGAAGATGATTCTCACCTCCCCCCTCCAGTCTCCTTTTCGTTAATTTTAAAGCATTTCAAATGTTGAAGTTTGTATAAAGGTAACCTTCAAAGAACAAGCTGAAGAGGCTAATGACCTTGTTTTATAACCCCACAGGAATACATTTCTTCAGACATGCTCAAGGCAACTTTGCTTCCAGTGAAACTTAGATCTTTAGTTTCCCTCTCTTTTTGGACGCTGGAGAATTCTCTCTTACTTGCAACGTAGTTATGCATTTATATTTTATATTCATCATTTTATCATAGTCATGTATTTACATTTAACCCAGTATTTAGTGTTTGGTGTGAGGTTTTTCGGTGAATCTATCCACTGTAATGCCAAGAAGTAAAATACTACATTTACTTATTTGCATTTTTGATTTTGGAAAAGAAACTTATAAATAAACATTGAATAATATATAAAAATAATTATCCTTTATACATCTTAAAAATAATCACTTTCATTTCAAATACTCCATTCGTCCACATGTACCTTAGATGACATTGTCAACAATTTCGGTATTGCCTGAATTTTACAAATCCTCTTTATATCTTCTACTGTAGAAATTTCATAATGGCTGCCAGCAATATGAATAATGATTAGTCATCTATAAAATGTAATAAAATAACATGAAGATTTTTTTATTTTCCATTTCTGAAAATTCTAATTTTTTTGTCAAATTTTTATATTATATATAATAGTTATTATTTTTAGTATTATTCAGTTAGTAGCCAATTTAAATTTAAGGTTATCACAATATCAGATTTGACACAAAGGTAAGCTCTGTGTTCATTAATAATATTTTAGTATGGTTGTCAAATACATGGATGTTGAAGTTGTATGGAGAAAATTCAAATGTAGCCTCCAACAATTATACATTTTATAACTTATTTGACCTTGCTTATCTTCAGTTTCCTAATCTTAAAAATTTGGATAGTAAATATCATATCATTAAGTGCTAAAATAATAATAGTAATGACAAAAACAAAACAGATATCAGACATTCATTAAACAATGTACTAAGCATTTGATATATATATATACACATATATATGTATATACACACACACACACACAATGTCTCAATAAAACTTTATTTACAAAAATAGGTGGTGGGTCAGATTTGGCTCATGGGCCATAGTTTACCAACCTCTGCTAAGCTTTGATATTAGTCAGATATTTTCATCTTCACAGGAGACTGTGAAGGAGGTAATATTAATATCCCTACTTGATAAATATGTGTGATACATGTTAAGCTCTTAGCATAGTACCTATTATACTGTATATGCCCAACAAATAATGGCTATTATTATTATGATTAAAACCTCAGAATTTCAAGTTGAACATATGACTACTGTATTCTTAAGAGTGGTATAAAAAAAAATAAAAAATAATAAACAATATACTTTCATAGTTAAAAGGTCTTAAACCACTAAAGAATGTATGTTTATTCCCTATATCAAGTTTATTTGAGAAATATTGTAAATAAATTTGAAATACTTCTTTTCCAATTAATTAATAATAAAGGGTTGGCATTAATTCTTACTACATTTCAGTTCATCTGCCAGTATTACTATTGTTCCCCAGCTCTGTCATTTGTATACTTTTAATTCTTCTTTTTGTAATCATCGATATCTTGGATCTGCCTATCAGATCCAAGACTGAATATTTTCTGATCATTATGGTTACCTGATACCAAATCCTGGATTTTACTACTCTATTAAAAATTCACAGGGAAGTATCTTTTAAGGTCAAAATAATAAAAATCAAGAAGAAAAGTTAAATTTTTTTTCTAAATCATATGTTCTATAAACTATAATGATTTTTATAAAAGATCTGGTTCCATATTTTCCAGGTTATAAATGGAAAGGGATTATATTTATCTTTTTCCCTTCATTGTATGAATGAGTTTAAAATGTAATGAAATATATCAAAAACAAACATATTGGTTATAAAATGGAGGCATAGAAATAACAAAATATGAAGACTAAATAAAATTCTAATTTGCAAGTTTGATATATAGAATCACACATCTCAATAATTTAAATATTTAAAACTTAATATCATAAAAAAGCAGCTACCAACAGTTGTTCATAATGTCAATCCCTAAATGATTCCTTACTTTAAATTCATACAATTGTACAAACTACATTGAATTTTCATTAAGAGGATTGTTTGCAAGGACTTGTTCAAGGTTAAATGAGCATTTAGAGGCTATTATAGCCAAGTTAATAACAAAGGTTAATTAAACATTCAAATCAAAAAATTGTGAGGGCAAATTTTAGCATCATCTTTGAACAGATGACCATTGTGCACTGATATGTAGTGGAAAAGAAAGTTAGGCAAAAGTATTGAAATCAGTTGTACTCACAACTCGGTTTAAGGTCAAATCAACTTATTAAATACTTTAAAAAATATTTCAGAATTTCAGAAAAAATAGTTGTAAAAATTTGAACTAATCTTTTCTTTGTTTTTTTTGTTTGTTTGTTTTTAATCTTGCCTTTTTTTTTTTTTTTTTTGGCTCCTTGTCATGATGTGTACTTTAAGAACCTGCATCTAAGATGACAAACACTCCAGAGAAGTAAAGGAATAAAACCACTCATATCCTTTTCTTTACTTCCACTACATATTTTAGATATATCTTTTCAAAACTGCCCACTTTTCTTTGCATTATTGTATGCAAGGTAAAACTAGCAATTCTTATCAAGCAAAAGTTGATCAATACTGAGGAAAAAAAAGCCAAATAGAAATATACCCAAACTTTGCAAAAGTCTTTATCCTTAATTTGTTAACTGTATTTTTATATCCCCATTTGATTTTGAAATATTTTACTAGGACACATAAAATTCAGAAACATACTTAAATAAGTAGAGGCAACAAAGAGAAGATAATAAAGAGAAGGCAATAACAACAGAACCCAAAATGAAGCTAAAATGCAGAACATGAACTTGGTTTTAATTAATCATAATTTTAAGATTAATCAAACCATTTCTGATCTTAACAGGTAGAAACTGTTTCTAAGGATCATAAAGAGAACTCTGCCTGCTAAAAGGCAAAGCTTCCTAATAACGTGTATACACTAGACACACCCACAGGTTTTCACCTTTCTCATAAAGCAAGACATCTATGAGAATGTTCTTTATTTTTTTCTAGAATTATGATTTTTCCAAAAGTAAGTCTTTGGTACTGCCTTCTGTGAAACTCAACTTCTTTGTGCACAGAATTTTCTTAGAATTCGAAGTCCTACCAGAAGAGGATGTCTACACTGAAGTGTTCAGAGGCATTTTTTTACTTGTAAGTTAAATTTCAACCACTATATTTATAAGATGTGGAAAAGCCATGTTTCATGGACTTCCTTGGCAGTTTAGTCTCTCATTTATACATATTATAACTAAATTTTTTCCCAAACACTTCTTGCAATCTCCTGTTTAGTCAATGTATAGGATTTCCCCACACTTCGTGAAAGAGTTCTCTTTGAAGTCAATTTGTGCTCTAAAAAGCATGAAGAAAATCCTGGTAATAGACCCAAGAGCCATGCAAACTTTTTGTGTTTTGAAAAGCAGCTGCTTAACTAATGTTCCATTCAAACAGAATGTGTCCTCTTATAGGATAGTTATTTGCACATGCAGAAAACCTCTTCTAGGCTTCTTATTAAAAGTTCCTGAGAACTTAGGCAAATTAGTTTACTTAATTTTTTTAAATCAATTGTTTTATTAACTCCTTAAGAGTGATACAATAGGGTAAAGGGTTTAGCTTTCTTTAATAGAAACTTGCCTCGTTAGCTTTGACACACTCCACATATTATTTTAACACATGGCATACCACCAGAAAATGGTAATTTAAAAAAACAATTCAACTAAACATTGACAAATGATCAAATCTTTGAAAAATAATATATTCAACAAAATATGATAAAACACCAATACTATGTCCTATGTTCTGAAATCTCTTTGAATTTCTTATTCAGCTCACTATTTGCTCAATTTGTATCTAAAGACATGTTTAAAGTACCTGATCCAGGATTCTGGGTAAGAGTTTTGTCCAAGAGAGGACACACAGAGGCTCATATAAACCAGCTCATAAATCTGGCCTCATTAATGCCATGCTCTATCCCAATAGCTTACAAAATGTGGATCATCGGTAGGGTATATTAACATATTACAATGGATCTATAAATTTACATATGTAGAAGAACAACAATAGAAACATTATTTTGTACTTATATATGATGATGATTTTCAAAGATATTTGTTTTTTAAATAGATTATAAAATGTACTTTAAAGCATAGATATTTTTATGTTACTCTGTATCATTTTATATCTTCTTAATCACTGGGTAAAAAAAGTACAACAGCACAGTCCAAATCTCAGACTTGAAATATTGAGAACTCTACTTCTCTATACCGACAGACCTATGCTAATGATACAACGGCTAGCTACCACAGCCAGCCTCCTTTGTCACAGCACAGCTACTTGCTGTGGGGCAGTTATAACATATCAGCTGTTTCTAAGCTCCTATGTATATATTAGAACATTTCCTTGACTTTGGTGGCATCAAGAAATTCTAATTCTTTGCTGTCACTAGAAATTTTAGGCTATCTGATTTTTAGGTGTCTCTTGGCTAAAATGGAACTACCTAAAACCTGACAGAGTGCCACTGAAATTCCTTTCAATCTCTTTAAATAAATTCATTTGTTGAATTTTCAAGTTTATGCATGCATTCACTCACCTGCTCATTCATTTTTTCATTCACCAGATACTTACTGAACTCCTTGGTGTGCAAAACCATGTGCTGACTGCTGGTGCTATGCTGAGATTTTAGTAACTTAATTGTAGAGATATTATGAATTACAGAAATTTAATAACAACGTAATATTGTTATACAAGTGGCTTAGGCTATTAGTGTTGGAGGAATTCAGGGAAGATACTTAGGAAAAGGATGAAAAAGAAAAACATTATTCAGAAGGTGAGATATTAAAGGAAAACTCTGACAGTTATGCATGATCTAATATATAACTTGGGGGTAGAGATGAGTGTGGTATTGGAATGCTGATCAACATCCCAGTTTGAGGAAAGCCAGTAGTTAAAAGATACAAGCAGGAAAGGGTAAAAGAAATGAAATACTGAGTAGAATGCTTGTCTCTGGAAAAGAGATTGGTTAAGCTTGGAAGGTGGGAGGCAGATGGTGGAAAAGACCTTGAATGCCTGACTAGGAATTCTAAACTTTCTGTTATGCAACAGAGAGTCTTAAAGTTTTTGGAAAATGATCATGACCTTTATTAAACACTTACAGTACACTTGCAATGTGCCCAGCACTGTTTAAAATATTTTAGAAATATTAACTAATTTACTCTTCATAACAAGTTTCTAAGGTAGGCAATTTTATTTTCCAAGTATTTTTGTATTTGGAGAGCCAAGCAACTGAAAAGTTAAGTAAGTTGTCCAAGGTCACAATTAGAAAGCGACAGGGCTGAAATTCGAATGTAGGAAGTCTGTTCAGATTCTGTATTCTTACCTATGACACTATCAAGTGAATGAGGAAAATCAGTTTTTAAGAAAATCAAGTCGAGAGCAACACATAGATGTGTTTAAAGAACTGGAAAGACTGGGAATGGAATTCAATTAGGAGAATTTTCAGCGATATGAGCATGAGGGGATGTTATTCATATCAGAATGGTAGCTGTGAGAAATGGATGAATGGAGTAGACTCGAGAATCCTTATGAATGTAAAACTGGATATAAAGACCACATGATAAGGTAAACCATGTCATTTCTCAAAGAATCTATGCTTGCCAAATATACATAGAAAATATTAGAATTTAATAATCATATCTTTTGAATTCTTGATAAAATCTGTTCTCTTGAAACAAAAATTTGCAAGCAATTATAGTATAATTCTTCCTAATTAGAAAATTATTCTATTTTGTTAATGAGCAATAGCCGTGTTAAATGTGAAAATGTTGACCATGTTGGCTAAGTTCTATTTTACATGGTGTTAATTTTCTGTTTGCAAAACTGCATTTTACTGATTCCTTACAGACAAAACTGTGTCTTTGTGAATTGTCTATAAGCTTTCTGAGATATAAATTCCAGGTTATTTTAAAGTTATGTCTGTTTGTATCATTCGCCCACTCAAGACATCACACATTCTTCCAACCACCCCCTACACTTGGAACAGGCACTCAATTAATATACGCCAGGCAGGCCACCTTGCTCTTCTCCTTCAAAAACTCCTAAAAAACCATCTGCTCTGGGAGGCATTCCAGCTACAATAACCACCTACTACTTTCAATTGCCTATAATATCTACATCTACTTTCTTGAGCATTGCTGACATATTTTACCATTAAAAAATTCATAAGACGAGATATTTTCCAAGTATCTTCTAGTGGTATTTAACCTCTCTTCAAACATGTACATCCTACAGTAACAGCATATTCTTGCAAGCTTTTCTTTCATGACAGATTAAGGAAATATCAGCTTCAAAAGAGTAAGAGAATTAACATTTAATTTGTATGTGACTATTGGATCAAAATGTTTAGCCAACCCAGTTAGTTATTCTGATTTGGGTTCTGTGCCAAACTTTCATGAGGAATGTTCAGTGAAACTATCTAATTGGATATTTTATGAATATACTATAGTATGGAAAGTAAACAATGTAGTGAATTGCTTTTAAATTGGTGGACTTTGATTTTTAAAGTTCATTATATATTACTTTCTAGGTAACAACAACTAATTCTGATCTTGTGATATTTTTGATAAGCTGCTTCATGGAGTTAAAAAAAATGACAAGAACACATTGTATCATTATGCAAAATAGATATTACAGGGACAGTTTTTACTTTTGAGATATTAAATCCACACATTGTCATGCTGGTTCATACCAAAACCCTGAATGGCTCCTTTTCTTCTACAAATTACATCAACATTGTGTATATCTTCTCAGGGATGGCATTATCCAAGTAATAATTTGATGAAAGACATGCATTTTTGACTTTTGTAAAAGTCATGTTTTGCTGAAAGATAAAGGGCCTTTCTGTGTATTTCCACAGCAGGGATGTATAGATCAAGTGATAGGTAACAAAAGACAAATGATAAAAGAATTAATGCACTGAAGCCATAGAATAAGGAGGTATAGTGGGGGCTTTCTGCCAAACTAGAAGGACAAAGTCATGCTGTTGGTGGGTGGAATTGATGCGTAGCAAGATGGGAGCCAAAATATCAGTAATGGAAAGACAAGAAATGAGATATAAGAGTTGGCCTTCTCACTTCTCAAGTCAACCCCTCAGAGAGGAAAAGAAAAATATCTATGTAGAGCAAGGCAATAAAAGAATCCCAGGAGTAGCCTCAGAAGACCCATCTGTAACTGAGAAGAACAATGCTGTTTTCATAATTCAGGACCTGGATAGCATGGGGACAGTGAAGTAGCAACGGATGAAGGAGGTATTCAGTCAAGCAGATGTGAAGAAAGCTCTTACAAGGTCACATAGACCTTATTGTGAATAAAGAACTTAGAATGATAAGACTCTCCCACAATGTGGACTCAAAAGTGCTCAGAGGATGAACAAGGAGGAGGCATAAGTTCAGGACAGGAAGTTGGTGAGTGTGGGATGTTGAGAATGAAGGTAATTACACAAACCACAATAATCAGGACCAGGTATCAGCTAGATGTCCAAAATATCAGGTGAGTACCAGGGGAAGATGCCCAGTGACCACCTGACTCCTGCTACACTTTAGCAGAGAGAGACTGCCTGACAAAGAGCAGAGGTAGAGTCTTTTCCTATGTTGAATCAATGTAATATGGCCTTTTTACACAAACATTGTTTTGAGAAAGAAGAAAAGAAGAACAAAAATGGGTAGTTACATGAAAGAGAAAAAGTTTTAAATCAGAAAAGTGAAACATTTTAATTGGCAAACCTATTGTTTATTCCAGCAGTGAAACTGGTGGCTCAAGAACAAGATGAGATCAATTATAGTAATTAATTAAAGAAAGGTACTCTTTTGCACAGTTTGACTTATATTTCTTTATATTTTACTGTTGCATTAATGTGGTCATTCCTAAGACTAGCAATTTTTAAATAATAATGTCAAATTAACTTAGCTACTTTTACCATTAATTCTACCCCACAAAATATGGATACAAACACAAAGAGATTAAAACTTCCATTAAAAATAACAAAAGAAGTTTAAAATTTGTATCATTTAAAAAATATTGAATGCCTACTGTGTGTTAGACAGTTGATAAGCAATGAAAATACAAAGATGAATAAAGCATGATTCTTATTTTTAAAAATTTAACATAATTATTTCTAATAATATTCCTAATTTGAATCTGCTCAAGACAATTTCTACAATATTTTTGAATCCTTTTAGTAATCATTGAATAAGTTTGTTTTGAATTTTATTTGGATTTATTTGGAAAGGTACACCTGTTTTTTGACTGTTTAGAAAATATTAATTATCACCATCAATATGTTTGCAATATTTCCTGCCAAAAAGAAAAGAGCATGCATGGCATACATCTCTGTGCTTAAACATCTCAAGATCACATAAAATAATGCATATGAAAGCAAATTTAAAACTGTAAATCAGTATGCAGATGTATTTTATTATTTAAACAGTAACGATGAGGGTCAAAAATCTTCTCAGAATAGAAAACAATGAGACAATTACGTAGGATATGTTAACAACTTTACCTTCATATGAATTCCAAACTATTCAGCTATATATTTTAAAACAATATTTATTTTGAAATTAAGAAAAAAATCTATGACCTTAGAATTGCAAATTTTGTCCTTTAGAACAAAAGCAATTATTTCATTTCATCTTTTTACGCCTCAAAGAAATATTTATGTACATATTTTGATAACTATTGTTTGCAAATCATTGTATAATATAATTCCTTGCCTGAAATTTTCAGATAAGATTCCATTTGTCCAAACAGACATATCTATGTGAAGGCAAATTTAAATCCAAAAAATGGATTAAATGAGACTGACTGAATTCACACCATGCAATGAAAATTTTAGTATATATAACTGAAACAGCTAATATAAGCATTTGCATGCAAATGAAAGTAGCAATGGCTTACACATATAGTGACTCCTACATGCCAGACAATGTTCTTTGAGTTTTGCATGTATTAACTCATATACTCCTCTCTACTCTATCAGATAGGAACTACTGCTGTGCCATTTTACAGAGAAGGAAACTGAGAAACGGAGAGGGTTGATCCACTGGTAAGCAAAAAGCCTGGATTTGGATTTAGGCTGTAAATTTTCAGAGCTCATCATCACTGCAGCCATTCCAAGACCAAATAATACAGCTTTGGTATGTCTTGCCTTTCCTACCAAACAAATAAGTGAAGCTGACATAGATGTAGGACTGTCAACTCAAGGGTCTCTATTTCACATTTTGTCCCAGTTCACTATTCTGTGTAGTACATATGGATATGAACTAGAACGTATTACATCTTACAGATTCTCAGTTTTTCTACAATCACTCAAAATTCACACTGTGCTTAAAATCAGGAGTCTACTTAAATTCCTCTTCCATTGCATTTCTCAATTGCATCTATTGTACAGGTCCTCATATTTCAGAACTTGATTTTCTACCCCTTTCATATGCTCTGAAATCTATCTATATTCTTTTGAACACTTTTTCTCATAGTTCCAGTTTTTCATCTATTGAAGAGGGTGAGGAGGTAAACATTTTCTTTTTAGAGCCAGATAGTAAATGCTTTAAGCAATGTGGATCATATGGTCTAAGTCACAACTCAACTCTGCCCTTGTGGTTCAAACACAACCATATGCAGCAGGAAAACCAATAAATTTGGCTGTGTTCCAACAATTTTTTTTTTTTTTACACGAACCAAGCAGAAGGCTGGATTTGGCACGTGTGCCATAGTTTTCTGACCCCTGATCTATCTTGTTATGAAACATGGGAAAGCATTTATATCTTGCTCCACCTTTTGGGAGTGAAGTAGAATTTGAAAATGCTCTCCCATTTAGAGAAACCACTTAATTGTATGGCATTTCTGTGTTTCTATCTAACTCGTGTCCTCTTCTGGACCACAATTTTGCCTGAAAAACAATGTTGAGCTAATTTTAGTGTAGTCTGTGTTTTTACAATTATTGCACTTGATAGCAACAATAACCCTTTGAGTTGTCTTACCAAAATCATTTCAATTTATAGAGGAGGCAATTTTCACAACAGGAATTATAATACAGCTTCTTAATCCAAACCTGTGCATATTTTAGTATGTAAAATAATTTCTGCATTACATTTACAATTATTAGTTGTAGATTATCTATTAAATAGTAATTTTTTCAAAAAACTTCCTAGTCTATTTTCTACTTTCCATAAATCACTTAATATTTCTGATCTGCCTTCCTAAACACCATAGAATTATTGGACCTCTGCATTGTAATATTCCTTATACACTTGATTCAGATGATGGTTTTGACAGTAAATGCTGATGGACATGAAAAGGAAATGAAATGGTATTACGTTAATTACATTACATGCCTCATTCAATTTAATTTAACCTCATAACAACCCTGAGAACTAGGAATTACTAGTCTGTTGCTGGAATTGATGAAATGGAGTGTCCTAAACTCTAAATAATTTACCCAAGGTTTCAGAGATGTTAAGAAGCAAAAGCAGAAATCAGATATAGAAAGAAATAAAGTTTGTGCACTTCATATGACATCATGACATTTCTCATGGCTGAATTATCTATGGAAACCGGCATCAGGTCTAAACTTCCAAATCATCAATGTATTTTTTTCTTATGTAAATTCTGCTTAGTATTGTCTATATTTCTTAATGAGGATCAGGAAAACTTGCCTGTATCATTTGAACAGTGAAGTTAAAAAATCACAGAAATAACTTCAATATGAGTTTTATTACTGTTTATGTGCTAGAGAGCTTGGAACATTCTGAATGAAATTAAAATGCATTTCATTGGTGTGGAATCATGAACATTTGTCAAAATCATTTTGTACAAAACTCCCTAGGTTTCACAGCTGTATAAAAGCTACCTCAAAGAAATAAGTGCAGAATGAATAAAATCTGATGTGGCTTTTGCATATTATCAACAAAAATTACTTTTTATTTTATCATGCCAATGTCCTACAATAACTTCATTTATGTCACAACTCTGTGTTTAACCTGTGCAAAGAAAGCACACGACATTTGCAGTACATTTAATGGTCTTCAATAAGGTTTTCTGGTTACTTATATTTCTCTAGAGATTACCTGTCCACAGGAACTAATTTTATATGTTTTCTAACTAAACCCAACCTTTCATGCTGTGCACTCAAAGCTACACCAAACATTCTCCACTCTATTAAAAGTAATTGAGTCAGAACATAAAGGTATTTTAAATGAATGTGCACTGAACATTCTCCAACCTGGTTCCGGAAATAGATTTAGAGACATTTTTAATACTCTGCAAACTTTAAGAACAGGAAATTACCTTTAGTTATTTAAAGCTAGAGAAGATTGGGCTTTAGAACTTTAAGACAATGTGCTATCATTAGCCCAAAGGCTGTGAAAAAGTCTTTTTTTTTTTTTTTTTTTTTAGTCATTTAGTGTTTTGTTTTTATAAACTGTGTTTTCACTGCTGGAAATTCAAACACCATTTAGTACTTTTAGGAACTTAATATATGAGATCTAGTTAATTTTGTGTAACAGAATGTTAAAATTGAAATTTAATTATTTGTAGTAATAATTTGAGCCCTCAACATTAGAAATTGAGGGTGTTAATATACATGAACAAAATGATTCTATGTGACTTTTCGACGATTAAATTGTACACTCTGTGGACAAGGGAAGAAATTAAATCAGGATATGAATGAGTGTTATTTTATTAGGTAGATGTTCTACACAGCCTAATACCATTGCTTTACCTGAAAAGTTATAATTGCTTATATTATTTTTTCCAATTGTTAACCTTCCAAAGAGTCATGCTAGCTTAAAATTAACATGATATATCAGCTGTGTTCACCTAAAAGTTCACAGAGAAAAATATTTTATAGCTTTGAATTATTTCAAGTTTATAAAAAGGATTAAATATATTTTAAGCATCTACATAAGTGACATGATTATTTTACTCTAATCTGAAAACCTAATTATCACCTTCTTATGGAGGACAAGGAACAGCTTTAAAGGCAAATTAATGTATCCTATCAGTGGGACAGTTTGTCACTTTATTAAATAATAATCATCTTGGCAAATAAGATTGTTATATGCTTCATAAAATGAAGAAAATAAACAAGGCCCCCTCACACTATTACACATTAAAATTAACTTCCCACAGGTTTTTAAACAGTTTACTACACTTTCACTGTGTTGGATCATAAAGTAGAAATGACAGCATTAACTTCTCTTTAAAACATAAGAAACAAATATGTTTTATATCATCTTTTAAATGCAAACAGATTTCAGACACTACACATATACATATTTCATTGCTCACAGCTTAAAAAAGTATGGTACATGTTATAATAACCAGAAATCATACTGTACTAGTAAGGAGGGTATGCAAGAGAGCTTGCATTGTAAAAAACAAAATATACAGTTGCCAACGATTTCTATACATTAAAAGTTTCTAAGTTTTTACATTCTAAAACAGATTATAAAATATGAGATTTGTTAAAATGCTTTTAAAAAGGAGTATAACATTACTTGCATTTCTGGAATAATTATAAAATAATATTTCTGCAAGATCATTAAATATTTCTAAAGAGATATGTGGGAACATATCTTAATAAAATAACCCATGTATTATACCAGAATAATGCTACTTTTCCTTAATTTAATTATCTAAGAATTTTTTAAAAAAGAATTTCTTCTTACAATGCCCTCAATTTCAATTAGAAAATTGTTTAAGACATTTTGGTATTTATTCAGTTAGTAATGCTACAATTAAGAGAGAGTATCAACATTTTGACTTTTTTTTGAAGTCCCTTGCACATCATATTACAATTGGCCTTTTTCATCAAATATAATCAGAAGTTCCTTAATTATTCAGCAGGACTAAGGTACACAGCTGGCCTCTGACCTTCCAACACAGATTGCTCAGATTTGACCATTTTATAAACAGATTCTCAAATCTGCTGGCTCGTATGCAAATACAATTCAAATTATATTTTACTAAAAGAGATGTATACTTCCACAAGAGAAAGACTCCTGGTATAAATATCTAAGTTCTGGCATTAACACAACACTGAACAAAATGATTACTTTGCCAGTGTGCTTATTAAGAAAGAACTCTTCCTGTTTTCTTGATCACAGGAATTGCTGCAAGGACTGAGTGCATGTGATCAAGTGCCCTCTGCTGGCTAGATTCTTCAACTTCTTTAAAGTCCTTAGAGAATCTTTTCAAGCTTCTCTCGTGAGGACACCCTAACTTCATTCTTCTTTCTGGAATTAAGAATCTATGGAAACTTTATGTAAGAATTTGGATTTTAAACTGAATCTCAAGCATTCAAACAAAATGAGATTTTTAGTGAGACTCACAATAAAGTTAGACTCTTAAACTCCTTATCTTAAAAACTAAAGAAAAATGTTATTGTGCCTAATAAATGCTTCTGATAAAATAGTCTAAACAAACAAACAAATCTAAATAAATACCTCTGATAAAACTAATTAATAATATATAATTACATATTAGTATAATTATGAAAAGATGAAAATATAATTCACCAATGATTTTTAGTCTCTTCAAAACTCTTAACTACCATTTATTATAACAAGCATAGTTAAAATTAACCAAACCTAGAAAAATAACTCAGTTATCACTACTCTGGATTTTACCAATGCTTCAGTTTACAGATGATGGAGCAAGAATAACTCCTTTATTGTAATGGTTCTTCATCTCCATCCCAGACATCCCACCTAATTCTTGGCCAATAAGATGATTTATTGTCTATGGAATTGACCCACACATCCCACAGATACCTCACCATTCAATAAGCACAGAACCAAATCAATATGCTCTTCCACACACCACCTGTTCTTCCTCCATTGACCTCTTGGTTGGTATTGCTATCATTCTGTCTCCACTCATACTTTCATTCACTATTTCCTTCACATCCATTTTCATACCCATATTAATTACCAAGTTTGGTAACAGTAACAACTACTTTTCTTCTAAACATCCATTTCCTTAGTCTTATGTCCTTGTTTAAAACCTTATAATTGTTTCAAATTACTTTCAAAGATGAAGTCCAAGTTTCCAATATGACTAGCAAGTTCTTTGTAGTAGGATCTGAGTAGGATGAACAAATCTCCTTAATCTTACATTCCTCACATTTCAAAACTTCTTTGTCTGTCTGTCTGTCTGTTGGTCTGTCTGTAACTATTTATGCTCTCCACCACACATGGATATGTTTTATGTCAGTTAACAATAACACGTGATATTTCTATTGACTCCACAGTAACTTGTAAAGTGAATATCTCTAAGAATCATGAACAAACATGTTTTCTACAAAGCCTTCCTAGCATCACTGCCACACCATGCGAGAATTATTTTCTCCTTTTTTATTCTTAGCTATGATACTTTGAATTCTGCATTCATCTCACAGTACCATAGGTTTGCATGTATCTTTCCCTAAATAAGTCACAAACTCTAAGGGGCTGGAATGGTATCAAATTCATCTTTTATTCCGAACAAAAACATTTTCTGGTTAGTAGATATGCATTAAATGACTGTTTATCTGAATAAAATGGTTAGTAACTTGCTAAACATGTATGCTAGGACACATTAATTATAATTCTAACTCAGTTATATGTAAATATATAAAGTGAGAATAACAATAACCATCTCCTAGGGTTGTGTATGGATTAAATAAAATAATCCAAGAAAACCATTTGGTAGAGTATCTAGAAATGTCCGGCCTTTAAGAAATGTTAGTGTTGAGTTTTATTATAGCACATGAGTACAAAAGACAACTATTAGATCTATAAGTGTGTACTAGGATATAAGAATTCACAATGAAAATGAGATGACTACTAACTATTGTACAATTATTTTACATTTTCATGGTAACCCGTCTTTTTTTTTTCTGATATAATTTTTCTAATAAAGAATGACAAATTTAGTGTATATAAAGAAAGCAATATAAAGTTTTCCTTAGACTCTGCATCCTTTTATGCCATCTAATAGGTTACAGTTAGTTTAGATATATTTGAATATGGTTTCAGTCATTACGTAAATACAAAACAGGATAAAACATCTACTTTGAAATGCAAAAGAACTAATAAAATTAAAGTAATTGAGTGTGGATGTAAATGGATTTCATAGTCATAAATTCATAGATTACATGAATGTTTTTGTACCATAGAAGGGATTGTCAGAATTCCTTTCAAATTTGAATGTCTTAACAATTAAGAGAATGAATTAAATAAGAAAAACAATAACAATAATAAGGTGAAAATAAATATGTAAAAAATACATGTAAAGAATTGAACAAGTCTATGTACAAAAATAAAACAAAACAAATTATGCTGTAACAGTGAATAATTAACATAAAATTAGAAGAGTGGCATAAGACATAAAAAGATGTGTAAAGATTTTAAACTTACAAAGAAGATAAAGGTGGGATTGGTTACTTGCAACTACAACTGGGCTTTATCACATAAGGCTTTTCATACAGTACCTCTAGGCATTTTTATTATATCATGAAACAGATGCAATAGAAGATGAGGAACCTTAAAATTTAGATGTAAGTTACTACCAAAAGCTGAGAAAATGAAATAAGAAACCTAAATAAAGTCTATGAAAAGCTCAATTTATTTTTATAATACCCTAAGATTTTGACAGAGACTGCTGAATGATCCCTATTTTCCATTTTCCTTTCTTTCTCTATGTACCAGAGCCTTCCAGGCTCTAAGTGGGTGCATGAACCCACACCTAGCAGGAGACCCCATTCTCCTGAGCTTTTGCTTTTCAAGGTAGCCATTTCACTAAGTCACAACGTGAACAGAAGTGACAAATGTGATTTTCAGTGGAGGAACTTGGTGATGATACTGTGAGCAGTGGACATGGGTATGAGAATACCTTTTGGGGGGATGTCCTCTCTTCTTCTTACTTCAGACAAAAATAGATACTTCCTCCTGGTAGCACTTTGCACTCAATTTTGCATTTAACTTCAGTGATAGTCTTCACCGCATTTTATTTTGGTTTGTCTTCCCTACTGACCTGCAGGCTTTTCAAGGGCAGTAAGAATATTTAATTATTTACCTTACTTATTTTCCAAGCACTTTCATAGTATAGAAATATTTATAGTAATAAATATTTTTCATGTCACACATTAAAAACAATGGAAAGAAAATATGGATTTATATTAAAGGTGTTTGTGTTAAATTTGTGAAGGGCTTTTCTTCAAAATTTAGTAGTAATCATTTTGTTTTCTTAATAAAAATGTAAATGTATAATTCTTAAGTTGTTTACTGAATAAACTATAAGTCAATGAATAGTCTTAGAATATGAGAACATTAGGTCATAAAATAAGAAGTGATTAATTACCTATGAGTCAATATTTGCTTAAGAAAATTTTATATTTGATATATATATATATATATATATATATACACACATATACATATATAGATAAAATGTTTATATTTCAGTTACAGGGTAAATCCTCTCTTCGGTGATTAGACAGTTTTTAAATACTCATACTAGTTTTCTCTCAGCGTTTAGGAATATTTTCAGAGAACAGCAGAGACTTAGTTTTTAAAACTTTTAAAGACATACTACACTACAAGTCAAAGAAATACTAAAATAAATTAAGAAGGTCCATATACATTCTAAAGAAAAGATCAGTGGTGAATAAATATTTTTCAATCTGTTACACACCACAAATGAGAGAGGGAAGAAGAGAGAAAGGAGAAGAGAGAGAGGAGAGGAGAGGAGAAGAGAGGAGAGGAGAGGAGAGGAGAGGGGAGGGGAGGGGAGAGGAAGGGAGAAGAGGGGAGGGGAGATTGGGGAACAAAATGAGACTCAGAAAATATACATTTACCTAATTATTTGAAGATGAAGGTATACTAGGCTCTATCTATTTTATAGGATACAATTATTCTAATATAGTTTTTAACTCTCTTTGAAGTTGATATTCAGAAAGTTTCACATACCTAGCTTAGGACTCGAATAGATATTTGTACACCAATATTATTAGCAGCATTATTCACAATAGCCAAAAGGCCAAACAACCAACCCAAATGTCCATCAACAGACAAGTGAATAAACAAAATGTAATATATGCATTCAATGGAATATTATTCAGCCTTAAAGAGAATTTCTGACACTCACTACAATATGGACTAACCTTGAAGACATTATGTTAAGTGAAAGAAGGCAGTCACAAGTGTATGGTTCTACTTACATGAGGTACATAGAGTAGTCAAATTAATAGAAACAGAAAGTAAAATGGTCACTGGCAGAGGCTGAAGGGCAGGAGGAGGAGAGTTATTGTTTAATGAGTATAAAGTTTTAGTTCGGGAAGAAAAAAGCAGACCTGGAGATGGACAGTGATAATGGTTGCAGAACAATGTGAATGCACCTAATGCTTTGAGATTTACACATAAAAATAGTGAAAGTGGCACACTTTTTTGTTATATTTTACCATAATTAAAAAAAAAAGGGAAAAAAGTTTGAAATACAAAATAGCAATCATTGTGAAAAAAAAATATTTCAGAGATGGCTTTATTCCTATGACCTTAATAAAAGCTACATGAATGTGCCTGTATAAACAAAAATAACATTTATTCAGCATAAAGAATTCTACAAATATTTTAGGTCTGCTATGTAATAAAGACAATATTAAAAAACTAAAGTTGAACATTTAAAAAATTTAGAAGTCTGAAAAAACAATAATCAAATTTTAAAAAATGAAAATAAGAAATAATAACTAGAAACACTGAAAATAGCAATCGGTAAAGTTTTATTTTTAATATTTTCACAGCCTTGTGCAATTGTCATTTTGTCACTGCTTCCCATGCACCACCAATTCCAACATTAATTTCCCGACTAAGCACTTAGCTTTTTATTAACAAACTCTCTTTGAGGTGCCATAAAAAATACAAATAGCGTAAAGTTTCATTTATATGTGGAATCTAAAACAAAACAAAACAAACAAAACAAAACAAAAATGCACTCATTTAAACAGAGATAAAGGGGAGGCTGCCAGAGGGGAGGAGAACTAGGGATGAGGGGTGAATAAGATGAAGGGGAATACAGTCTATAATATTACGCTAAGTTTGCATGGTGACAGATGATTACCAGAATTAGTGGGTTGAGCACATTGTAAGGTATAAAAATCTTGAATAACTATATTGCATACCTGAAACCAATATAATTAAAATAATATTATTTACCAACTATACTTAAATTAAGAAAAAATTAACAAAAAAATGATCATGGATGAAAAAAATACACATAATTTTAAATAATATTTTTTCATCATTTCAGATCCCTGCAGAGACTGTAATATCAAAATCATGATTATAACATAAATCTCATATTCTGAGTCCTCCGGGCTTCTACTTTTGATAGTCACAAACCAGAATTATGAAATTTTCAAATCTACTCTCAACCTTTTTGTCTCCAATATGAATGTCAAGTCTACTGAAATTTAATAACTGAGAATTATGATCCCTTCCTTCTCAACCATATCATGAAGTAGTAGATGCATTAAAGTAGTAGATGCATTATAGTTTGAGAAAAGGAAGGGCCATATCGTTAAATCAAAATACATTAAAGATTTATAAACACATCAAGTAATATTTCAAATTATTAATGCTTTACAATTCTACAGAAAGAAAGTATAGGGTGCTCTGGGAGCCAAACCTAGTCTGGTGGAACAAGGGAGGACTATCCTCAGGATGGAGCAACTAAGCAGATATCGTTTAAAGAACAGCAAGAGCCAACCTAAAGGGGAGGGAAGAGCAGACACAGCGAAGGACAGAGGAAAGGTCGAAAGTCCGGCCAGGAACCAGATCATGGGGGTCCTTATACTATTTAGGACTTGATAAAGAAAGGTAGTTTAGCATTTTTAAAAGATCACTCTCAAAGAAGTTTCAAGAGATTAGACAAAAGAGTATAAACTGAAGAAAAATTATATCTCAGAATTCTGAGAACCACTAATAATTATGGCTTGGTTGGACAGCAGAAGAAACCATAAATAAGACTCAAAACTTGGTATAAGCAGTTAAGTATAAAATGATTTCTTTAATTGACTAAGTTTCAAAAAGAATAAATCACAAATTCAAATTCAATTTCTGTAGAGCTCAAAACATGTGTGTGCCTGTGTGTATGTGTGTGTGTGTGTGTGTGTGTGTGTGTGTGTGTGTGTGTGTAATTTAGTGACTTAGAGATCTTTTGTGACCTTAATGAGAGCAGTTGCATTTAAGTGGAAAGAGAATACAGATTAGATTGGATTTCAAAGAGGAATGAATGAATAATGGGAAAGTGTAGACAATTTATTCAAAGAGTTTGGTTGTGAAGGTCATTTCAGTCCTTTTTATAGAGATGAAACTATATCCTGTGTTATTTATATAATCTACCTAAAGAAAGCTATCTATAAACTATAGCATATTATTTGTCATCCTCCCCAATTCTCAGCAAATTATAGGCACCCTTACCCCCAGCTCTAGCATAGTGAAGATAAGTGTGCCCAGTATAGGTCTCAAGGTCAGTGTCAACGATGAGCAATAGCTGATGTTAGTAAAATGCAACCGACATTTAGACTGCTTAAATATTACCAGACACAGAGGCCCCAGAAAATGAGGTTTAAAAAAAAAAAGACAATTGGAAATGCCAACAGAAGTTATAACTCGAACAAAAGAGAGTTAAGTGCTATGGAAAGAGGGGCATGGGGAGATGAGGAGATATTTTAGAGGCACAGTTTATTCCTGACTATATGTGTATTTTAAAAGCATGAGCTTTGGTTCTGCTACTGTGAATTGTTATGTGGATAGTAACTACCTCAGTAAAATGAAAATAGCAAGAGTTACAGAATAGACTTATTTTGAGGATAAAATAAAACATTGTATGATAAAAACAACTCAATGACTTAGAAGAGTTATTCCTAAATACATAGTAGCCTTTATTATAATTGTATATTGTGATACCATTCCCATTAAACTCTAAGTTCCTTTGAAACAAAAACCTGGTATTATTCATCATTGAAACCCTTGTATGGAGGTTTCCGAATATGTTTTAATACTCCTCTGTTTGAAAGACTTTATTTATGATCCCTCCCTTTGAATTTGAGTGAGGTTTTGACCCTTTCAATCAATAAAAGTACAGTGAACATGAAACCATGTGACTGCTAAAATGAAGTCGGGAAATGGCCAAGTTCTCTTGGGTCACTCAGTTTTATCAGACTGAGCTGCCATGTCAGAAGGCTATCTGTCCCAGGCCACCACACTGTGAGAAAGCCCAGGTCATATGGGGAAACCATGTGTAGGTGCTTGTGATGGTTAATTTTATGTGACAACTTGAGTGGCTACAGAATGTCCAAATTTAACGTTATTTCTGGGTGTTTTGAGAATCTTTCTGGATGAGATTAGCATTTGACTTAGTGGACTCAGTAGATAACCTTCCCCAATGGGGTTAGGGATCATCCAAATCATTAATGTCTGAAAATAACAAAAGGCAGAGGACGGAGGGATTCGCCTCTTTGCCCTGCCTCACTGAATGAAATGGGACATGTTGGCTTCTCTGACCCTCATGTTGGGATTTACAGCATCAGCTCCCCTGGTTCTCTGGCCTCAGACTGAATTACACCCCTTTCTTGGGTCTTCGCTTCACCTGGGTCTCCAGATTGCCGAAGGTAGATCGTGGGGCTTCTTAGCCACCAAAACCTTGCGAGCCGACTGGTTCCATTTCTCTAAAGAACACCTGACTAATACAATGCTCACGGTAAGGTCTCAACCAAAAACAAGCATTAGCCACCAGAAATGAGAGTAACCATACCTCAAGCTGATTCTGTCCCTTAGCTGTCAAACCACTTCCAACCATTGAGTCTTCCCAGTTGAAGGCCCAGACATGAGGAAGCAGAGACAGCCATCACTGCTTTGCCATGCTTGAATCGCTGAACCACAGAGGCTATGCTCATCATACAATGGTTTTATACCACTAAGCTTTCAAGTAGTTCGTTATGTAGCAATAGTAAATGGAAGCAATTTTGATACGTGGAAGTGCAGTGTTGCCATAACATAAAACCAAACCAAACCAAATCAAAGGGGCATTTGCTTTGGAAGTGGAGGATGAGAGAATCTGGAAGGGACAGAAGGATACTGACAAGCCTTAGGACATTGTTAGTAAAGCTTAGATGATATAGGAACAATGTTATTGAAAAGGGAAAGAAAATAGACCCTTATTATTATGGTGGCTAAAGGTTCATTATGAAGCAAAAGTAAATGAAGTATCTTGGCAAATCTTAGCAAATGTTGACGCCATGTTTGTTAAATCTTAAAAAATACCATAAAGTTATAAGAATGAGAAATGAAAATTAAAAATTCATATAAATCAATATTTTCTACTTATACTTTTTAAAAATTTATTTATTTATCTATCTATCTATCTATCTATCTATCTATCTATCTATCTATCTATCTTTATGTTTTAGGCGAGGCAACCCTTGGTTGACCTCACAGATTGCAAGCACCTTGTCAGCTTACAATCCCTTATTTTTTTATTTTTACTTTTTATGCCTACAGCACCTGGTCTTTCTAGTCGGTCTCCCACCCAAGTATTAACCAGGCCCGACCCTGCTTAGCTTCTAAGATCAGACAAGATCAGGCTTGTTCAGGGTTGCATGGCTGTAGACTCTACTTATACTTTCTAACTCTTCTCAGAAATTATACCTATTAACGAAACATTTTCTTTATATTTTAAGGCTAGTCCATATGAACATATAAGATGTTGAGAGTTGCTTAAGTAAGATTCTTTATGTTGTAAAAACACTGGTCATGTAGAAACACAAAGCACAGAATACAAACTTCAAAATGCTGCACGTGAGAGTTTATTTTTTTTTCAAAGAAAAATATATGTGAGGGAACCTTTTTTTAAAAAAAGTAAATCAGTCATTTAAGGTTAATATGTTAGAATAAGTTCAATCAGAAAATAATGCAGAACATATCCATATAAGAATATGTATTCAAGGAAAGGCATTAGTAACTAATGCTTGGGTGGAGCAAGAAGCAATGGAAAGTATCTAATTAGTTCCAATTAGCCATTCCAGGGGATTACTTTCTAGGTAAAATTACTTTATAATGAGGTGATTAACCTCTTTGGAAAGAGTTCAAGATAGATTAACTTTATACTTAATATGTCCTACAAAGAAGTGGTATAACAAGAGTCCTCAAATTTGTTCTCAGGGATAATCTCTAACAACAATTAATTGATTTTATTCTAGAAGAACCAAAAAACAGTTTTCTTATATTATTGATAGTGTGATTTCTAAAGCATATAGATATCATAAATTAGATATTTAAACCTCATATCAAATTAACTAACCTATGCGGCATGAACATCATTCAAAAGAATATCACAACCAAACTCTAATCAATTCCAAATTCTACCCTATAGATTATCTATGAATATCAAAAGAAAAAAATGTGTCACTGACATTGAACAATGTCACAGGCTCATTCCCTAAAGTCAGCTGTCCATTGTCTAATTAGTTTAGAGGATCTCCTCAGCCCCCAGAGTGAAAATGGTCCTTGTTACAGTCAACTAATGCTGCACAAGGGAGTAGCCTGAACACAAAGGAAACAAAAACATTTGGTGAATTGGGGATAGTGTTCTTAGAAAGAGTAGCTTTTACTGCTGGTTAAATCTATGTTTTATCTCTAAAATTGATCATTTACTTATATGGACAAGTTGAAATTTTACATGTATAAATTTTTATAATATATAATATATATATATTATGTACATATATATATATATATATATATATATATTTAGTGTCAGCTTGTAAAGAACAAAGGATAATTTACTGTAGTATTTTAATTTGACAAATATTTCCCAAAAGTTTCCATGTAGACATAAAATCTGTAATAAAGAGTAGAAATTGTTTTCTTAAACTGCTTTCTTACTGTTTAGTACTCTTCCTTATTAAGAAAATGCTCTATTGTGGGTTATTCAGCTGTGATTTTGTGGAAATCTCTGAAATAACTACCATTACTTCATAAATCTTGTTTTTTAATTTGGCATCCCATGAAGTGAGTCTATGCATGTGTTTTTATGTGTTTGTGTGTGGATATAAAATTTTTGCATAAAACACATGCAAATTCATGTAAAGCAAAAACACAAATCCTAGGAATAGAAAGGCAAAATCGAGGAGGAAAATATTTAGAAAATTTGCATAGGATGACACTCATAAAATGCAAGCATCTTCCAAACAGAAACCAGAAATGTTTCTTCAGCTAAATCAGAGAATAGAAGCAGCCCTACTTGAATACACATCCTTCAGAGCTCAATGGTCACTTTAACTTGAGAGCCCCAGAAAATATCCTTAGCTCTGTACTGCTACAATGTAGACTTTTGTTCTAGTTTATATTCTTCTACAGAACCTATAGCTAAGTAAGGTTTCTATGTAACACCAAATTCATTTCCTTCCTATACCTGGAGATTTGAAAGATTCAGTGTTTAGATTGCTGCCTGTAATGTAAAAGGGGCTCCTTATTAAAAACTGTATAATCATCGACCAAATCAATGGCAGAAAAGCAATATTTTATCCAAACTTTAGGATTTTGATTAGAAGACAAATATACTACTGAATAATAAATAATTAAGGGAACAAATTTAGCGAACATCTATGGAATGCTAATTATGTTCCATGTACTAGGTAGACAGTAAAATCCCAGAGTTTCATTCCATTCCACAAAGCCTATGGTCAGAAAACCAAGTATTACTGCACAGAATGAGGGTGATTGTAAAGTCATAGCAAATTTTCTAAATTCATTTATGCTATTAATTTCTTGGATAGTTTGAAAAACATACATTCTAAAATTTGGGTTTATTATATAGTAATATCAAATTTTCAGTCTAGTATACCAATTTGTCAAGTTTTATTTCTTTTCTTCACACATTTGGAAGGCAACATTTGACATGCCTGATGTCACTAAGTAGATTTTGAGTTAAATTTGCCCTATTTAAATGTACACACCGATTTCAGTTTCTAGTAGATTTTTTTTTCCACAAAAAGCAGAAAATAGTACAGAAATAAAGAACATACCTCTGAACGAGGGCAAAGAAAACAATCTTTGTCTCATTCAGGGAGTTAAAGACCAGATACTTTTAAATAACCAGTGTGGATTTAATGAAACAGTATCTTTGTAGAGTATTGCTGGCTATTGTTTATTAGCAAATGGTATTAAGCACTGTACATAAAGAATTTGAATTGGTTTTTTGAAAACAAGCTATGACTACAATATTAACGAATCTTTGTAATACCACCAATACTTTTTCTCCAGCTAGTTTTGTGTATTACTTGTAAGTCCTTGTCAAGGTTACATGGTTTTATTCATAGAATTAAATGGTTTTTCATTTCCTCTAAAATTATTGTAAGCCTTTATACTTATAATTTTAATAGATGCATATTATAGTTTTTCAATGTACAGTTATTAATATCAATATATATTTAAAGCAAGAACTTAAAATGCTCTATCTAAACAGAACAAGGAGAGATGCGATGTATGTGAATTATAAGAATGTAAATATGATTGTACACAGTAACAGCCATAGTATATAAAAATTTAAAATTTCAATATATAATAAATCATTTTAAATAATAGTAGCATAAATACATTAAGGATAATTTTGTTTTGAGGCTAAAAAATGGAAATGTTTATTAAAATGTTTATTAAAAAGTTGAACAGCATACTCTCTTTTAACAGTTAACTTAGATTTATACAGAAATTTTGAAAAGAATATGATATAAACCTCTCAACTAGCACTCTCTTAAGCACCGGAAAAATCATTATCTTTCTCAGTTCTTTCCATTTCTGTCATAAGAAGCACAGAGAGCAGAACTATATATTTTGGTAATTAATTTCCCTAAGATAATGTTAGAAACATCATGTTCTTTGAAATATAAATGAATTTCAAGGTGAGCATGCTAGAGGATAATATTAATGGCATATGATTTATTGTGACAAGAAATCAGATCTGAAACACCATTATTAGGAGTACTTACAAAAATCCACTTTCAAATTCCTGAAAATATGAAAGAGTGCTATGGCTGAACCTGTCTCAATGTTGAAATCTGAAAATCTGGCCGTGTAAGTATGAAATTGTTTGTGCACAATATCTGGCATGCCTTCCTCACAGAAATTTATTAGAAAATGTTTGTATCCTAAATATGTTTCATTATAGTTTAAGGAATTACCTAAATGCTTACAATTCTGAGTGAAGAATTAATCTATAGCAGTATAGATTAAAATGTATATGCCTAAAGGACTTGGTAAAATGTGTAATTTTAGGGCAAATTGTTATCTTAAAAAAAAGTTGGCCAATAATGCATGGAGCATCTGTTTTACACCTGACATTCTTTAAACTCACAATAAAAACATGTGACTTGTGTCAATCTAGAAGGTGTTTTCTATGAAACATTTCCTTTTAACTATATGAACAAGATTTAATCATGCCTAAATTTACAAATAAGTATCAATGAGAGATAGCTTCTTATCTTATAAATACATTGGGATATACAAATACATTGTTGTAAATGGCACCTTACCACATGCTGGGCAGTGAGGAATGTCATAAATTAGTATCATAATTGATAATAAAAAATTGACTGGATATAGGTGAATAATAAATATTTTTCATTACTAAGAATTGTTAAAATTATTCTAGAGAACAGAATTTGTTAGCCTCTAACACTTAATGAGGGGGTCATAAATATCGGCATTGTTATATGCAGGCTGTCAAATTTTTTGAGTATCACATAAATATACTGATACACCTCTTGATATTTTTAATTTTCCTTTCTTCCTGCCCTCTATACCACCTCTCTCTGTCTCTGTCTTTCTTTGTCTCTCTTCCTCTCTCTGCTGAGTAAGTCTGGGACAAATATGACTTAAACATCATTAAACTCTTTTTCCCATCTATGTATTTCTTAAAGCTGTTAATGGGCATTTAAAACAACAAAACTCCTAAAAGGAGAGATTGCATGTTTCATTTTCCAAACAGCATTTAAAAAAAATCTATTGTAATATATAAATACTGACACATGAATGCTTCAAAGAATGGCATTTGAGTAAGCGTAGGCTAGTTGATTCTACACTATGGTTTTCTGTACATTAATAAATACGTTCATTTCCAGGACATTCAAGGTGCATCAGTATCAACAAGTGCTGAGATCTGAAATAAAATTAAATCTTGTAAAATGAAATGTCTCTTTAGTCTAAATATAAGGAAAACTTATAGATGCAAATTTTTAATTAGACTACTTTCAATGTAATTTTGTAATATGCATGGCTTAAAATTGAAACAGTATAAAAAAACATACAATAAAAATTCAGTCTTCACTCCAACCACTTGTTTCCCTTTTTCAGAAGGAACCAAAGTTAAAAGATTTTTGTAAACCTTTCTAAAGATATTATGTACACACACACACACACACACACACACACACACACACACACACATATATTCATATGTACATATTTTTTCATTTTCTTTAAAACAAAACTTATAGCTGTCTCAGCTATGAGAGGAAAAGCAAACCATAACATCGGGATCAATGATTTGTAGGGTAAAAAGAAGATTTCAAGTCAAAACCTAATACCTAACTGTAGGTTTTGGAAATAAGTTTTCATGTTTTGCTAAAACATTTAAATAGGTAAATCTGATGAAAAATCAGATAGGACATCACTAATCATGAAATTATTTACTATGATGATGCTTGTATAGAGTAGTACACAAAAGTCTAGAGTAAAAAAAAATCAAAAATTATTTTGAAAATACATTTAACAGCATTTTAAATGAACCTATATGGAAAGAAATTATGGCAATGTACTAGTGTGTGACAGAATTGAAATAAATATCAAAATTTTTAGATGCAGTTGTCTAATAAATGGTCTGTCACATTCATGACATGGGGTCAGCCTAGCCAAAAATACAGAGCCCACAGAGACTTTGGCTTTGAATATTAATATATCAATCACAATATTAATATATCAATGTGTGTGTATACATACATACATATATACATATATATGTAAAACCCACATATACACACACATGTATATACACACACATATATAAATGCTAATTATGATTTTGAAACTTTGTGAAATGAACAGAGTAAAATGGGTATAATTGAAGCAAAGGATAATTTACTTCTTTTGCCCCATTTTCCCAAGGGAGTGAGGTATAGATAGCCATGTTTCTTTCTAGAGATGGGGAAGATACAAAGCCAAAACTTGCCCTATTTCCCTAACTCTCAGAAAAAGTCAATGTCTCCCTTATAAAGGGAAAAATGTTCATGTATTGCTATAGTGGCAAAATTTTTGTCAGCAGGATTTTCCTCTTGAAGAAAAAGTATTTAAAAGTATTTTATGTTAACATTGATATTTCCCTTGTCTATTTTCCACTTAGTTGAGGCCAATATTGGACAGACGGTACAAAGATCAAAGGACTTATGCTATACTTATGTAATATACAGTTAGGTACTCAATATTATCAACTTAGAGCCTCATGTTTTCCCTTAGATTATGGGATGATAAACCCTTCACAAACTTAGCCATGTAAAGATTTAAGAATATCTTTAAAATATTATTTTCACTCTATACTTGAAATTTTTCTTTTCACCATACAATAACGAACTAGAGATGACCACACTGCATTTTCCACTATGATCTCATTAAAACCTAAAAGGAAAATTTGAATTCATTTACATTTTTTCCTTAATACTTACATACCAAGCCTTTCAGTCATTTTAGACCACATAGTGATCCTTTTTATGACATAATTTATCAACAGCAACCAGCATTATAATTTCATCATTTGTTATCTTACCTACTGTTGAATTTCTCTGGGTGTTTTTCTCTCATGATGTGGAATCTGTGTGCAATGGAGGCATCCTAGGAGAGAAATAGAGAGAAAAATGGATCAGTTTATGATCCTATTATCTGGTAGAAATAAAAATTAAAAGAGAAAATATTAATGGATAATATATTTAAATTAACATTTTTCTTAACAGTATCATTGCCAAGAAGATGTTCTAAAATCAGGCAAAAATGGGTAATCCATATAAATCTTGTGCAGTTATGATTTATGTTATCATTTTACCATTGGTCACTTTCATATTTACTTCTAGGAATTGATTTTTCTTTAATTTATATATCTCCTTTAATAAATGGTTTTGGCCTCACGCTCAAATTATGTTTAAGATGGTGCATATGAGCATAAATGTCAAAAAGTAGTTGAAAATATTGTTATACGAGAGTTGGAAGGATGGCCTAAGTGGAGAAATGATCAGATAGAGAAGCTCCTCATTCTTTGAAATTAATTATGGTAACAAACAAACAAACAAACAAAAACAACAACAACAAAAAAACAGCATGAAGGTGCATATCTAGTAAAGGTAAGTACAGTGCATGACTTCTAAGTTTGCTAAGAGTGTCTTGGATGTGTAATTATTAACTGTTTGTTCCACAAGCAACTTTCTGATGTATGTATTTTATCTTACTTAATGGAGAAAAACAATGAAGAGAAAAATTTATTTTTGGATTACTGGTGGAAAGTATATCTAGGTTCTGAGACACAAAATGAACAAGTTCAGATGGATGTTTCTTCCTTTTAGGAAATCCATTCAGTTTCTATGAGACAGAATCACACTGAATATGTGAGACTAGTGGAAGACTGAGATTCTAGCTTTTCAAGCATAAACAGTTCTTGTTGACTTTAATGATTAATCATTCCAATGAGAAACTAATATATTTACCAGTCATCTCAATAGAAATGAGGGTATTGTTGTGATTAACTGTTAATTTTGTTTCATAGTGGAAATAAAGGAATAAGAAAAACCAAACACAAAGGAAATAAAAAAGTTGTGTAATTGAGAGAATCTCAAAAGCACTAATCAAGGATTAAAACTCTAATGAATGAAATGAAAAGACTAATGTGCTTACTCATGCATAACAAAACATGAGACACAACAAGAGAGGGACCAATGCCCACTGCAGATGGCTGACACAGTGGCTTTTCCCTACAAGAAAGAGCTGTGATAGAAGTGCATTTTTGTTCCGTACACTTTATCCTCTAAATATTGGGAGCAATTGAATTAATTCACAAGTGAAAAGAACACAAAGGTATAGATAGGTATGTATAGAAACAACATTTATAAAAAAAAAATTACCAAAAAACAACAACAGAACCTCTGTGGTTTGATATTCTAAGCTATAACTTTGTTACATATACATGGTCAACTTCCTGGTTTACTTAGAAGCAGGAATATCAAGATGGTTCACTTTTACTGGTCTGATTGTTCTCAAACCCAATCATAGAGTTCCTCTTTTTTTAATTCTCACTAATAAGTCATTATTAATCTATTTTAGAATGTGATGTTGTATTGTTGTGGTATAAAATTATAGAAAAAATCTGAGTTGGGCTATTTATGATATATCAGGCAGCTTGATCATTTAATTAATTTTTAAAAGTCATTTATTTTGACTTTAACCTTAATCTGGTTCAAAATCAATTTAGCATACCTTATAATTGAATGCATACAACCAGTAGACCAGTAAAACAAAAGCAACGGAATATTAATCAAGTACTAAGAATGAATAATCAATATTGGTTATCCATAGGGAGATTATCATTGAACTTACTTCTGCTTGAATTATTTGCCTCTGCTAATTTAGAGAACTGAGACTTTTAAAAATAAACTGTGTAATATAATTTGCTTTACAAGCATATATTTTTGAAATAACAAATCTCTTCCCTTCCAAAGGAACAGAAATAGGAGAGGGAGAAGGTTAGGAAAAGAGAGGGGTAGAGGAAGAGGGAGAAAGGAGAAGAGAGGGAGAGGAAGAAGAGAGAAAATCAAAAGAGGACCATTTAAGTAGACTGGACTATAACTGAGTAAACTCCTAGAAATACAGAACACCAAATAGCCAAAAATAAACTTAATGTTCGCTCTACCTCCAAGATACTTGGGCAATGGATCATACAGTAAAGAGAGAAGGAAAATAAAGACTACTGAGGAACACTGGCATGCCTTTTCCTTGTGTTGAATGGGTTCCACCACAAAGAGAGAGTTGGCATTGCTGACTACAGGATTGATAAGGAACAATGGCAGCAGGTGTTCATTTGGATGAAAATTCAGACCAAATTCCCACGGGACTCTGTCCTTTTGGCATAACCCCAAGAGGCTTGAAAGAGAACTGTCAAATGCTGTAAACTTATCCAGCAGCCATATTTTAGGACTCTCTAAAAAGACCAAATAAGAAAAAGCTAAAATAGTGTTTTTTTTTTTTTTTCATCTAAATGTTACCCTTTCTATCTCTATGTATTGCAATTTTTAGGAAACAGAAGTTAAATCAGCATCACTTGCACAACCTAGAATGGACGAACTTTGAATTCAGACAGGTTTCACTGCCAAGATTCGTGACTCTGAACAAATTACTTATTTAATGTGAGTCACAGCTTCCTTATCTTTTAAAGAGGATATTGATACTCCTTTATAGTATTGTGTTAAAGGTATTTTAAGATTATTCTGAATAGCAATTGAAAGAGTGTTATCTGTAGTTGGGTTGTTCATTATTTTATATCCATACTAAAATTTTATAAAAAGAGAAGATGCTAAAATATAAATTGCATAATTTTGAAATATGCACTTATTGACTCTCAAATTGGTTTTATTATTTCCTAAACTTATAAACTACTTTAATTTTAAATAAATTAAAAAATGAAATCTAAGAAATAAAAAATAAAATATATCCATCTTTCTTAAAGCAAATCAAATTTGTCTCATTATTTTGATTTTCTAAGAAGCAAAAAGTAATTTTTCTTGATAGATTTCAATACATTCATATATACATATTCATATACATGTATGTGTGTATATAACTCAATAATAACAAAAGCTAACATTTATTTCATTAAAATTGATATATAGTATCTTTAAGCACTCTTAAAGGCTAGGGCTATCCTGTTAAGTATGGAAGACTTTGCACAGCACAACCTTCAGTGCTCAGTGTGTGGAGCTGCTTACACTGAATGACTCCAGGCTGTTATGTTGTGGTGTGTTTTAGTTTTCTTAGGATTTTCTATTCTTAGGAAAAGTGTTTCTTCACTCGAAAAATGGAAATATCCCATATCTACCTCCCCAGGTTACTACTAATTAAATATTTCTGGTGAGGATATTTGTCCCTTAGCATAAATCCTAACAGTACACACAAAGAAGAAAAGTATTACTACATTATTACATTGTCTGGGTACTAGGCAAATGAATACTAGTCTACAAGTAACATGTCACAGAACAAATTGATGGGACCTTAACACAGAACCAATCAACTTCTTTAAGTATCACTTGACTAGAAAATATTTACAAAAAAGACTTAGTTAAGATGATCACAGGCCTAGAATATTTTACAAATTCTGCCAGTATCTGTTGAATGGTGTAGGGTTCTAATGTGTGTGTGTGTGTGTTTTTTTATTTCCTGTAGAAGAAGTCTTATCTCATAGTTTGCAGCCTTCTTTACCAGTTTCAAAAGAAAAGTGTATGGGCTTAAATACTAAAATACTTATTTATTACAATCTCTAAACTTGCCTGAGATTTTGAATTCAGAAAAACCAAGGCAACATCATATACCTTTAACAGTTCTTTTCACAGTAAATTAGATACTTAATTGTGTTTTAGTTTCTGGAATTCCTAAGCATTTTGCTAATATATATTATTTTCAATCATCAAGCTATCTTTTTTAGTTAAAACAAAAAGGTTGGATACATCAATCATATTTAAGTCTGAGGTTAATTTGGTCATTACAGTATTCAATGATAAAAAGCTGCAAATGTATTCAGTCCTTTCATGTAATTTCAGCAAATCTGCAAAGAAAATCTTGACATCTTTGAATACCCAGGTGGTTGAAATGTGATAGCAGTTTCCATAATATCTCAAACTAGGCATAATTCTTGCATTTGCAAAATAAATCTAAGTCAACACTTGGTGTGATATTACCAGTGATTTAAACTGGGATTGCGAATGCCCAACGTGGTATGACTGTAACCGGTAACCTGAAGTGAAATAAGGGGAAGGAGGAAGTAATGAAACAGGTAGGGGTGGTGCTGAGGTGGATGCAAAGGAAAAAAGGAAATGAGATTTAGATAAAAAAAATAAATTCTATGTACTGTCTGTAAGTAAGAATTGGAGGAGATCTCAAAGGTGAGGGTGGAAAGAAGCCTGCCTGCGAGAAAGGTGGGGTGGAGTCCCCTGGAGGATAACACTGGGGCAGGAAAATGAATAGTTTATTAGAGACAAAAATAATTTTCGTGGAAAAATATGAAAGTAAGGCTCTCCATAAAACATTCATAAAGTCAATGAATGCCAGTAGTGCTGATGATGCACGTAGCCAAAACATAAACCAGAATATATGTCTATAAGTAAATAGCTTACAGTCACATAGTCCACTGTCTAGAAAGGCTATCTCTTAAGAATTGCTTCTAAAAAAACTCTAGCTTTATTACAGGAATGATTTCCAAATATGACTATATCTGAAAAACAATTGATAATAATAGTTTGGTTGATGTCATTAAGATATTTCACAGTGACAGCATATGCACTATTTATATGCTCCATCTTAAAGGAGAAATTCACTGAAGAGTACTGCATTATACACTTCATTCTCCTGTCCTCTCTCCCACTCCTGTTCCTCATCTTCTCCATCTTATATATCTGTCTTCATTCTCTGCCTTCCTAAACAAACACATAGGAAAGTCCCTTAGGAAGATTTCATCTTTTTTTTTTTTTCCTACAAAACATTCCTTTCCTAGAACTATATAACTACCAAAGGTATTTTGGTGCTAAAATAAAATTAGGCTGTGGCAGACATTGCTTGTTACCCTCCTAATATCTATTTCCCTCCTGGTTTTAACCAACAGAATTCTCATTTCATTTGGCCAGCCACGTATCCAGCTAACAAATAAGCAAGCAAACAAACAAATCTTAAATTCCTTGAGTTTCTTTGTAACTAGGAATGGCGATCTAGATATAGTTCCTTTCCACCTTCCACCTTTTTCCACCACCACCAGCTTACTCGTAGAAAAATGGAGGTAATTCCTAAGAGGTAGAACAGATAACTTGAAAACATGAGGATAAAAGCCATTACTGAAAACGCAGGGGGATTAAAAAAAGGAACCTGGTCCTTTAAAACATCTTGATGGCCATAGTCGCTTTGAACTGACTTCCTCCGGATGTCCTATTAACTGAAAAAGAAGCCCCCGACTTGTAATTTGTTATTGCTTCACAGAGCCAAATACTATCTTAACCGAAACACAGGTGATCTCTTCCATGTATTTCATTCTTCTGAAAACATAAAGATAAGGTGTCTGCAAATTCTGTAATGGTGATTTCTGAGAATTATTTTACTCAATTATTTGCCTTTATAGTTAAAATTACAAATCCTAATATTTTAAAAAGAAAATATCTGTTTCAGTTTAAGGGACTTCCCTAAGGTTATGCAGCTCATCAGAAGGGCAGCTAGCTTTATTCTTTTGTCTCCCAATCCATGACACAGGGTGTGACTTCCTTACTTATCCCAACAATATGGATAGTTCACTTGATGTTCATGCTGATAAAGAATAATAACATTTGTGTTTATTCTTTGTTTTCAAGAATGAACATAAATTTCACTATGCTTCCCTATAATCATAGTCCTTAAAATAAAATTGGTAAGTCAGTAGCTTGATCATAATCAAAGATCCCTAATTTATTTAACCGAAGTTAGAAGAATGTGAGCCCAAAATCCCTCAGTAAAAATACCTCATGTCTCAATGCTACCAAGAAGATCATACAAAGTGACCACAGAAGTCCCACATTGGTAAACTAGTGTTTTAAAGAGGGAAAGGGCTATGACATCATCCTCATGAATGAATAATATTGGAGAGTGAATTTGCAAAACACTTCAGAGATAAAATTACTTTGCTTATAAATGTAATATAAAAGTTAAGATCTATTCCGTATCTAAAATATATATATGGAAGGTGCTCCTGTTAGTCTACTTTTGCTACTTCCAAACAGGGCTGTAATTAGTCTATTATGGACCTTCCTGTGGACAGCAGAGAAAGGAGAGATCCTGTCAACAGGTTTTGTGTACTGAAAGAAGGAGCAGTCCTGCTGGGGAGTGAGGAGGGAGCCACAGTCAGGGGCACAGGTGCCAGTACTGATTGAGAGCCTTGAGGGAAAATCCATAAATAACAATAAAATAATATGTACCAAACATTGCTTTGGATTACACAGAAGCACAGAAGTAATGATACTAGAGACATTACTTTAATCTCTGCCTCCCAATCCTGTGAAGTGATCCTGGGAAGTCCATAACAAGAGTGGTAAAATCTTAAAGTCCTAAATATCATACACATGCCTTTCTTGAGCCATTATTAAACATGATTTAGTACTGTAGGTTCTAAAGAAAATGTATCATAGTGACAAAGCCTTCAACGTCATAAATGTATACAATTCTATATGTGAAAGAACTCAAACTGTTAACACACAAGGACTCCCAACTTCCCCCTTCTCTGTTTGTCCACTTAATTTTTCTCTTTCCCTGTGTGCTGCAAAAAGAAAGTTCAGATGACTTTTGGACTGTTTTTCTGGAGAAAAAGTTTTGTAAGAAAAAGAAGTACACTTCTCACGAGGTATCTACAGGAGTCAAATTCATAGTATCAAAGAGTGGAATGGCGATTGTCAGGGCCTAGGGAGAGGGGGAAATAAAGAGTTACTAATCCAAGGGCATAAAGTTTCAGTCCAACAAGATGGATAAACTCTAGAGATCTGCTATACATTATACCTATAGTCCATAATATATAGTTAAAATTTTGTTTAGTGGGTAGATCTCATGTTAGTGTTTTTTCCACATAAAATAAAAATAAAGCCACGATCCCCAGAGAGCTACTTACTGAAAGGGAATATGATTTTTCTGGGACATACCTTGTGAGACCGTGTCATTAAAAATGAGAAAAGGTCAAGATGATAATATAATGGAAGGGAGACAAGTAAGATCTGCTGAAATTGGAGAGTTTAGAGATGCTAGAGATTGGAAATGGACTGACAATATTAACATGTGTAGTTGTGTTCGAGGGAAATATGAATACAGAAGAAAAATTCTGTTTGGGTCATCCTTTAAATTCAATTCTGCTCCAGAACAGGACTTTAAAGGTATTTTTTTTTATAAACAGTTCAGTCATTGTATTTCTATTTTTAAAATAATTTTGAAATTTTTAAAACTGTTATTCTGTAAAATGTTCCTTCTGTGAACATTTATTTTTCATCATGAAATTTCCTAGAAGAAATGAATATAAGAAGATTCTCCTTAGAATAGAATTTAGTATTTATAACTTGATGGTTTTGGAAGTGCTAATCAAACCTCCTCTTGACAAATGTGTGGGCCAACTGCCTGAGCTGAAAGTACTTTTTCAGAGCTGCTCTAGACCTAATGTCTTTCCAGGTCTGATCTTTGATTGACGGTATCTTACTGGCTTCTAATTTGGGTTTGGAATCTGCTGAAGTCCTCAACATGTTAGTGGCCAACAGTGTTTCACAGAGACATTGGCTTTCTGGACATATTAAACATTCTCACTCCTTTCTCTCTCTCTCTCTCTCTCTCTCTCTCTCTCTCTCTCTCTCTCTCTCTCTCACACACACACACACACACACACACGCACACGCACACGCACATGCACACACATACACAGCTAACCAAGGAACTTTCCAACATCCTACTACCAAACCTAATGTATAAATGTTTTCAAACACACCCTATTCTTCCCTCTGTTACAGAGAAGTATCCTCCTTCTATTTTAAGAACATTCCCCAGACCTGTGTTTGGAGGGTTCCTATCCCTTCTCAATCTCTCAGGAACCACAATACATCAGGAATTTATATCCTTCCTTTTCCACACTTCTCCCTCTCTATGGGCTCTTTTTTCTTAATATCAGAATTGCTTAGATATCAATAATGTACACAAAAAAAATCCCTTAACCTCCTGTGCCTGCAAAATGCTGACACTTTCCTTTTCACCTTTAACCAGACTTCTTACAGATACTGACTAGAATGTCTAACTTCACTTCCTCGCTTCCTCTTACTCTCCAACCTACTGCACTCTGCCTTTCGACTTCATCACTTAAAATTACTGACTAGGTTTTCTCTCTTTGCTTCCTCTACTAACTCTCACTCCCTATCCTACTGTAGTCTGAAGTATAATTTATCACACCATTATATATTGCAACCGTGACCTCATGACAATTGACTCAATTTTCTTTCCTTCCTTCCTTCCTTCCTTCCTTCCTTCCTTCCTTCCTTCCTTCCTTCCTTCCTTCTTCTTCCTTCCTCCTTCTCTTCCTTCCTTCCAATATTCTCTTGCCTTGACTTGGATCAGACCAATTCCTGGTTTTCCTCCTACTTTGCCAGTCTTAGTTTACTTGGCAAGCTACTCCTCCTCTGCCTATCTCTTCAGTAATGGCCTTCATTGGGATTCTTCTTCCATACTCTTTTTTTCCTAATTCAAACACAAGTGGGTTTGAAAAGGCAAGGTCTGTAATCATGTTAGGGAGATGAGACTCAATTCTAAAACAAGAAACCACAGAAATATTTTAAACAAGACATCTTATTTGTATTTTAGAGCAAACACTTTGATACTGTATAGGTGATTTATTTGTTGAGCTCCATTTTGGAGAGATATAAAAGAACTGCAGAATTAGAACAGTAGTAGTAGTACGTATGTATGAAAAGGAAGGTACTTGTTCATGAAATATTTAAAAGGTAAATACTGTCCTTGATGATTGGGCATTGGCTGAGTGGTAAAAGGGAGGAAAGAATCAGAGATGACTACTCACTGATTTGGCTTGGGTATTGGAATATTATGGTGCCTCCAACTAAGATAGAAAAAGAAGACAAAGTTCAGCAGAGATGACAAAGTCTTCCTTGGTCACACTGAAGCTTTTTGCTTGTTCAATTTTTTCTTGAAATTTAACAACTAGTTTTTAAAAATGCACATAATGAATAAATGAACTCAACTGTGTCACCTACATTCATATTTTTAAACAAGTATATTTATATGGTCTCCAAAAGTCCAGTCCCCACAATGAGAAGTTGAGTTTTAGTCCTTTAACACTTTTTGGTGAGCCTTGACTTTGATCGAATATTGATTGTTTATAAAAAGTATATACACATACATGGAGAATAACTGCCTTCCTCCAAATGTATGGTAAAATATGTCATTTGACTACAGCCACTATGTCTTTGAAAAGCTGAATGGTTAAAAGCCTGCTTAAAGTTATTTCTGGAAGCTATAAATATATTCATATATAATTATGTGATGGTGTGTGCTAATGTCTTTCAAATAATGGAGCAAATAGTGAAATACATCGATAGTTAATGAGACTAGTAAAGGGGCTGTTAACTAGAAAATATTAAGAAAATATTAAAATTTCAAATAAAAACTTATGTGCTATTTTACTGTAAACTAACAAAGTCATTTCTTTTAAGAATTTATCTTCCATTTGAAAATAGCCAATAATCAATATTTGAATAAAAATTTTCAATGAAATAGATAAACAAATTTATGGAATGTTTACATGTGATGATGAAAAATCTAGGTTTTGGCACTGCATTATTCTATTAACATTGATTCTTATTTTATTTGATTAGGTTAAATAAACAACTGTTTAATATGTCATAGAAAAAAAATCAAACAAACTAACAGTTTGGAATTAAATAGTCTTTATTTGAATCCTTTCTCTGTCACTTGTTAGTAGTCGGACTCTGGGGAAACTGTTTCCTCTATTTGAAGTAAGAAACGGTAAGGAATAAGAAAATAGTTTGGTGAAAAATTCAAATTAATACCTGAAATATAGAAGATAACTGAAAATCAGTAGTAATTATTTCCCTTTCATTGTATTTGGATTTGCTAATGTAAAACTTGTCACTGAAAATTTATTGTGTCAAATTTCTGACTTCATAAGCCATGACATTTTAAAATTCATGTATTATCTTTTAAATATATCAATTAAAAACAGTCTTTACTTGCAATTTGCATACAATATCTTGATCTAAGTTAAAAAAAAAAATATTTTCTTTAGTAAAGAAAATTTATTCATTGTGTCCCTGGATTTTCTTTATCTTTCCAGAAAGTTTTAATAATAAGTATTTAAAAATGTGCCATATATTTGTTTGAAGACCTTTGTTGAGTGATACTGGGACCTATTTCATTGACAGTTTTCATGCAAGATCAAAGATATTAAAAATTTCACAGCATGGGAAAAATGACCCCAATCAGTGAACTCTGAAGTCTTTCTTGGAATTGTTCTCTTGATCCTTGAAATAATTAGCACTGCCCTCCACTTCTTCAAAACTCACAATCTTAAAATCTCCTCATTTTTGGTTATATCCTTCTAAAGCTTTTAACTATCCTGATGAAATCTAGATCATTCTCTGCGGCTTTGACTACTCTCTTCATAATGAGTTCCCTGTTTCCAAACCCATGTTTTATATTGCCATGCAGGTGGCATGTTCAGAATTCAAACTCAACATCATCTTTTTTTCCAAAGTGGATCCTCTTCTTAAAATTGTTATTCCCATCATTGATCCCATCATCCTACTCCTAGCTCCTTGGGTTCAGAGTTCAAGTTATTTCTTATTCTTCACTTTTCTCCCAGAGAGTTAAAAACCAGTCCTGTCAATCTATGTGTAGCTTTTTATTCCTATAGCTCTTGCCTTAGTCCACGTTTGACCACATCCCACCTAAACTGCTACAAGGGTGCACCAAATGATTTTCTTTCTAACTATCTGACACACTGATGCAATCCATCATTTAAAGATGATAATTACTTAGGGCCATCAAAGTTCCAAATCTGAGCCTTAGCTTTAGAGGCTTCCATCCTCTGCTCACTCTACCATTCAATATGTATCCGCCTCTAGAACTCTATTCAAATATTTGCAATTTAAACCTACTAGGTATGTATCTACTTCCATAGTTTGTTTCCAATCAATGAATATTTAAATTTATTATCCCATTATAAAGTAATTTCACAAACACAAAACTGTTTTTAGTACTCCATGTAATTACTGAACCTGTAAAATTAAGATACATGGGTCACTGAAAATAGTAACAGGTACCAAGAAATTTAAATCATTTTTATATTTCACATTCAATAGCAAGAAAAATCATAACAATAAATTTACTTATTTATGGTTTATAGAAATAAAAGTTAATCTTGAATAGAGTTGAAAAAATAAAAAAGAATTTAATTATACTGTTTGTATATTTTAATAAACAGTAATAACCACAGTCAAATTTTGCAAAAGATAAAATTATTTATGTATACTTATATAAACATGACTATTTTTTGATACATCTATTTTGAAAGTTTAACCCATGCAAACTTTAACAGGCATATTTGCCTAGTGCTACTATCTCTGATAAAATTGTTTTATATTAATAGTTTTAGAAAAATGATTCTATGATTAGGCACAAAATAAAAGTTCACTTATGTTTATTTAAATGTTAGAGGATAAAAATAGTTTCATGTTCCACATTGCTATTTGAAGACTTAAAAGAAGAGATAGTAACTCTTGATGGATCATTGGATACTAATACTGTAAAGCCTTTAGAACACGACTTACCATGAAAAATTCTCACATAAAAAAACTACTACTTTAACTCAAAGAAGAAAAAAAAATTCATCACAGAGTTTCCTATCATGTACATTTCAGAACAATAGAAATGTGACCTTAATCAAATGCCATAGTCTAATATAAGATCTATAAATACATGAATGGACAAAATATTCCATGTTATTCTGTCACCAACATATTAGTTTAAATATTTTAAGGCCTTTGAAAGTTTATAATATATGAAAATGTTCTTCAACTAAAATTATAAATTCCCTTTGCTTAGAGCAGACATATAATTAAAATGTACTGTCTTATGGAAGTTAGAATATACTTTCTATTACATTAATATAGTATTTGATCTCATTCATTATTTATCATTTTATCTTATATGTTAATATAATATTTTATTTAATGTTTTATAAAATGATCTGAGTTTAGGTCCCTAACTCAAATATGTCAACGGCTTGAGACAATCTCTATCTAATACTTGGAATAAAACTTTGGTTCTTATCTATTTTCAAATATGTAACATTTACAAAAATGGTTTTCACTTAAGAATTACAACCACCTTAAATGAGTCTCATCTCACAAACAAAATATTATGAGGCACCTTGGATTGAAATGTTTTGTTAGGCAAAACATCACTGACTCTCTGACATCAAATATGCAAAGTGAATAAAAAGATGAAAGTGCTTATGACTTTTTAAAAGATATTCAAAATTATACATTTGTAAAATACTACTTTGATTTCATGATTTAGTTAAATCCTTTTATGTACGTCAAATTGTACGTCACCCTTTTTCTCTAATGTGAAATGAAAAAGAAAATACAGACACAAAGTTAGTATTTAGGACTACCAATGCTTTCAAGCCTAGTGGATGTATGTGATATGGCTTCATGATAAACAGCTATCTTACTGGTTCAAAAAGCAAAAAATTTGAGAAAGGCAAGAGTATTAAGGGGCAGTTTAAGTCAAATTTGATAGTATTATTGATATCTATCACCATTAAATTATTAAACACTAAATACATTTTTTTCATATTTCAAGTTGATTCATAAGTCTCTAAATGTCGTCACCACTAATTAGTGGCACCATGGAATTCAGAAACAAATCCTTCCTGATGTACACAATGGAAAATACTTTAATAAGTGAATACCCAAGACTCTATAATACTGTTACACAAAGAGAACTATAATAATGGTCAAATAATAGCTTTTTAAAAATGTACTATTTGTCACTAAATGCACAGCTATTATAACAAGAAACCTTTTGTGCTTTAAAAGGGTATGTTTCTCTCAGTAAAATATTTATGCTTTTTAGAAATTACCAGACTATATAGCTCATCCACAGCAATTTCACTGTTATTGCATAAAATTGTAAATTATTTCTTTTAAATTATTAATGCAATGGAAAAAAGAATTATTTTAGGCTCATAGTCTTTTAAAAGGACAGCATAATAGATGAAACAAACTAAGATGACAATTTCAGCATTTAAAATCTACACATGATAATTCAAACAAATGTTATGACATTTAAGATAATGAAACCCTTCATTTATACTACTATCTGGTATGAGTTTTATTTCACATATAAGGAATCAGAACAGATGTCCAAATATTGTAATGCCAAAAGAAAGTTAGGGCATATCTTGATTAATAACCTCAGAGCAGCCTGTAATGTCTCTTTAAAACTGGCACGCCTTACCTCAAAACAAATATTCAAAATACATTCTAGAAAATATAGCTAGGCAAAGCACTCCTGAGACAAAAAGAAAACAAAAAGCTCAGTATAACCCTTTTAGCAATGTGAGCTGCATATTATTGACAGACCATTCATTGCAATCAGCAAATGATTAATTGCAAATTTGTTGCTAAATTGACCACAAAAGAAAAAAAAAAAAAAGAGACAAGCTTCAGGCTACAGTTAAAGAGGAAAAACTTAAGTTAAAAATGATTGGAGACTTTTTGTAATGAATTAATTCAAATCAATATGCTTGTTGACTACACATTGGAATAATGACTTCCTTAAATAGCAAAGGTCCCCATTATTGTAGACATTCAAATTAATATTTAACCTACTGACTTGCATTTGAAAAATTATTGAAGTACCACTTTTTGCCTTACCTTTAACAAATAAATAGTCCATGTTTTATCAAACATGTGCATAAGATTTGTTTTTTGATTTCAAGTGTAGATTGCAGAAATGGCCATATGGTCAAATTTATAATAACTGCCTGAAGCAATTTTTTCTTGATTTTTTAAAGATAAAACTCAGTGGCATATTAAATATATTAAAGGTGATATGATAGTATAATGGATGAGTATTTGATTTTTAGTTACAAATGGCTGTTATTTCTTTGCAAATATAGCACCTTTTAGGGGTTCTTTTACTTGGATCACAGCGATTCAAGGGAAAAAAAAAGAATTGTGAAGTGGTATATTATACAGATACTTTATTCAAAATGAGCATTTTCAAACTAACTTTCAAAATAATTTTCTGAATAAATATTTATTGAGCACCTTACAACATGCCAAACATTGCGTTAGGTTCCAAGTTGACAAATCAAATAAAACATATCCTGTGCTTAGGAGAATCATAATACTTGTCAATTTCTTCTTCCTCGTCTTATATTTCTTTGAACCTTACTGGGGATACATCAGTGATAAAGAAGAAAGGATAAACTGTGAAGTTCTTGAAAACAGAAGTGATTTTTTTTTTTTTTTTTTGCAATAAAACTGAAAGTAGGTGAGAGCAGCGTTGCTTCAGATAGTCTAATCACTATTAAAATTATGTTGGTGATTATGCAGTCCTATTTTCAGGTAGGGTACCAAAAATCAATATACCTAATAGGAATGTATTTCTAAAACTATGTGTGGGTGCTTCATGATGTAGATTGTACAAGGCGGGAGAGTGGTAAGAAAAGTGAACATGTTTAATTTTCAACACTCGCCCTCCATTATACTTGAGGAAAAATTACTCTGAACTCTGAATTCCATTCTCCACATCACAGAAAATATCTTCCTTGGTCAACTCTATGCTCCTGAATTCATCAAATAGGTCATTTAACAGAATGTGTCACTATATTCCTCAATGCCCATCCAGTCAGGCACAAGTGTAAAGAGCCTCAGCTACATAACCTAGAGAACACCAAAAGACCCAGAGCTAGTAGGCAAGAACCAAAACTTGACTAGATCACCTGGAAGAATAATAACTTTTTGAATTGGATATTACTATACATATAGCTGAGCAAATTGAGGTTCAATAATATTGGGTAAATTGTGCAAAACTGCAAAACCGATATCTGGTTACAACTAATATTCAAATCCAGTTCAACTGCCTCTCTCTGCTCAAGGAGATGGTGGGTCATCTTACATACACAAAGTCACCAAATGCTGAAAGAACTGTTGTACATCACCAGGAGCCATTCAAAGGAGGACAACTTATATTCTAAAACTACTAAAACTCACAATAAAAGTTTTGTTGTACATTTAACTTTATTAATAAAAACATACATTTAATATGTCTTTACTTATTTTAGATTTTTATGTTCATTTGTATAGAGTTAAATTCTTATAGTTTAAAAATATATGGGGAAATAATCACTTTTTATTCTATCTGAAGGGTTTAAACTGAGTTGAGGAATATATTTGATTACAAAAGGTATGTAATTTATTTCTACTCCTTAATTTGTAAAAGTATCTTTTAAAGCAAACAAACATTGTCTTACTGAAGCAAATTTGCTACTTTACGCATTCTCCTTAATAGCATTTGTTAAAGATGCTTACCTTGCTTAAATGTCTTTAAATCTCATTAAAATATATTCACAAACTTAAGTGCATCATTTTTTTTTAAATTGCTTCCCTAAGGATACATTAATATAGCCAACTTAATTAACACACAGTATTATAAAATCACAGTACTACAAATTTAAAAGAAACATAGCACAAGCCATGGAATTTTAAAAACGTGAACATTTTTGAGATATTCAAGCTTAGAGATTCAGAGAAATTACCTGTCTAAATGTTAGTGCTGAACCAGGAGTAGAACAGAAGTCTTCTAAATTAAAATGTAAGCATCCTTCTTATTTTAAGATAAATCATACAAATTTAAGTCTATTGAAAGTAATTTCAGGGAATCGCCATTTTGTTGTTCTTTTTGCTGCAAAATGTGTACTCTCTGTCAATGACTATTAGGATTTATCCATAGGCGCTTGTCAGCCTTTTTGCTAGCAAGGACAAATGGGACTTAACTCATTTGGATTGTAGAATGAGAAAATATTCATTCTAATAGACTGAAAATGTCAGAAATACTAATTATTTCATATAGCAATATAGTAGTTTACTTGTTTGCCTTAAATTTACTAATTGCTCTCATCTGGGAAGTACATTACAATTGGTAGAAAAGGGGAGGGATCACTGGAAGATGGAGGTAGAACAGCAGGTTTTGAAGAAGAAGAAAAGACATTGTGTTTAAACATGAAGGGCTTTGAGAATATGAAGGAAGAGTTTTAATTTGTTTTGGACAACACAGCACTTAACATAAGTTCTTGAACAAAGGGAAGAAAGGGGTATTGTAGAGATGGGTCTCATTCTAAAAAGATAGTTGTGATTCTTTTTTGAAGAGCTTACACTATTATCACATAAAGGTTTTTAGACAGATTTCTGTAGTGGTAAGACACAGCAAATAATGCCCCAAATACAGTTATGCTCAAATTTATTTTGTGTCCTTTTTACTGTTTTTTACCCAAGAATATAGTTCAGTTTATTTTGGGTTGGCATCTAGGAGCTATTTGAGGCAGAGAATTATCAACTTTGGTGGGAAGCAAGGCATTAGTTGATCTAAATACATATATATTAGTTCCATTTTTCAGTATGTTTTTCTCATTTTGAACTCTTCACAAGAAAGATGGGTGAGATTTTTGCTATCATAACCTATACAGACATCATTTTTATTAGCTATCAATATCAACTATAAAATATTTTAGTTTGACTTCTCTGTCTTTTGGTTCTGTAACTGTCCTCCTCCAGCCAAGCCCTCTCTTTCAACTATCATCACACCCTCCTCCCCCACCTTTTGGGTCTAGTTGAATTTTGGCTTCTTTAATCTGTTCTACTGTACCACTTAAGTCGCTTAAGGCCCTTATCATAAGACAATCAGTTTTCAATATGTTCTTAAATCAATAATCTATGACTCATCACTCAACAATCTTAGGGAAACTATAGATAACATCTTAACATAATGCCTTTGTTCTTACTCAGAGGAAAAAAAAATAATGAAAAACATCATGAGGTGCTGACTGCAGGTTCACTTTGCAGAAAAGAGTGATAATCGAGCTCACCCTAGCATACATGCGTAAGGACTCAGGTTTAAGACTAAGACTTTTGTTAAGACATTAAAAATGTTTAAGGTTCCACCTAGTAGGGCTTCTAAGCCTCTTAAGAGTACATGTTATAGATGCTATTAAAGTCTTTTAGATGCTTATAGGGTGTTTAAGAATCTTAATGGCATTGTCCCAAGTTAGTCAATCCCAGTTAGAGAAAAGTCTTTATCAGGAAGAGATATATAGGTAGCCTGCTGTCTTATGGAACAGATTTATCATTTGACACACAGAAAGCACACAGTTATTAAAGGAACTCTTCCAGTTGGGCTGAATGAGACACAGAATACAAAATAAAATGAGGTTGTTGAAGCCCCAACCTACTATGGGAAGGTAGCAGGCTGAAGAAACTGTTTAACAGAAAACATGGTTGTCCTTTTCTATACAAGCAAGCAAAAACAAACAAAAAAACAATGACTCAGAAAAGCAGAACAAAGAGCTCAGAAAATCATGTCTAGGATGCTGAACTGGGTATTGAACAAGAAACTGGCAGTATGTGTTCTGCTGGATTTCAGAATGAACCACTGAAGGCTTTGTACCTTGCACTTCCTCACCTTTAGAATGGGAGTGTCAATTGCTGTTAACCCCATGCCATTTTATGTTGGGTGTGTATAGGGGATGTAGCTAACTTGTCTCTTTAGTTAATAAGTCTCAAATGAATCGTACTCAAAAAGCCACACCTGATAAAGCTCACTTAGGAACCTCATTTATACTTGGAAGTGACTGAAATAAGGTTCTAGACTTTGAGCTGATGCCATAATGGGATAAGGCTTTTGGGGATGTTGTGAGATGGTTAATATATTTTGCATAAGACATGGCCATAAATTTAGAGAGCAAGAGGGTCAATGTAGTAGCTTGTCACAGTACTGGCTGTAATTAATTCTATCCTTATCTGTTCACATGTCATATCCCAGGAAAAGAGGCAATCTATTACTTTTTTCTTGAATCTGGGCTTGACTAACAGAATGCAGGGAAAGTGACATTCTAGGCCTTGCAGTTTCCACTTGTGTCCCTTGGAAAGTTTTTTGGCGAAATGTCTGTTTTGGGGCAAGTTGGCCCCCATGTAAGAAACCCAAATAACCTGAGACCTCCATGCTGTGAGAATACAGAGAGACCTTCCCACCAGGGAGAAAAAGAGAAAAGACAAGCAGAACCAAGGTATCAGACATGTGAGTGAAGAAACTATTTTAGCTCTAGATCCTTCAGGCCCAGCTGTCAGAGTTAATGTCCATGAAGCAGAGATAAATCATCCACTGATCACATACCCGATTTCTGCCTTACAAAATTGTAAGCAAAACAAAATGGTTGTTTAAGACATTACATGATGAAGTAGTTTGTTACACAGCAATAAATAACTCTTAAATAAGCCATATACACCTACACTGTCATTTTGGTATTCATTTATGATTTTGAAATATTTTTGGTAATATTTTTTTCTGGTACTAAATTTTCTGGTACTAAAATGTAATTTATAAAAGTTGGAGCATTAAATATAGTGGACAGAAATATAAAGATCACAAATTTTGACATTAGATTGACAAATTAGGTTTAGATTATCTTGGGTTTTATAATTTCAGTTAAAACTCCTAGGGCTATGTAGACCTTGAAAATATGATATAATCTATACCACCATTGTCATCACAGTGCATCTCAACTGCAAAACCCCTCTTGCTTCTTGCATTAATCATTCAAAGCTCAGCACAATTTTTACTGTCTGAAAACTCTTACCCGGTATTCTGACTATCAGACTTCCTTTCTCCTTCACCTGAGAGCTTTCTAATACCTTCAGTTTGAACTCTTTCCAAAATTCCCTTCAAGGATTGGTTTACTTATAGAAAACTGGAATCAATGAAAGCACCACTAGACAGCTTAATATTTGAAAAGCTTTGCTCTGTCCTTTGACTTTTTACTTTCACTCCAGTAATTATGTTCTTGTCTTTTTTCCCCTTGTGATTATATGCCTCTCCAGGATCTAATTTATGTGACTATATGTTGTGGTGAGTACCTGCTTTAGAAACATCTGTATGCTTGTACCTCTGCCATTTTTTTTTTTTTTTTTGCTGCTCAATTTTACACACACACACACACACACATACAAAGTTCTTATGTACTTTGACATCTGTATAAGACCTGCTTAATATTTTTCTTTGAAAGAGATGTGTTTGATAAGACATGCTTATTACAATCTTTTCCACAATTCAGCTCTATATTTGTGTGACTATCTCTCCAGGAACTGATTAATTCCTGTCTATCATGTTATCCTGAAAAGGAGATTGTGGCTTTATCGAATTGCTTTCTCTTGCCTATAACACTGTAAGGATTACTTACATAATGTGATTTTTCACATATTTTAAATTTACATCATAATCTATATTTTGACTCATTTTTATTTCAGTGCTAATCATTTGATAAATTGGGAGTACCCTCAAGTACAGAATTAGATTATTACATATAGTATCATTATTATAGAATTGGTTTTCAAAGATTAGTATTAATATTAACTCAGACTTAATCAGTGGATCTGGAAAGGGGCTAAAATCTGCATTCCAGTTGCTTCTGGTGCCGACTGCCAGAGACTATCCTACAAAATACTGCTCTATGCAATGGGGATGAGATTCAAGACAATTTTCTAAGAGTAATGTAAAGCGTTGAGAGATTAGAGGGCCAACACCAGTTAGAAAACTTTCACAAAAAATGCAAAGGACAGCCAACAGAGGTCTGATCTAGACAGCGGCATCGAGGGCAGAAAGGGACAGATGGAAGGTAAACTAGCTATTAAAAAGTTCCTGAAACTGTTTTCTATTAAAGCCGCCTTAAAAAATGAAAATTTACTGTTGTAAGCACTAAAACAAACACAACCAAAAAGATGTTTTCTTAACTGGGAAATTATGATGTGCAGTTATGTTTGGTATCTAAATGCAAATTTTGCATGTAGGCTGCATTTATGGAAGAACCGAAAACAACCATAATATACTATATCATATAGAAACAAAACAAACTAACTGTACTTGGCATAGTAATGATAAGCCCTTTAAATTAAATCTTTATGCAGATTCTATTTTATACTCCAAACTTTTCATGAAGCCTTATGTAATTCTGATGTGTAAACCAACAAATAGATATGCTCTGTGTATTGAGTAGCCTGTTTGGGTACCAGCTGGCTTGGCTGTATGCCTTTCTAATGGTAATGAAGTCACACAGCTGCTAGGACAATCAGCTGGAGTTCAGATTATCACTAGCTAAATGGATATCCATTGACTAGCTTCTTATCCGGACTCATTAAAGTTCCATATTGACAAACGAGGAGTGGCTAAAGGTTTACAGCTAAGATGTATCTAGAGATGAACTTGTTGCCTTTTTTTTATGTCTTATAGCTATTTCTTGTGATTCACAGAGTATCATTCATGTATTTGAGATGTAATTACGAAGATACTGTAAACTTTTAAGAACTCTTCTATTTACCTTTTTTAAAGTGAATGAATATTCTGAAGCAAGTGGTAACACACATCAATAAGTTGCCAGCATACGAAACAAAAAAGTTACCCAAAGTATTGCTTTTCTCTAAATCAAATAGAAAAAGACATGATTCCCACAAAAAGTTCATGGTTGATTTGAAGTTAATTTTTATTTTAGAGACTCTTACTTGCAGATACTTTAGTGGATTATTTCCAATATTTGACTTTATCTACACTAGTCAATATGTGACTGAAAACTAAATGATTTCTCTCAACCTAACAAATTAGGTATAGTGTGATCAATGTAATTTAGTTAACTCTATAATCATCTCTTGAACATGCTAAAATCCTCAAGACAACAAAGACTAGAATTCTAAAGGTCAGAAGCAGAGAAAACGCTTTTGTAACATGGTAAAGGTGTCCAGTGCTCTTCCTTCACCGCATGCTGCGGTCAAGATATGGAGCTCAGTCAGATATGACGTCCCATTTCTTGCACTCAAATCCTATTCATATCACATACTTAAAAATTTTTTCAAACCTGATTTCCCATACTTATCCTCATCTTCCCTTATCTTGAAAACTACTTTCTGTCACAAGTGTACTGCCTTGTGAAGATTCTGAAAATGCTTAGTCGATGTTTTCCAATTTTTGTCTCTAAAACTCAATGTAAAATTGCCTCCTCACTGTATATGTATATAATCATTTACCTTAGATGTTGATATCCTTTAGGCTCTTTCTCTTCTTTAAATAGAAAACATATTTTACCAGACTGTCCTCAAGAAGATATGGGAGTAGAAAGTGTTGGGGCAATACGAATGTGAATGATGCTCAAATGCCCAGTTTATTTGCTTCTTTATAATGTCCTTGTATAAATTCTTTATCTCCTCTCTTGATCTGCAGTGTACTTATTTAATTTCCAGATCTCTTTATTGCTGATTATAAAGACAGAATAACATTCTTTCCTGCCAGTACAGTGATTTAAAATCCTTTCGCTTTTAGCTACATCCAGATGGTTCTTTAGGTCTCGTCTAATATTTTTAAGTGTAAGTACTACAAAGCAGGACTTATGGTGTTATTAAATATATAGTCTCTAGTTCAAACTGTGCACTACACTATGACTAACTGCACTTCCTAGTAACTCAGAAGAAAGATTTTGGCAGAAGCCTCTTATTAGAGAAGGACAAAATTCCAGGCCTCCCACAAACTAATAAATGCAAACTCACCCACGTGAAGGATGTTGTCCTAACTCCAGAGAGCATGCTGAGAGTGAGTCCAGACCTTAATGTAAAGTACATTTCTTTGGAGGCAAAAAGCACACTCCTGCAGTCAAAAATTACTTCTTAATCACTTTTTAAACTCTTAAAGGGAACAATTAATTTTTCTAGCTTCAAAACATTTATGCACAAAAAGGTAAACAATATGCCCTAAATTGGCACAGTTGTACCAGGATTCAAAAGATCTAGCTAACTCAAAATTTTTGAGTCATTTAACTTCTTTTGATCTGATAAGTAAACAGGTATTTAGCTTTCATTCATTCATTCGTTCATTTGTTCATTCACTCACCCACAAAATAAAGATGTGCTATATACTACAAGGCACTTAGATCACAGAATTAAATAGCTATACACAGACCTCTGAAGAGATCATACTTGGGATCACGAAGGATCCTGATAGTCCAGGATTGTTTAAAAGTAGGTGAACAAAATATCATTACTCCCTGATACTCTGTTCAATATTATATTTCCCAGCAGGCTGACCACTGATTAGCACTGGCCAGTAGATTTTAAGTGGAGGTGAGAGCAGTTACAGGTATCAGTTCTAGTCATGACTGGTTATGTGTCCAGGATTTCTTCTTTTTTTCCTCTTTCCCATTCCATCTGTACACTGGATGATGACAAGGTGGCATGTACTTACACTATGGCAAAGGTACTAGCTGTAAGTGATTGGTACCTGGGTTATTTAAAGAACAGCTGCCTGATTCATGGACAAGATACAACTACTATTTGTTAAGCCATTAAGATTTGGAGGCTTACTTGTTATTACAGCATAACTTAGCATAGTTAGCTTAATTCAAAATATATATTATTAAATGTCTCACTCACTGACATAAAAATTAAGATCAATATATTTTTCAGTGCTTTTCATGACAGTTATAAAACCTAGCATCTCAATCTCTGTCCCTTGAAATTTAAGAGCATTTAAGCTCTGATATTTTCTCCAATGATTACTGCCAATTTTAATGAACTACTTAACTCTCCTGAGCATACTATCAGGAATGCTCCTGAAATACTAAATGTGCCATGTAAAATCTTAATGTTTTCTTACTAAACAACATTTTCATAGAAAATCCACATATGACTTAAATACGTCAAGTCATAAGGTATACGAGGATGTTTTTACTTCATACTTTGCACAGAGACTTTCGGTGTGTGGGGTTTTTGTTTTGTTTTGTTTTGTTTTTGCTATTTGGGAGTATCTGAGGGTTCCATGTCTTTGTTCACCCTTTCTCCTCAGGTATCCTCAGAAGGCCATATGTTGAACCAATGTGATGCCCCTTGAAGCAGGTTTTCCTCCTTAAAATGCTACATTTTGCAGCATTCTATGTACTATCCATAGATATTGGCACAGGTCTGACCAACTAGCAAGCAGGCACAATGCCAAACACACAGATGGCATGAGGGGAAAGAGCCAAAAAAAACATGTGAATCAACTGTGGGTATTGATGGCATAATTCCCAGACATGGAGGTCCAAACACTTGTCCATCCTAAGCTTATAGTACATACTTACAGATACACAGATTTGTCAACAACAATAATCTAGCAGTGACAGATTAATTTTAAAAAATTAAAGCTACCTTTGGTTGCTGAGGATAGCTACAAGGCAATAATTCTACAAAGGTTGGTATTCAGTCTTTTGTCTTTACCCAGGTGACTATTCAAAAGATAATCAGATAGCACATTTAAACAAAATTGTTTATCAGTTATAAATAAAGGAAAAAAGTGTATTTTGGATTTATTCATATAAACTGTACAATAAAAATAGAAGACAAATGTCAATAAACTATGAGCTAGGACTAAAGATTGTTTGCACAATAGGCTTCAAATTGTGGCTCTATTAAATATTCTTCTTTGACTTTCTGCCTGCCTGTGTGATCAACAGTGTATTATTTTATAAACTAGTAAACTTTGCTATCGGAATTGGGCTTGTGGGCACATAAAATGGACAGTATATGATTTGAAGTTCCTCTTGGCAGTTTGTCTGAAATTTCTTAAATCATTATCACTTAGTTAAGCTACTGTATCTCTTGAAGGTGTGTATTAGAAAGAAAGTATTTTTTTTTTAAGGACAGAAAAACAAGCAGATTTTGAAATCTTGGGAATATGAGGTGGAATTATTAAAGCAAAGGCCCTTTGGACCTGTTGTAAAAATCCCCCAGAATCTCTTACTCAAAAGCTTTACTAAGGGCAATTCCTATTAAATTGATTTTAGGGATAGTATCTATTAAATAAGTTGATAATAACTTCTCAAGGTTGAAAATACTTAGATTCATTTGGAGTCTAAATAACCTACTATGTTCAAAGTGACACAGTGAGTGATATATTTAACCCAGGTCTGACCCCAAATCCAGTGCCATTGTTATTATCCTATCACTCTACCATTGTACAGAGTTGAACTAGTTTATTTACATATTTTTTTTACCATTTAAGATGTGAGTAGGAATATTACATTCAATTTTCATGTGAGCATTTATTATATGACCACTGGCATGTAAGCTTGGGATTTCAATATAGCATGGAGAAAATAATTTGCTCTTTGTGTGTGGGTGGTTAAATCCTTTTACATTTCCATAATTTACTTAAATTCTATAGCATTTAGTACACACATTTAGTCACCTCTATGATAAGACAGCACACTACTACTTTAGTTTTGATTCCTTGTAAATTTATGTCCATTGCCTGTCATTTACCAAAGGCTGAATGCATACTTCCAAAACAACATACTCATACTTATAGAACAAACATACAGAAAATGGTGTCTGAGAAGTTCACTTTACCATTATTTTCTTACAAGATATAATTATTTGGCTTTCTTTGATTACCAAGGAGGATTTTAAGAAGTGATACATATTCAAAGACTACTCAGAGAGTAAAGTTTTATCATAACTCTTTTCTTGAAAGATGTTAAAATGTCAAGAAATAGGCTTACTCTTAAAGTTCAACTTAGACATGAGGTAGGATTAGAATGCCTGTGGATTTCTTAAACCTTCTTTCTAAAATCTCATCCTGAAAACTCAGTTTCTCTTTTATTTGTCTTAAAACATTCCTATAGATAGCTCAGGTTTTAAAGAATAACTTCCAGCCACTCCCGAAAGAAAGAAGCTAGTATGTACTACATGGTTTTGTCAAATTAAGATATACAACTTGTAAAAACTTAGTTTTACCAGCTTTTGCCTATTAAATGAAATTAAGAAAATGGCTAATAATACACTGTAGAAATAAATCATAACAAGTTAATCACTACAATAGTTTGAAACACCACAAAACATAAAATCTCCCTGATAGCAAAAGTTTACACACCAAAACCTGAAATAACTTATTTAATTTGCTCTGTGGCAACTTATTCTTTTTTATTTCTTCCTTCATTCCATTCAATCGTGTGATCATTCATTCATTCATTCATTGAGAAATTGTTGGGCATTTAGCACAAGTCAAAACTGGGACTGATACAAAAAAGACATGGCACATAGGCAACAGAAAATTTCTATGGCATAGGATTCGGAATTGAAAAGATTATATAACTTCAGCAATGAACACATGAAAGGAGATGAGGTTTTCATTCAAGGTAGAAAATTACATCCATTATAAAAGTGCTATTAATAACAGACCTTTAATATTTAATAGAGCAGAGTGATTAAGACAGAACCTATACTTTATTATTCTATCTTCTACATGTATTAAGTAGGGTTGACCACATTTTAGGGGTATTATGCTTAATTAAAAATAAAATAAAAAGTTTTTTTCATCTACATGGGGCATAGCCACTGAAAGTGTCTATTCAAAGCAATTATATTTATGTCAACAGCTTATTCTGCTTTTATCAAATGCAAATTTGTTGTAATTCCCACTTTCTAAGCATGCAAGCATGATGAAAAGAGGATCTTTGAGAGTTTATTTGCTTGACTTTCAGACAAACTTTAATTCTGGGAGCAATTAAGACTCATATTAATGATAATATTACCTATATTTTCATATTGTACCAACTCAACAATTTTATTTAAAAAATATTTTTCTAATACATCTACTGAATTTTAAGCACTGCTATGAAAGGAAACGTTTTTATTACGAGTACTTTCAAAATTTTATATTTAAATACAAATAAAATACAGGTGACCTTTTAATGACACTAGTTTGATTGCAAAGGTCCAAATATATGTAGACTGTTTTTCAATAAACATCATAGATGTATTTTCTCTTCTTCATGATTTTCTTAATAGCATTTTGTTTTCTCTAGCTTATTAAGAATACAGTATATGATACATATAGCATACAAAATGTGTCACTCCACTGTTTATGTTATTAGTAAGGCTTCTAGCCAACAGTATGCTATTAGTAGTTAAGCTCTTTGGGAGCCAAAAGTTCTACACAGATTTTGACTGCACAGGGGGTTTCGGCTCCCCTAAACTCCACGTTGTTCAAGAGTCAACTGTATAACATTTTACTAGATTGTAAGTGTTTTTACAGGTAGAACTAAATGTTGTTCATCTTTATATACTCCCTAAGACTTAACATAATGTTTCATTTAGTTAAAGGGAGATAGAAAGAAATTTAAATGATGAGTATATGGGTGGTTTTCTAAATATAAAAATGTTCTACATAGTTAATATGTTTTATTGATAACTAGTGGCTAAATGTTCTACCTGCTATTGTATACCTGAATTTGCTGCTATTACTTTTGGTCTTCAGACAGTTTTAGGCAGTTATTTACAAAAAAAAAAAAAAAAAAAAAAAAAAAGTCTGAATCTCTTTATAAAGCTCCACTTCTTTTCAATGAAAATTAAATCTTTCTATCCATAAGATAAATGATGTTAAACATGTATAAAATACCAACAAAATCTACTAATTAACTTAAGAACTAATTATGTTGAGGATACTCTTTAAATCACAAGGCTTCGTGGTTTTAGCCAATGAAATTCTTTAATAGCTTTCTAAATTGTGATGTAAATAATAAATCAAACTTCGATCTCCTTATTGAATCATGCAGGTACTCCCTGCCTCCATGTACAAAAAAAGTGAATAAAAGTTGTCTTTCAAAATTTAAAAATTTAAATTCAGCACTGACAGATGAAAACAAACATGAGGATCATATTCTCACCTCAAAATGACTTTTAAAAAATAGAATATTAATTTGACTTTCTTAAAAGCTACACACAACTAGAACACTAGTACTATCAACAGCATTATTTGGACAATGTGTGAAAATTTCCACCTTTTATTTGAATTCCATAACATTTTATTATTACTGCAAAATCTTTTATTTAAATATTTGAATATAAAATTTATTATGGATTGGTAACCTAATTCTAATACAAGCAAATGATTTAATATTTCTTTTATCAGCAAAACAGACACATCATAATCATGAAGATATTACTTAACACACATTGTACCTTATTTTGTATCAAATGAACATAATTTTAATCTTACCCTGTATCAAATATAGTAATAAAATGAATGTTCTCAATTAATTTTTACCACAGCTTTACAAGAAAGGTACTATTAATTTCCTATTTAAAAGATAATTAGAATAAGGGTTAGTGACCTCAAGATCTCCCAGTCAAAGCTGGGACATTTCCTCAGCAGTAAATACTTCTTAAGTAACACTTCCCACGTTTTGAGTGTTAGAATGTCAGGTAACAAATATTAAAACAAAAATAAAAATGAAAAAACTCAACATCTTTGAGAAAACTTATTATAGCAGATTCTGTGATTATTTGCCAGAAAAATAACGAAATCAGTTATGGTAGAGTTCAAGGTCCCATATTAAAAAGTTGTTTGCTTTGAGAGATTGCCTCTTAGGTGTTCCTGACAGGCAGACCAAACACTTTTTCTCTCTATTATTATGAATAAGTCAGAAACTGAATCAAACAATCTAACATGTTTAATAATTAAAATATATTCAACTATCTTTTCATTTATCTATTAACTTGCATATCACCTGGTTTCAAAAAGAATTTAGGCACCTCATCCAAAAATGTATGAATCAGAGAGGAAAAAAATCAATAAATTTCACATTTTGAGTATCTAACTTCAAAGTATACACAAAACATTGCTGCAATCTGGCCAACATACTCAACCTTATGCCTTTTCATCTAAAAATAAGAACTTTATAATTAAATTATTTAAATAATCGCTTTGACTATTTTTCTTAAAGCTACTTGGATTATGAATAAATGACAAGGTTATTAGAGAAAGGTAAAAAGATTACTCATTCCAAATTGCTAGGGTAAAAGTTAGAATAAAAAAAAAAAAACAATTGTTTCACAAGTAAACAAAACAATCTATCATTCTAGGAATGAGTAAACTATTGTTGGAATTCCTAGCACATGAAACAAAAAAGAAAACCAAAAAAAAGCACATAATTTGAACAAAGTAATTGGACTAATTAAAAAATATGACTATAAAATTAAATTAATTCAACTAGCTGAATTAAACTCAACTATTACTTGCATTCCATAACATTTTATTATAACTGCAAAATATCTTTTATTTAAATATTCAAATATAAAATTTATTATGGATTAGTAACCTAATTATAAATACTCTTCCCCAGAACCATTATAGCAATACTATCTTAAAAATACTTTCTTGCATACTTGAAGAATTCATTGTACTTTCCAAAATATATAATTTCTACTCAAGTAGTCTAGGGTTGTATTGAAGATCAAGAGTAAGTAAATCAGATTGTGAAAGGCCATATAGTTAAGATGAAGAAAGTTGTGTGGCACACTGAAAAACCCATGCTGCCTCAAAGAATACTCAGAGTCTGTTCAAGCTCAATACTCCAGAGGCAAGACGATAGCAGTATTGTCTCATTTTGTGATTTTTTCCAAGAGAATTGTGAAATTTAGAATTTTATATGTAAATTTTTTTTTGTATATTTGTCTATTCAACATTTTAAAAACCAGTTTTAAAAGAGTATTTGGCTTATGGGGACTTAGATGATACGAGCTTTTTCTCAAGAGAAAGAACTACACCACAAAAGGAATTTGAACGTATGCTGTCTCTCAAATTTTAGCATGTACCAGAATCACCTAGCAGTCTTCTTAAACACAGATTGTTGGACCCCTGGTCCAGAGTTTGTGATTTAGTAGGTCTGGGGTAGGGTCTAAAATCTGCATTTCCAGTACTTTCTCAGGTGATGCTGCTGTTGCTGTTTCTCCACTGACCTACATACCATGTATTCTGTTTCAGTGAAAAGGAAAAAATCATGAGCCTGAAGTATGATAAACATACAAGTAATGCATGGACACAAATTTTAATTTTTCTTGAGTATATTTCTAGGTGTGGAATTAACTTTTTAAGGAACTGTCAAACTGTTATCTAAAGTGGCTGTTTCACTTAACCTCCCAGAAATTAATGAGAATTCTGTCTTGCACATTCTCTCCATCACTTAATGTTATCTGGCTTTTGATTATAGCCTCCTAGTGAATATGTAGTAGTATTGCATTGTTATTTTAATTTGCATTTCCCCTAATGATTAATAATATGTTCTTCATGTGCTTAACCTTTAAAAGTATCTTCTTTGGTGAAATGTCTATTCAAGCCATTTGTCCATTATTTAAAAATTCTGTTGTGTCTTATTATTCTTGGATAAAATTTATTAATATAATCTGTAAAAAGACATTTATCAGATATGTGATTTAAACATATTTTCCCCACTCTATCTCGTCTTTTCATTTTCTAATAATGTCTTCTAAAGGGCAAATATTTTTTTAATTTTACTGGTTTACCAATTTTAAAATTATGGGCCATGCTTTTAACATTGTGTCTAAGCACATTTTGCTTAACCCAAATTCACAAGGATTTTTCCCAATTTTCTTTGAGAAGGTTATAGTTTTCATAATTATTATTCAAATTTTGGTAACGTGCTATTTTTCTCATATTTTCTTGGTTTGTCTAGCTAAGATTTGTCAGTTTTTTCCATCTTATTAAAAAACAAATCTTTGGTTGCATTGATTTTTCTCTATTATTTTTCTACTTTATATTTCATTGACTTATGCTCTAATATTTGTCATTACTTCTGTTTCCTTTGGATTTAGTTTGATTTTTTTTCTGGCTTCTTAAGTTTAAAATCGAAGTCTGTGATTTCTTCTTTTCTCATATAGACACTTACATCTTTAAATTTCCCTCTAAACACTGCTTTCACAGCATCCCTATTTTTTTTATGTTGGGGTTCATTTCTATTTAGTTAAAAACATTTTAAACTATCTTCATGATTTTTCTTTGATCATGGGCAATTAGCAGTCTTTTTTTAAATTTTCACTATCTGGGGTTTCCAATTATTTGTTATATTTTTAATATAATTTTGCTGTGGTCAAAGTAACACCTCGTATGATGTCAATATTTTTACATTCATTGGCATTTGTTTTGTGGAATAGCAAATGATTTATACTGCAAAATGTTCCATGAGTGTGAATGTTTGACCAGAATGTGTGCACTCTACAGTAACTTGGTGGAGTGTCCCTTATATGAAATTTAATTGAGTTGGTTGACTGTTGTTCAAGACTCCTGTATCTTTGCCACTTTCGGTCTAGTTTCCCTATAAATTACTAAGCATGGAAGAATGAAAAATCCAGGCAATTCTGTTAAAATTTTCATTTCTCTTTGTACTCTTTCAGTTCTTGCTTCATACATTTAGGGGCACTCCATTTAGAAGTGCATATATGTTTAGAACCTACTGATAATTTTCATAAAATGCTCTTTGCCATAGTTATCATCTATAAGCACTTCAGTTCTCTTATGGTTACTGTTTGCCTGGTATTTCTTTTACCATTATGTTATTTTTAGCTTTTTTATGCATTTAAATTTAATGTGAGCCACTTATATCCAACATATAATTGGATCTTTTTTTTTTTTTTTTTTTTTTTTAAATTCAGTCTGACAATCTCTGCTTTTTGAGTTGGGTTTTTGGTCCCTTCCAATTTAATGTAAGTATTCATATCACTTGATTTATGTATGCTATTTTTGTTACTGCTCCCTATGTCTCATGACTTTTTGTTCTTCTAAATCTCTTTTAGTGCCTTCCTTCATGATAAATATTTTTAGAGTATCAATTTAATCTTTCTGGTGATTTTTAAACTTACATTAGTTATTTTCTTAGTGGTTTTGCTAGTGGTAACAATACGTATTAACATTTGTCAAAATCTAATTCAATTTAATTCTGTTAAAACATAGAAATCTCTGCTCTTAGCCTCTCTCTTTGCAATTCCTCATCATTATAATGGGGATTATAATATCTTCCACAGTGTGTTGCTGTAATAACTCAATGATATATTATATAGAAAATATTTATTATAGTATGTGTCATATAGACCAGAACTAATAATTATCCATCTCCCTGCACTCCTCAGCCCTGAATGGAGGCACACAGGCATACTGAATAAACTGACTGTTTTGTACCTCCTCAAATGGCAACTTTAAAAATGTCTGTTTAATATCAATTTAGTAAGAGCTGAGAAACTGATTATCTACTAAATTTTTGTATTTTATAATTATTGCATTATATCCAAAATATAAGTATTTCATATTCTAATATAGTTTCTTAGGAGATATATTAATGATTTAAGTTTAAACTTGAAAAAAGTTCAATGTTTCTGGAAAATAGCATTCCCAGTGGATTGGTTATAGTTCCTTTCTCTGAGATTAAGTAACTGCTCACATTCCTTGTTGAATTCAGGACAAGGATGTAGCAAAAGCAACACTTTGCCCAGATCCAAGCCAAGCTACTGAACTATCCTTTGTCACTCATGTTATCCCCCAAACCTTACCTACTTCTCCCAAAATAGTTCATTTCTTAAACTCTACTTTAAATGATCCAAATTGGAATGTGCCATTTGTTTCCTATAGGAATTGTGAAAATATTAAGGAATCATTGTTAATTTTGTTAGATATGATCAAAGCATGGTAGCTGCATAATAAATAAAATTCCCTTAGCAGTTAAAGACATACTAAAATATTTATAGATAAAGTACAGGTTGGCAAGATGTTGCTCATTATTGAAGCTGCTTGATAAGTACATTACCTTCATTATATCTTTTTCTTCATTTTGTAGTATAGTTGAAGGTTTCTCTAATAAAAATTTTTTGGTTTGTTTCTTTACTATTACTATTTTGAACCACTTTGGTAAGTTATTTTTAATTATAATCTCTGGTTTGCTGGCCTACCACAAATAAAAATAGAACAATCATTTCTAAGACAAGTAGGTCAATATTTCTTCTTTTGTCCAATCTCCTGCTCCAATTAAAAATTTCTTTATGCATGATTCTAAACTTCATCTTGAATTGTCCCAGTGCAGCACAAAGGTGCACATGTGACCTTAGTCCCAAATGAAAAAGAAGACACTTTGAGTAATCTGCGTTAGACCTCTGGAAATACAAACGACTGTTCTGGAAATTACACTCTTTTGCTACATTTATACCATGTACTGAAAAGTGTTATCAAGTTGTCTCCATTAAGTAGCAGAGGAAAAATTATTCTGCCCAACAAGGGATTCTCTCTCAGCTAATGATTGGGTACATGTCCTTGGCAGGTCACTTAAGTGACTTGGTCTAATGACCTTTAAATTAGACTCATAACATTGTTGATAGTAGGCTAGATGTGATGATCCAATTGCCGTAATGGATGTAGAGACGTTGACAATTCAAAAGAAGTAATCAGTGGGGAGAGAAAAATAGTTTTCCTTTTGCAATAGAAAAAATATTTTTGGTCTTTTTTAATTTACTAAGCTAACTATCTATCTCAACATATTTTCCAGGATTTATTGATCTGTATTAATAGTATCATAACAATTAGGTCCACAGTTAAGTTATAAAGGAACATTATTTAAAGAAACATTGCATTAAAAAAAGGTAAATTTTAAGGCATTAAGAATATTGATTTAGTATGGCATTTTATATAGGCGGATAAATATGTGCCCACCCCCAAAAAGCCAAGTAGACTAATTTTTCTTTTATGTTTTTGGTAATATTAATTTTAAATTCAAATACATATATTTTTCTTCACTTGTATATATTTTAAATAATTTTGAGAAAAAAAATTCTGCTAAAATAATATGTGATTTATTATAAACTCTTAAGATCAATGTATACTCATTCTTTAAAAGTAAGGTTTCTCAACCTCAGCACTATGGAATTTAGGCTGAGTAATTTGGTGGAGAGCTGTACTGTATATTGTAGGATATCTAGCAACATCTCTGGTCTCTACTTAACAGAAGCCAGTAATATTCCCCTACCAAGTTGTGATAAACAAAAATGTCTCCAGGCACTGCCAGATGTCACTGGAGAGACACAGTCACCCCTCACTGAGAACCAAAACTTTAAAATGAGTTTTGATTTACATCTGCCTGAATTCTAATTACTCCCAAAGGATTATAACACAAATAATGGGAAGAATCAAACAAAACAGAAGCAATTATGGATCTGAAGAAGGTACTATGATAAGAAATAGCTTTTCAATTAAAAACAATTTTAAAATAAATAATTTCAAGTAATGTGTGCTGAATGTGAGGATGTGTAAGAGCACCACAGTAATAAACTGCTGTTTAAAACCTCAAGTTGCTTATAAAGCCCAAGGAAATGGTAGGATGGCAAGCAATGCATTTTTCATCAAATTGCTTTGAACTTTTCTTCATGTAGAGTAATTAATCATAGAAAATTAATGAATTTTGGGCCTTCATACCTGCAAACCAAAATTGGTCAGAGGTAAATACACACACACACACACACACACACACACTTGGATATAAGTAAACACTACTTTTTACTTAACAGTTTAGCTATTTCTCCCATCCTTTTTTAAAAAAAAAATAAATGATAATGATAAGTATGGTTGCTTAAAGAGCTAACTGACCTACTTTTGTGTACTTACAAAGCCTACAAGTAATGACACATTCAATTCATTTATTTAGTTTTCAAGGCTTTTTATCTTACTCTAAATGTCCTTAGCATTTATGTTCAAAGACGGTCTTGAATTTGCTTGCATATCTTTTTTTTATGCTTACAGTACCTGGTCTTTTTAAGTGGTCTCCCATCCAAGTACTAACCAAGCCTGACCCTACTTAGCTTCTGAGATCAGATGGGATTGGGTTTGTTCAGGGTGGCATGGCTGTAGATCTGCTTGTATATCTTAGCACTCATCTCTAGAATGACTGATATCAACTCTACAACTACACAGAAAGTTCATTTGTTCTTCATTGTCCACTGTATATAGAAAAGCATTGGGGATAGAATGAAACATGAATAAATATCTGAAGGCTTAAGTTGAGAAATATTTTTTCCTTATTTTGTAGTCTTCTTACCTTTTAGCATCTCCAATCAAAGAAAAGCTGAAAATTTAAAAATTGTAAAAGTAAATAGGCAATTTGCTGGTGTATCAGCACTTTGCCAATTTGGGCACTAGAGAATGCACTGAGAGAATTAAAGTTAAAATGGATTTCGACTCAAATTTTTCCTGGGGTTCTTTAATATGCATAACCCTGTCTGAATCACTTTTAGAAGTTTCAAAGAAAGTATAGAACAATATTACCTATCATAAAGTGTTATAATTTTGGTTGGGTTAAAATATAAATTTTCCCTGTTAACAAAAATAATGCCAATTCCTTTTGATGAAATATGACTGTAGTGAAAATAAACATGTAGAAAATAAAACATTATAGAATTAAATGAATTACACAGTTCAGTAGGAAAATACAACTATGAAAACTATTTTTAAAGCAGTTTTTTGTTTTTTGTTTTTTTGTTTTTTTTGTTTTTTGTTTTTTCTCGCGGAGTGGAAAATTATCAATTCTTGCCATGCAACAACTCAATAAAAAGAAAATGTGCTAAGCATGATCTTTTGCTGAGATGCCAGGTGCTGGCACTTAAAACTTCTTGCTATATGGAAGAGAAATGGAAAGTTTTAGTTTGTGAACCTTGTACTATGTAACTTAAAATGGTCTATTAGCAGCCAAAAAAAAAAAAAAAGAAGAAGAAGCATTTTTGGGTAAAGTGAAAAAAGATACCTTAGCAAAAATGGCTTGCTGAAAAGAACAAGATGATGGACTTCAAAAAATTTCAAGTCATTATAAACTCTGGATTTTCTCTTCCTTTACATATTTTGTATTTATTAGCTATGTCAAAAATCTCAGAAAAAATGTCATCACTCCTTTTCTTTAATCAGTCTTTCCACTGTGCTGCCACCTGCTCTCACCTTTACAAAATGACCCCACTTTCTCAGGCAGTTTTTCCCCAATGCAGCTTGCAGTGACCTTTCTATGCCTGAGTCATAAATCCCTAAACATAGGGGATGAAATCACTGACAGTGCCTTACATATGGTGGTGTGAATGCACTACAATAATTGCTCTGTAATTACATGGTAATTATTGACCATTTAAGTACATTTAAGAACAGGGTGAGTACCATGTAATCAAAGGCTAATTATCTGATTATTTCTGTCTTTTAAACTGCAGGCTTACAAGATATAAAAATTGCAAGTAACATGGGGATTAGTCATTGAACTACATGGTAACTTGAAGTATAATTATGAAGTAATCTGTAGAAATTGTATTTGTATTGTGGTTCTCCTGAACAGTAATTTCAGATTAGCTATACTGTAATATACATTCTATGAAGGGATAACAGAAAAAATAATCATCATTATATTATACTAATAGTACTTAAATATAATAACTAAAAATATTACATAATTTATTAAAAATGTGAATGGGGACATATATTTTGCAAGACAGGTAATCAGTATCTGAAATAAGGATTGTTACAGTTTACCTATAAAATAGAGAAGTGCCATTATATCTTTTAATAGTCTTGTGTAATTTTATTGCATATTTCTTTAAAAAACAATACAGTTAAATAATTGAGACAGGGACAGAGAAGTAGAATTAATATTGTAACATTAAAAGAGGTGGAGTTCAGAAATGGATCAACTGAACTGGGATTTAGTGGCTTAATCCAGACCAAGAGAGTAGCTTAACTTCATGACTAACTAGTGGAGTCCAAGTAGGAGTCTTTTACATACTCTCATTGTCTTCTTCCTGAAATTACTAAGTGACGTGAGAACTGTTTAAATAACTATTTACAATGATATTAAAATACACCAAAGATATGTACTTAAATTTATTTTCAAAGCTTCTACTTTAAGTTCGAAAAGGGAATAATAAAATATTCTCCCCTAAAAATGTTATCTCATATAGGCTGAATGTAGAAACCTCTGAAACAAAGACAGAAATTGTAGAGTAGTAAGGATGGACACCAAGAGAAAGATGTGGGGAGACTATAATTTATACATGTGTTCATTATAAAAGGTGAAGATCAACTATTTTATTGATCAATGGTGCTAAAAATTAATAATCTCTAAAGTCGATTTAAGTAACTATTTCTTCTTTGATAACATAATTGAAAGCACCAATAATATGAGCCCTGAAATAAAGATCATATTGTTCTCATCACAAAGTAATTATGATAGCATTTTATATGTAATATTGGCTTGGGCCTCTGAAAGTGTTAATGTTTTCACTCTCCATGAAAATATCATTGAGTAATTAATAAAAATTATTTATCTAGAGAATAAGGATGATTTGACAGCATTTAAAGAAATGATAATACTATCAAAATAGAATTTGGTTACTTTCAAATTTTTTGCTGTATTTTTCAAAATAGTCTTAATATTACTATTTAGTATTTGTCTATTTTCTCTCTCAATTCCATGAAGCACAATATAACTAAGTATTTTTTGCATGGTTTATTTAGATTAAGCCTTGATTTATATTGTTTTTCTTGCTATGTTCTTTCTCTAAGGAATTCAATACTACAATAAATTGCAATCTGAAGTACTTTCAAATACTGTCTTGTACAATTAGCTAGATACAAATGCATAGTCAAGTGAAATGCTATTAGTAGTCATTTATGAACTTGTTAATCTTTTGACCTGAGCAGCTACTTATAAAGTGAAATTCAAAATGGTCAGGAGTAGATTTATTTGATCAGTATTGATTAATTCATGTATCATTACTGAAGTATGTCCTTTGATTGAGATCTCATTAAAGGTCTCTGTCTTACAAAAAAATGTCAATAATTCTACTAAGAAATGCAGTTTTATTAAGGCTACTTTTTCTAGTGTAGTAATGAAAAAATATTTACAATTTCTTTTCCAAAAGAATCTTTACACTCTTAATTTTGAAGATAAATCACTATACACTGTTTTATGAAACAAAAAATTCAGAGGTAATGAGGATTATGTGTTGAATAATGCTTTTGGTCAGTCTGAGGAAAACAGCTAGTAATTAACATGGCTTATTATTTTGTATATACAATAACTTTCTCAAGTTGCCTCCTCCCTTAATCACTTTTTAACAGATAAAGCCTACAATTTAAATTTCCTGTCTCCTTTATAGAAAGGTAAGAATTGAAAAGTGAACAGCATGTACAAAACACGAAAAGATGCTTTAAGTGAGTTTATTATACAATATTGGGTGCCCCATGGAATAGAGCAAATCACAGAAAAATAGATAAAATCAAGCTACCATTATATTAAGTTCCTGAGGAGAAATGTGTCTTAATACAAGATATAGCAAGGTGGTTCAAACTGACTTCTTAACAGTTTCACCATGAATAATTTATGTAATTTACCATTAGACTAAACCTCTTCTTTGATTTCCTTTCGCCCTACTAATTCATTGCTCTTGTATAGGATGAGATTTCTCCTAAAAGAAAGAAGCTAGCAGAAGTTGTCATGAATGAATACAAACCAAGTTTCCCAATTTATTTTATCTAGGTTGCTTTCTTAAAAAAGTGACATAAAAAATATATTGTATAGCTAAATAATGTAAATCTAGAGCAAATATATAAAAACCTTACATAATATGGAATAAAAAGAAATTATAGTCTGTTTAATAACATTACTGAAGTGTAACAAATATTTTACAATTATTTCTACATTTCTATATTGGCAAATATATATAAAAAGTAAGCTTGTGTCCCCAAATATATTCAAGGGACTCTATTCCTTGAAAAATTGCTACACGAAATGAAATATCCACTTTGACCACTTATATTCAACATTTCATGGGAGGTTATGGCTAGAAGAATAAAGAAAAATTAAAAGAATTAAAAAATCCAAATTGGAAAGAAGAAAGAAAAAGGATAGGAGTTGATCCTGTATGTAGAAAATCCCAACCCAACAAGTCCAACAAAAATTTACTAGTATTAATATATGAGTTTAGTATGGTCAGAGGATAGAAAAACAAATCTAGAAAAATCAATTATTTACATATTCTAGCAATGAACAATCTTAAAGTAAAATCAAGAAAATTTCACATACAATAGTTTCTAAGACTAAAATACTTAGGAATACATTTAACAAAAAAGTAAAAGACTGGTACAATGAAAACTACATAACTTTGCTGTGAAAACTGAAGAAATTCTAAATCAAGTAATATTTTATCTTCATCAATTGGAAAAAAGTAGGATTGTCAAGACAGTAATTCTACAGAAATGTCCTATAAATTTAATAAAATCTTTATTGAAATGCCAGCAGAATAGTTTGGAGAAATGGACAAGAGGACCCTATAATATATATGGAAATAAAAAGGACTCAAAACAATCAAATAATTTTGAAAAAAGAGGAGCTAAATTGGAGGACCTACACTATATGATTTCAAAACATTATAACTCAATAGCAACTGGAGTTTTGTATTGGCATAAGAATAAGCATGTAAACCAAAAGAGCAAATTTAAGAATCCCAAATAAACCCTTATATTTATGGTCAATTGATTTTTGACAAAGAGCTCAAATTAATTCAATGGGGAAGAAGATAAAATTTTTAGCAAATAACATTGAGATAATGGATATCAATATGCAAAAACAAACAAACAAACAAACACTTCCTTCAAACTATATACAAAAATTAATTCAAATTGATTCCACATCTAAAGAAATAGGTTAAAACTATAGAGCTTTCAGGCAAAAATATAGGAAAAAATCTTCATTACCTTTGGGTTGGACAGAGTTCTTAGACATGACAACAAGAGAATGAACCACAAAAAATTAATAAATTGAACTTAATTAAAATTAAAACTATTATACATCAAAAAACACCAGCAAGAAATGGAAAATACAAGTCACAGATTAGAGGAAAATATTTCAAATATATACCTGATAATGGGATCATATCCAGATTATATAAAGGACTCTTATAATCAACAATAAGACAAAAGACACATTTTTTAAATGGGCCAAAGATTTGAATATATATTTCATCAAAGAAGATATATCAATGGACAACATTCCATAATCATTAGTTATTAGGGAAATACAAATTAAAATAAGAATGAGATACCACTATCCACTTACTACAATGGTCACAATAAAAAAGACAGACTACATCACAAGGTGGTGATGATGTGAAGGAGCAAGAATGTTCACATAATGCTGCTGGGATTTTAAATGGTACAACATCTTTGGAAAAAAAAGATTTGAAGTTTTTTAAAACGTTAAACAAATACTTGACAAACAACTAAGCAATTCTACTCTTAGGAGTCTATCCAAGAGAAATGAAGATATATGTCCACAAAAAGAAATATGTGTGAATGCAGCATTATTTATAATATATAATATCTCAAACTGAGAATAATCCAAATACATATTAGTTAATAAAATGATATACAATATTTGATATACCCATACATGATAAAAAAAATGCTATCAACAATCAAGCATTAAAAGGACACGTACTCAGCTTTATATCAAACAGCCATGAAAATCTAACCTCAAATTTAATGGTGAGAGATTGAATGCCTTTTCCTTAAGATTGTGAACAAGGAAAGTATACCTGTTCACAGAAGTATTCAGGTAATTCTCACTAGTGCAATAAGGCACCAGTCCCAATATTTTTGGCACCAGGGACAGGTGCACCTGTGAGAATTTAATGCCTGATGATCTGAGGAGGAAGCTGAGGCAATGATGCTAGCACTGGGGAGTGGCTAAATACAAATGAAGCTTTGCTCGCTGGCCTGCCGTTTACCTCCTGCTGTGCAGCTGAGTTCCTAACAGGCCACAGACTGGTACCTGTCTACCTCCTGGGAGGATGGGGGCGTTACAATAAAGTTAGGTAATGAAAGAAATGGAAAGGAGATTTGGTGGCTGCCTAATGTTGGAGGTAGGAGCAGCAACTGACTGCAAAGGCACATGAGGGAACTTTGGGGATGTCAGAAATGTTCTAAAATTGTTTTATGGAGATGGTTGCACAATTTATAAATTTATTAAAAATCATTAACTTATACCTTTAAAATTGGTTAATTATATGGTATGTAAATTTTTGTCTTAAGACGGATTTAAAAATATTGCTAAGATATGAAACAAGCAAGTTAAATTTTGATCTGCAAGAATTTTAAAAATGTTCATTTTAAATTTCAAAAACTCATGCAAAGCACATTCTTCTTGAGAGCCATGATAGTTCAGTAATTAAAAGCACAATCCCAGAGTTGCTATACGATACCTCAAACTGCACACAAAAGGGTTGATCCTCTGTTCACCTTCATATCATTGACTTTTTCAATACTTCTTCAATACTCAGATCCAGAGGTGTATATCTGACCACTAACTAAATAGTTACAGTGTGCGGATCGTCTTTCAGGGGTAACCATCAGGGTGTAATACTCAGGCTTTTTCATTACTAATTATAATATACCTTTTTAATTTTCCATTACAATATACCTTTTTAATTTTCCATAATATTTTACATTGTAAAATAACTTTGTCTAATCTCCTATAGCACAGAATTTCACGTGATAATCAGAAAAAAGCCATCAAGCCTGTTTTCTTATTGATGTACAATCCATTATGTCATTTCAGTGGTTTTATTAGGTGAAATATTTGTTAGCATGCGTAGACTCTGTATTTGCTCATCCAAGTTGCAAGCTAATGATATACCAGAATCAACAGTGCCATTTGATAAAGGAATTTTCTCATACATCGTTTTTTGGGGTATAATATTGCAGTTGTTATAATACTCTCAGAAACCATGTTACTATGAAAATGTTACTTTAATGATGCCTTTGAAGTGCTGCTGATCTTTTCCTTGCCTTTGGCAAAAATAACAGTAATCAATTTTGTAAACATTGTGATTGTTCTGAAACAATTCAATTAGTTTACCAGAAAGGTTATTATGCTCTGTTTGAAAATTAAGCAAAAGTTCATGCCCCAAATTGGCAGATATAGCTAACCTAAAAAGCTTCAGGGTAATGTAAAAAAATCATCAATCCAATAAAATCTAATTTTAAAATATTTTTATCTTCATAACACCTATCATATCATTTTCTATTTTGGCTGCTGTGCAAAGTCATCACACTTATTAATTTGCTTCTCTGAGAATATACAGTTTTACCTTCTGCACTTGTAATATAGTATGGTCACAATTTGGATTATGACTTCATGATTGATTTTATCATTACATTTTATATTTCAATGATTTATTTCAAGGCTTTGGTTCATTTCTAATGAATTGTGGATAAAACAACATAATAGTAACAATGGCAAATGCACATTTAAAACACATAATAAATGCATATAATATGAACATACTAAGTGAGAGGAAATTTAAGCTCTTTTTTGAATGTGTTCTGAGACAAACTGATCAATATTGTCTTTTTAGCATAGATATAACCTACAAAATGCAATGATTATTAACAGTACAATAGAATATTTATTAAAATAGTAATTAATCTTACTTTTCCAGTTTGTGCTACATATGTGAATGAAACTACTTCATTGTAGCTTCATCTAAAGTCACCACGTAGTTTGCTGACATTTGACATACTATAAAGCTCAATGAGTAATGTATGGTTTACAAAGTGAGAAATACTATATTTAAAATGTTATCCTTTTTACATTTTTCCTCCAACACATTCATATGACAAGTGACAGCCTAACCAAAGATCTGTGATCCCATCACTCACGAGAACAGAGAATAACTCAACTGAATGTTAGCTGTAGTATTATGATGATAACAATGATTCTATGCTAATAAAAATTAAAATGAAAATCATCCACAGACATAGATCACTTATAGTACCACTCCACTTGTGAGGCACACTGAAGTGTTATGAAACTGAATGAAAAGATTTGGCAACGCCTTAGAGTTCAAATGAAAAAGCAGTGCTATAGGCAATATATGTTGCTTCTTGTTAAACAACAAATTCAGCAGGACTGAACTGAGCTCATTGAGGATAAAAAGGTAAAAAAAAAGATAATTATCACAGAAATGCCCTCACAACTACCTGCATGGAATAACACCTTTTAATTATTTTTGTGTTTCAGAAGTCTTAAGAAATGAGGCTGATAGATATTCAGAAGCCATGCAATCCAAAGATTTTCAAATTCCCCACAGCACATAAATGACTTATTCTTACTCAGCCTTTGATTTTCTTTTACATTCTAAAAGATTTTTCTGAGCAATCACATCCACATCAATCCATTCTGAATTTTTATTACCATACTCTTTTCTCTGTTACAGATCTGAATTTCCAACTTAATATCAATATGTCAGAGAATGTTTTTGAAGTCATAATATTTTTAATAGACATGTCAATCTCAATTCATATCTATTACCAAATTATCTTAATTGTTCTTTCGTCCTTAGAACATTTTGATTTTTAATCTCTTCATCGTAATAATCCTATTTTATTTCATTACAGCATCTATCTTATACCCTGGAAACTGTGCAAGATTTTGAACTTGTTATTGGATTCCCTGACTCCATTTTTAAATATATTCTCATGACTGCAGTCAGATTATTCTTCCTAAAACACCATTCCTTTCAAATGATAAATTGTTTTCTCAAAATCTCCCAAGGCTTCCCTATAGACTACATCTTAACCTCCAAACTCCTTATTAATTATTTTCAAAGTGACCATTCTTCTATTTTCAAACTCTCTTAGGAGCATCTACTTCTCCCTTGCAAGAACCTCTGTGGTTACTCACCTCTAAACATGGTTTGTACTACCTAAATTTTCCACTTCATAACTTTGCTCATGTCATTCTTCTTGTCCAGGAAACTCTTGCATATTTTATTTTCCTATTTATTTTTTACGCTTCTTAAGGGATCTTGGAAAAAAAGATTTTGTATATAATTTTACCAGTTTTGCATCTCACTACTTTACCTGGTCACCTGAACCAACCTGTAGCTGCCTCTCTTGCTAACACAAAAGATTCAGACATTCAGAAAGGAATGTAAGTAATACTTCGCCTGCCAGTGGTTCAAGTACATAATTCAAGGATTCTCTGCTGGGGAAGATTCTGCATGAGACAATCAGCATAAGACTTTAACCATGAATCCCCTCTCCCTGCAGATCACCAGCTGGGTCACCATTCTGGCTAGAAGACTTCAGGGTACTTTGGCGCACAAAGAAAATGCCCTATTTTTATTGTCACACTGCTCCCAAGGCTATGTTTACAGAGACTGTAAAGAGTTGTGCTTTAGCTGACTTTACTATAATGGCTTTGAAAAAGAGTGGACAGGTCTATTGGGACCATTTAAAAATTCTAAGATAAAGACTTATTTGCACAGTTTCACATTATGATCTGTAACATGTTACTAGTCTATGTCATGTTTTATTGTCTTAAAATTGTTAAAAATTAAAATAATTTCTAAGTACACAATGATGGACAATTTCCAGTTTATCAATGCTAAAGTATGTAAAATACAAATTTATTAAAAAAAATAACTAATTATGAGTTAAAAGATCTACTTGAAAGAATTAACAAATAATAAATTTTGATATCACCCTTCTAACAGCTACAAAAATATGGGAAAATGAACCTCTTTAAACCTTAATTTTCTCATCAGTGAAATGAAACAAGAGTAGAAGTGATTAGCTCACAGTGAAATGGAGAGAATTAAATGAAATAGCACTTTAAAAGTATTTACTACTAAGTAGCTTAATTATAGCAGAATCTCAATAAATAATAGTGCAATGTTATGGCCATGAATTTAAGATTAATAATGTTGCTAGCTCAGAAGGTACTGGTTGCTTACAAATGCTAGAGAGGAAGCTCCACAAATCCTTTCCAGACACCTGCATAAACCTCAGAAAAATCTGACAGAGATAAAACATTTAGTGATAGTGGGAGGTTGGAAAGCATGGTGATAGAAAGGATAAAATAGTAGCAGGTAAAAAAGAAGTGGGAGAGTTTTCAAAAGCTGAACAGAAAGGAAAATTTTAAAGTATATGATATCATGTGCATTTTAAAAAATAATTTTATTTTGATAAAAATAAATATACTAACTAAAATTTACATTTCATGTATTATTAAAGATATTATATTGCTTTAAGGGTATAATTTTTATTTCTCTATAATCTAATCATTAATTCTGAATTTTAAAGTAATCTTGAGATAATTAAAAACATTCCTTGAGTTATAGTTATAAGACAATCATCAGATTTGTAAAATTCACACATACTTAGGGAGTTTCAGCAGAACACTTAAAGAAGCCCTGGTGATGATGCAGTTTATAATGATGAAAGAAAAAAAATTCACATTTAAGTTCCTTAAAACTGAATTAGGTGCAGTTGTTGAGAATATGAACTAAATCATCTAATAAAAATTATACAATTTTTAAAAATAATTTTGTATTTGTAAACGTTTAGTTGGTGGAAATATAAATTGGTGCAGATGCTTTGGAAAATAAAATGGAGGTTCCTCAAAAAATCAAAAAATAAAACTACCGTATGATCCAGCAATCCCATTTCTGGGTATTTATCAAAAGGCAATACAAACAGGATTGGGAAGAGACATCTGTACTCCCATGGTCATTAAAGTATTATTCACAGTAGCCAAGGTATGGAACAACCTAAATGCCTACCTATAGATGAATAGATAAAGATGTGGTGATATATAACATGGGATATTATTCAGCCACGAGAAATAGGACATCCTGCTGTTTGTGACAACATGAATGGACTTTGAGGGCATTATAAGTGAAATAAGTCAGACAGAGAAAGACAAAATATTGTATGACATCACTTATATTTGGAATCTAAGAGTCAAACTTATAGAAATGGAGACTAGAATAGCCATTACCAGGGGCTGGGGGGTGAGAAAAATGGGAAGATATTTGTCTGAGTGCAAACTTCCAGCTATAAGATGAAAAAATTCTGGGGATAAAATATAAAGTATAGTGATTATAATTAATAACACTGTATCATATACTTGAACATTACTAAGAGTGTAGATCTTAAATGGTCTCACCACAAAAAAAGAAATGGTAATTATGTGACATGTGCAGGTGTTAGCTAATGCTATGGTGTAATCATTTTACAATATATTGGTGTATCAAATCAACACTCTATACAGTTTAAACTTATACAATGTTATTTATCAATTATTTCTTACTAAAAGTGGAAATATTTCCCTGATTTTGTATTTGTAAAAGTTTAGTAGAATAGCAGTGGTTTTCATCAGCCTCAAAGACATTAGCTAGAGATATATGCACATAGAACCATTAAAATGGGAAATCTGCATAACAGGCATTTAAAATTAAAACATATTTGAAGATTCACTTTTTTTGCAAATAAAATGTCAATAACTTTTTAAAATTTTATGGGTTTCTAACATTGCTGACATGCATGTCAAAATTTGGTGTCTAATGGAAAAGAAGGCAGGTTACTATTTTCCAAAGAAAGAATATATAAATTAAATGTGGCACATTTATTATATGGATAATCAAAAATACTGGGGCCTGAATAATAGTAACAACAAAAACTTAACATTCTGTTTTTTGACAGGAAAATTATTCTAGGACAGGGTGTTAAATTCCTTAGTGGTGTTATTTTACCTTTTATAGAAATTCATTTATCCTTTTCAGTCCCATCAGTTTTTTACCCCTGTAAGTCAGTTCTTTCTCTTTCTCTGCTTTCTAGGCTTGCTCCCAAATGTCAGTTTTCCCTCTCATTCACTCCCACTAGTATTGCTACTGTCAGATGCTTCTTCATGTCAATGCCAAAATATGTATTTTTTTAAAAATTCAGCTTTTGAAAACTCTCCCATTTCCTTTTTACCTGCTACTATTTCATCCTTTCTATCACCATCCTTTCCAACCTCCCACTATCACTAAATGTTTTATCTCTGTCAGATTTTTCTAAAATGTTGTTTACTTTTTCTATTCCTCTCTATGCATCCAAGCTAGTATAGTCATTAGGGCTGTTTGCCCATATTTCAGTTCTCCACTTTCTGGGCGGCACTATCTGAAATTAGGAGTGGCCATGTGACTTGCTTTAGGAAAGAAAAAAGTGAACCGAAGTGATACATATCACTGTCAGTGAGATGTTTTGAAAAGCCAGTGTGTGTGATTCAGTGTATCCCTTTTCAGCTGCCAAAACAACCAACAACTTTCCAAGTTGTAGAGACAACATCAAATTGTGGGTCCATAAATGAGGATGACATGGATCAGAGAATAACAGCGACAGATGCCGGACAAAGCTTAAATAAAAAATATATATGTATACTGTGTAAAAGAAATTTATGGTGTTTTCTGTTATCACATTGTTGCAGAAACTGATAACTTATGGAGGATGTTATGATTGAAAAAAGATAACATATGACATTAGCTTAGCAATTAGACCTAGAATGGTGCACAGTGAAGAAACTAGTATCAGAGGTAGCAGGAAAGAAGGTGATAATCCATGTTATGTTTTAGTGAAACAGAAATAAATTGTGTACTTAAATATCTTGAGCTCTAGGAGCAAAGATTTTTTTAAATGTAAGTAATGTGTGTTGGCTGCTATTGGTGGTATTCCAAGAAAGCAGTGAGCACAGAAGAGAACTGGAGAGTTTGTGGATAAAAGAATATATAGGAATAAAAGAATATATAGAGATAATTCATTAAAACTGGAAGAAACTTCTCCTGAACCCATGCAGTACAAGATAAAACTGAGACAGCTTTAGAGAACAAATGTAGATTACACCTCAGCTTTTCTAAAGAAAAAAATAAAAGTCATACCTATTTTTAAAATTTTTCAGTTTATTAAATTGTCTCAGGGCAAAGATGTAGTTAAAGTTATGCCTTCATTCCCATTGTTAAACCTCTGAAAGATTAAGATGCATCAGGAAAAAGCTTAATGTATGTGGCATACAGTAAACCCTTTCAATTGCAAAAGACGGCTCTCAGGAAAAAATTAAGGGTGTCTCTCACTTACGTATATGTATGAGTATGCTAGACAAAAAGGAATTGTGGGTATAGGTACTGGATCATGTTGCTGACTGGAATCTAACAGCTAATAAGCCAAATAAGTAATTAAAATACCTTCAAAATTGAACTAGAAGAGATTGTGAGTCTACAAGATTTAAGATGACTCCCACAATCCATAAGCACAAAGTCCCCTGAGAATATAACATCTCTCAAAAAAGACATATTAGCAAATGCCTGTATAATATGTGACCAAGGAGGGTAATAAAAAAAGAGTAGAGCAAAGGAACTACAGAAAACAATGGACAATGAGAGCTCTGCAAAAGAGAAAAAAGGCTTAATTAGCTTCCATTGCACATTCCCATAGCTGGAACTCTCACAGTATATGCTCAGCAGACTGTAAAAATTGCTACAAACCAGGGTCAGCTGGGAGTATCTCATTCTTTCCCTTCCTGGGAGCATATATTGTGGTTATCCTGTTTCTAATCCACCATCATATATTGAGTGACAAAGAAGAAAGAAAATGTGTTATTTTAAATTTTTAATTCTAGGTCCCTAGCTCAAGAGAGACCACATATATAACTGAAGTGGACTGCTCTCAGCACCTCCTGAAAAAGAGACAAGAATGATAAAGGACTTTGTCTCATCTAGATGTGATTGGCGAGGATTATAAGGTTAAGTTACTTGATCAGGGCATGAATGTACTGAGTATGGAGCTGAGATTTAATTGAAAATTTTCTAACCAAAGAACTCTTTCTGAGGATCATTGGACATGTCCCTCAATATTCTGGTTCTCCTAATGTATATGTAGTAAAAATGAAATTTCCTGCACCCTTAAAGTTATTTGTGGCTGCAAACTCCCTTTAGTAATAAAATGTTAATCTATGCCAACTTTGGTAAAAGTCTTTAAAATCCTCGTACCCCTGTTAGGTAATTAGGTATACATGAGTGACTGGAGAATGAAGGCCCCTCCCAAAGACTTTCCTTAGTACCTCCCTAGAACTCCCATTTTAGGGTTATGAATTATTCTTACATCCCAAGGTTCAAAAGAATGAAAAGTCATAAAACAGTAGCCAGTTTTGTCTAGCTGCAAGATTGTGCACAATCAGTCTTACACTAACCTCTCCGTGACTTAGCTTCCTTACACCATCATTATAATATCATGCCTATGCACGGAAGTTCATGAATCTATGTATAACAGACTGAATTCTGGGTAACCACATGTGCAGTAGACAGAGAGTTATATAACAGACAAATGTCTATCAAAATGATCTCACCTGCCAGTCAACTAGCAGCAGCCCTATAACCACCCATCAAGGGCACAATATAAAGTTTACTTCCTGAATTCTACAGTGCTGCCGCCTTCTTTGGTGTAGCCTATTTCTCTCTTGAAACGTACATTAATAAATTTTACTTTTTCTAAATCTCATTGATCTGCAATTCTTTCCCATGTCAGTGTTAAGAACCAAGGATCCCTCAGTGCCACTGGGGGAACAACAGATTTTAGATCACCAAACAGTAACACCCCTGCCATAATGAAAAGGGATATTCCAGATGGTGAGGTTCTATCAATCTGAGTCCCTGAATTAGCATAAGTGGAATGCAGACACTTCTAGACTGTGATGGACACATAACACCAGCAAGAAACAAATCTTAGTTTTTTACTTTTTGTTTTCTTAAGTCATAAGATTTTGAGTGTCTGTTTCCTCAGCTAATCTACTATACACATATTACTTTTGTTTAACTTGTTACTCTGATTTTTATCTAGTAACTATATCTGTAAAAATATTAACAAGACAAAAATAACTCAATTTTTCAATTTCTCAAATCTTCTCAGCTACATTGCAAGCTCCCTTAAAAGAAATAATTTGTTATGGTGCTTAAGTAATATTCACACCAACAAGGACAGTTACTTGCATGTATGTGGAACCCGACGATCTGCATTAAATTTTATTTGACTTAACCTTTCATTTCTTTCTTAAGCGGCTTCCCAAGTTTTTAAATAACTTCTCATGGGCATCATTTTTGCTTTGCCTATCTAGCATTCCCTGCTGACATAATAGAATCTCTCTCTAGAACAGAAAGCGGATTCCTTGTGACTCAGTAGATATAAACTCATCATTATTTGCACTATTGTTCTTTGGTACGATAGTAATTCAGGGCACAGTGATTGTCTCAGCAATGAGTCCAGGCAGGGCTGGCTTCAGAGACATAGGACTTATGTAGTCAAAAAGGGTCCTGCCCTCAGGAGTGCCTTTCAATCAATTTAATATTCTACTGCTGCATTCTTGAAATTCTTAATAATTTTTGAACAAGATGATCTTCATTTTCACATTGCACTGGGCCCTGCAATAATACGGCCCATCCTGAGTGCATGTCCAAAACTTTTTCAAATATCACCCTTAATTTGCTGTTGGAATTATGAGTTAATATTACATCTTTCCATTATTAATCTAAGGTTTCAAGCAACAATTTCTTCTACTTGATGGGGAGACTCTGAGTTAAGTAGACTCTAAAATGGAGAAACTGATTCTAAATAATACTGTTTAGACCCAGTTAGAAAAGAAGTCAAAGATCAGCTGAATCAAGAGATAGAATAAGCAATATGAATGGCATTGATAATGTTGAGCCTCTAAACCCAACCTGAAGCCTGAAATACTCCTGGACTAGTTATGTATCCTCATTTTAGCTTCAACTTCCATGAGTGGGTTTTTGGCCATGTGAATCCCAAGCAGTTCTAACCAAAACATGTTTTATTTCTGTGCCAAGTCTCATTTATTTTCCTACTTTCTTAAAATATTCTTGAAAATATCTACAAAAGTATCATACTCAGCATAAAGTAAGCTCTGTCCTGGTTAGCTAATATCCAGAGTGATCATAGAATATCTGAACTTGTTACAGATTCGGTGCTCATTATGAAATGATCAGTATGAAATAAAAATCTGGTGATGGGTTTGAAAGGTCAAATATTTTTTACTTTATTTCTTTGAATTTTTCTTACTAACGTACTCAATGCAGATTGAGTGTGATGCCTCTGCTTTGAATTAATATTTGTTATTTACACTTTCACATTCTCAAAGAATCCAAAATAAACCTGCTGGACTGATGACCAGTAAGAACTAATCTAATCACAAGAAATCAAGCTTTATCTTCAAATTATTAATTTCTTTACACACAATGTAAAGAATTCACATTCACTTCTTTCACATAGAAACAGTAAATAGAATAAAATGAAATGCATGACAATTATATTATAAGAATATAATATAATGACTAAAATATTAATATGAATTGTTAATCATTACTTAGCAAATTATAACTTTCCTATGGAGAAAATAGTACCTTACATATATAATGAATAATATTACACTTGGAGTAATATGGTTGTAAGTTAATTATAGACTACACAGCTGATTTAGTTTCATTTACCTAAGGAGCTGTTCTGACCCTGTTTCAGATTAATTACTTCTTCAAGAACACATTCTCATTTATCATTGTCACTTGCAGCATTATAGCTCTTAGTAAAAATGTAGGGCTTTTTTAATGTTAAAAAAATTCCTTAGCTGTGACACATTTTGCAAGTTCAGTCATTAAGAACACATGACAGCTAAACCCAGGTAAGATTAAATTAGCTATGGAACATTAGGAAAGTTCATGTCCCCAAAATTAAATGACTATAAGCAAATCAAAATTCTGTTAAAATCATTCAAGTAATACAAAGACCTCTCTTCTGTATTCCATAGCATTTTGAAACTATTCCATGCTTTGAAATGTATGTATAGAAAATGTATGGTACAATATGAATTCTTTTGTGCACACTAGGCAGCGTTTTAATATTCTCACTTTCTAAAATTGTTAGAAATATTCAAAAATAACATGCTTACCTTTATATAGAAAGGTTTTTTTTTTTTAATTATGATGGGAATTTTATACTATTTGTTTTCCTCTTACACTGAGAATGTTCTTAATTAAATATAAGTAAGAGAAAGAACCAAAAAGTTCTGTCTGGAGTTTGGAATGAAGTAGAACATTTATTCATTAATAACATACTGATAATTTAATATCTACTGAGAATTGTCCTATGATAATGTATGTGCAAAGAGTAGGCATACTTGAATAACTTCTACTCCAGATCTCAAGGTGCTCAGGTTCCAGGAAATGAAAAACATGACTATAAAAACAACATGGAAATAGGATTAACAGCAAATCAAGATATATGAAAAGTAATACAAGGCACTAAAAATGAGTAGAAAACCCAGTCTAGTAAGTCAGGAAAGATTTTTTGATGCTAGAAAGGCTTTAGGAGATGACTCAGAAATGTGACAGAACCTTATTACTTGCAAATGAGGAAAGAGTGGATATAGTTGGGACATATTAGAGGAGGAGAAGTGAGGGTAGCCAGTTTTATACAGATAAAATGAGCAAAGCAACAGAATCAACAGAATCAAGAAAAAGCACTTTGAAAACTACAGGCAATTCCCAGAAGGGAAGTGAGGCTGAAGATGCGGTGGGGCCAGAACATGATAAGGAGGTTGGAATTCATCTGTTCACAACAGTGGGCCACTGAGGCATGACTGACGAGGTGGAACATGGATCTGAGCAGTCAATACTGGAGGCATAAAGAACAATGAGGAGACATTGCAAAAGTGAAAATAAGAGGTGATAAGAGTCTGAGCTACTTAGGAACTAGGAAAAAAATTTAGAGGATAATCAAACATAGAAGCAACAGGATTCCTTGATTAGTTGTGGAGATTTTTAAAACTCTAAGAAGAGATCTATATGGGTGAAATAGAGAATGCTGTCATCTGCACAGACGATGACTGAAACCACGAAGAGGAATGGAGCAACTCAGGTAGGTGTGGAAAGATAATCATCAGCAATTAAAGAGCAGATAAACTTAGGAAACACCACGAAAGGTGATAGAAATCCAGTAAGGTGGTTGGAGAAAAAATACAAGACTCGAGAAGGTATGGGGTTGAGGATGCCCAAGGAAGTAAGATAAAAATTTCGAGGGTGGAGGGGAAAGTATGTCAAAGTAAATGCAGCAAAACACTGAGAAAGATAATGCTATTGGATGGGTAAATTTGAACATCAAGGTGAAAATAGCCAGAAAAGTTTTAGGAAAGTGGTACGATGAGAATAGATAGTAGAGCCAGGTTGCAAATAGATGATGTAGTGGCGGCAACTAAAAATAGTTGTTTTAGACATTTAAATTATATAGGAATAAAGACTTGCCTTCTTTTAAATTTACTTTTTTTTTCTATTTTCTTCTTTACCCAAATATTTTATACTTATTTAAAAATATAATTTAATATTTTATATTTATTTAAATATTTTAAAATAAACATTGCATTTTCTCCTCTTTAGAGATAGGATTTTTTGTCAATAATCAAAACCCATTGTAAACTTTCTTGGGTGATAAAAAAAATAAAAGAAAAATGAATTTATGCCTTAAAAAAACTGACTGGGCAAAAAAATGAAAAGATAACAATCAGCTGCTTAATGAAAGGACAGTTTTTATAAATTCATTTATAAAATATAAACAACAATTTTGTTTCAGCCTCTAATTCAGTGTTCTAATTGGAGTTTTAGTTTTGACGCTTAAATTAAATTATAGCATTTATTATTAGTTTTTGTATAATGGATCTGTTTTAAAAAAATCTCACTATTTTCTATTTGAAGCTTAATGAATAAATTATTTATCATTCAGTAAAGTAAGTTACTTACTTATTTTTCTAAAAATAATTTACAGAAGAGTATTAATGCGGAATAGTCAATAAGAGAAACTATATAATTATAAGAAAATTATTTGAATTAAATTTAAAATGAAATTTTGTAAGTAAAACAAACTGCTTTGAGATAAAATTGTCCAGTATTTGATATTAGTGATCTTTTTGTGATTGACAATTTACTCAAATAATATAAACCTTTCTAGAGATAACCATTTCAGAAGCAGATGTCTTATGAGACAGTATCTGCCAACAAAAAAATATGAAGTAGACTTTCCAAGAACATTTTATACCAGTATAGGATTAATGTCATTATAAATTTCTTCTTGTCATAAAATGGGGAAAAATACATTTCCAAATAATGTCTTTCTACAGTGAGAATTATAGTCTTCATTTGATTAACTTTTTCAATTTCCCAAAAGTATGTTCACAGTTCCTCATTTAGGAATCTCATGGCAATTACCACTGTCAGAATTGATTTAGACCAATAGGATTTGGCCAAATTTAATAAATAAAAAGGTGGTAGCTTAAAAATTATATAGTACTTAAACAGTTAAAGTAGACAAGTCAAAGAAAATGAAATTTTGATCATGTTTAAAGCCCAATTTTATTGACTTCGAGAACCAGACAAAAAAAACTCTACATTCCTAACCAGTCTGTGATCATAACTAAATTTCTAGTTATGGTATTTCCTTCATCTTTTCAGTAAAGGCAAAATATGTAATGTAAGCAAGGGCTGATGACTGAAGGAATTCTTATTCATAACTATATTGGTAACTATTCCACTAACTTGAAATTTATGGTTATGAGAATTAAGTAGTCATATTTTTCCTACACTGGCGGAATAAGAGGCTCTTAGTGACTGAGTAAGGCTGAAGGGTGTTAAATCATAACCATGCAAATATCTATTTGATAGGACATTTGGGTGGTAATATATATGGTGCACTAAAAGTCTACTTGTCTTTGTCAGATTTCTTCTAGACTCAGAGAGTAATACTACAGTAGCAAAGACCCATGTCCAATTTCAGAAGTACTAATGTGGATAAGGTTTTCATTTTCAGATTGGCTTTCACTTTTTACACAGTGTGTGATACTAATTTGTTTCTGGATATGTTCTATAAAAACTGGAGGGCCTTTCCAGAAGCCTTTGAAATTCTTATTGCCTTGCTTGTTTCTGCTCACAGTGCTGACTTCTGTGTTGAAGAGTGTCCAAATTGGAACTTACTGGGATGATTAACAGCTGCTACAAAATCAATACTCAATGTAGGGAAAACAGAATTGGGCTAAGATGGTCTTACATGAACACTATTCTGTGGCTGAATATCATTTGATGTCAGCAAGCCAAATATAATTTATGGTCATGGAAGCATTTCCATGGATATTATCCATGGGCTATTCAGATTCAGCCTCAGAGACCTAGGGGGTGGGGAAGATAATTCATAGGTTTCAATTATGCATAATTATGCATATTCTCAGTTGCAAAGATGATAACTGTTACACTTAGTGAGAAATGGGTTTGCTTAAATCTTTCATTATTTTAACATTTATTACGGTTGAAACACTAAGTCATACTATTATTGCCGCTGCAATCTGCCTCAAAAAGAACCTTAAAATTTGTTCTCCACGAATTAAATTGAAAGTTAATACAGATGTTCGAGCATTTGGTTTTTATACACTGATGCTCTAATTACAGAATGCTACAGTAGTTGCTGACATATGCCCTAAAAATCCTTTATATCTATTTTTGTAGGGCTACATACTCTTTACAGTAACTTATTATACTCTTTATAATAACTTATTATAACAATTTTATAATAACAAGATAAATATGCTAACAGTTTAAAAGGAAGTAAATTCCCTGAACCATTACTAATTTGAATCTCTTCTAGCCACACTTGAGGTAAGATGCATGTGTGTAATGTTCTACCTCCAATATACTAAAATTCACACTTCTTTCTGGCACAGTGTTCATCTTTGTGTCCACTATAATGCTTATCCCAGGAATTAGAGTAGGCACTCAATAAGTATTTGTAGAATGAACTAATAAATAAATTCTTCGGTGACTAAAAGCGAACCAGCATGACGGCACTAAATGACCACGATAACTCAATATTTTAGATTTTTATGCTAATACAAGTATGACATACACCATCAGAAAATGTTAAGAATGTTATTCAACAATGCCATTTATAAATCCTAGTGAATTGCCCATCAAGGTAATATTTTGCTAATCTATTTACCTGTATCCTCCACTAGAAATACCTTCGCATAAGAATACTTCTCTCTCCTTGATTTTGCAACATAATACTCTTTGGTGACTACTATGTGACAGGGAAGAAAAAAAATAATGTTTAAAGGGAATTGAAATGATTTTTTTTTGTGTGTGAGGCTGCTGCCATTGATTTGAATTATACTCTTTGCACATTAAGTATATAATCTCTCTTCTGTGTTGTTGGAAAAAGTGAATGTTTTGGAACAGGAAGCTATCATGGAGTATAGATCCTATAGTTCCCAGATGCATGGGCTTCCTACCAGCATTTTATCCAGAAATTGACTCTCCAGCTCAAATCCACGAGAAAAAAAATGAGAAGTCACAATTCGTATTGTTATGGGCTGGGAAAGTCACAGCTATCAACAACAACAAAATATCTGGAAAATAAAACTAATGAGACAGTGATTTTAAGGCTAACACAGAGGGCCTTGAGACCTTTAGGATACATAAAGCCCAGTCTTCAAAGGGGAGACAGCTAAATGGAGGGAACAGGTGACATTCCACAGAATCTACCATGGTCTGGTATAGGCAGCTTAGCACAGATAAATTCTTTATGCAAAACGTATCAAATAATGTAGAATTAAAAATATTTTCCATCCAGCAGTGAAATAAATACCCTATGCAAGAAGCACGCTTTTAGTCACTTTCATAGTACAGTTGTCCCCCCTTATCCATGGGAAATATGTTCCAAGACCCCCAGTGGATGCATGAAACCACGGATAGTACTGAACCCTATACTTAGACTATGTTTTTTCCCATACATACAGTTTATGGCTTCTCTTTAGCATATCCGAATTCCCAACATCACCACTCTTTTACTCTGGGACCATTAAGTAATAAGGGTTAGTTGAACACAAGCACTTCAATTACCAGGACAGTCAATCTGATAACCCAGATGTTTCCTAAGTAACTAATAGGTAGGTGGCTTATACAGAGTAGATACATTGGACTAAGAAATGATTCACATCCCAGGCAGGACAGTTTGAGATTTCATAACACTATTCAGAATGGCACTCTTTAAAACTCATGAATGGTTATCTCTGGAATTTCTCATTTAATATTTTCAGATCATGTTACTCAAACCATGGAAAGCAAAGTCACAGATAAAGGGGGGCTAATGTACCCTACATATGTCTTTTCTTTCATAATGTGTATTGCTATTTGAAATTCACTTGTTTTTTGTCTCTCACCCCCATGAAAATATACACTGAATGAGAAATGAAGTTTTGTCTGCCCTATATTCTCCAATACTGATTTTTGTTGTACCAGTCAACATTTAGAAGTATCCATCACATACTACCTATTCACATAAACAAATAAAATTGTTGTGTAAATGAATAAAAGGAAAAGACACAAGACTATATGGAAAAAAAGTCAACAGAACAGCAACTATAGATTAGTAAAGCTTATCCACTTAAAATGTAATCTAAGCAAATAAAGCTACGTCGTCTTTCAAATCATTATTTAAACAATTATATAAGAAGGCAGGGATACAGAGCAGGTTAAAAGTTAATATTTGAATGAGAATTTAAGCATCATGGTAGTATATTTAGAAGCATTTAAATACATTTGAATAATCCTGTGGAATTTTAAAGATTATCCACGATCCTACCACAGTTCTGAACTACATTAAGGAGAGAAATTTTCATTTCCCTTTCCATATCCAAGCTTATCAGAAGTTAATATTGTTAACATTTTGGTATATATATATATATATATATATTTGTTGACTTTTTCATATGTTCTTACAGAAGCATATAAAATTATTCCTATTTTACCGCCATCATCGCCCTAACATTTATTAAGCACTAGTGCTAGATATTGTTGTAAGAGCTTTAGGGTCACCCAACTCAGTCCTCACAAGCTCCTTGAGATAGCTTCTATAGTACCACCATTCACAAAAGAACAGGAGAAACAGTGTCTATATATAGATGATTTGACTTTGAGATTTAACATTGCAATACTGGGACCTCTCTTCTTGCTGCATATCATTTTAAAATTGATAAACTTTTAGGTTGTTCCCAATGATATGTCATTAAACATAATTGGTGCATCTCAGGCTTTTATATTATTTATTTCTGTAAAATGGATTCTTGGAAATAGAATTGATGGCTCAAAGGGCATTCACATTTAAAATTTTAAGATACCATCTAATAGAACAATTTACAAGTCCATTATACAATTATGAATATGCCCATTTTTGTATACACTTATTGACATTAGACATTATCAGTCTTTTTATTTTTCAATAATCTGAAAGTCAAACTATTATACTCTATTGCATAATTTTGCAGTTCCTTATAAATTACTAACCTTAGAAATCTTTTCATCTGGCTATTTATTATAACTCTTTCTCATAGTATTAGTCTACTTTTCCATTGGATGCTTACTTTTTTTTTTTTTTTTTTTTTACACATACAGCACCCAGTCTTCCTAGGTGGTCTCCCATGGATGCTTACTTTTTATTAAGAATTTCATATTTTAGTTTATAAACCCCATGTTTGTTACTTGTGTTGAATTACTCACTTTGCCTTTTAATTGTTAATGAGGTTTAACATACTTTTTTTTAAAAAACTAAAGATTATGAAAAGTAGTACTAATTTTCTTTTCCTTTATGGGTTTTCTAGGTTTACTGTTTACCTCAGACAGGTTTCTCATACCTAAACATTATACTTCTGTATTTTCTAATATCTTATAATTGTATTACTTCAATTTATATTTTTAACCTATTTGGTATATATTTCACATGGATGTGAATAAAAATATAAATTTATTTTTATTCAAATAAGTAATCAATTATGTTACCTAATTTATTGTGCATTTTATCCTTAACTAATGATTTGAAATTTCAACATCTAACAAATGTTAAATTCCCCGCATAACTGTATATTTTTTATCTAATTTAAAATTTGTTCTATTAATCTATTTTTGTACCACCATATTTTATAGTTGCTGTAACTTGGTAGTATTTTGTATATGGCAAGGAATTGACCATTATAGAGTATTAGTTATTTCAAAAACTTATAGAAGCATTTTTGTCCAACTGTAAATTACCATTTATCAAAACAATAATTCTATTAGAATTCTCAGTAGCAATGAGCTAAACATAAAGTACTTTGAGGAAACTTGATCTCTTAATACTATTTAATATTCCCATATAGGAACATGAGATAACTTATTATTTAGGTCTTATTTTATAACTTTGCATAAAATTATTTAGTTTTTACCATATAGGCTTAGAGTTTTTCTTATTAAATGTAAACCTTGGTATTTCATAGTTTCTAATATTGTTAACTAAATTATATTCATATTAACATTAATTATAATTTTATAAATAAAAGCTACAGGGTCATTTTTTAGTATATCTATCTGGTATTTGGCACTGCATATGTATTGCATGTATATATGATCATTTCACCTTCAAATAATAATAATCTTTTATATGATTTATTCAAATTTTTATATTTAAATTAGATAACTTGTCTAAAAGTGTTAACTGAACTGGTGATATAAATATCCCTGTATTATTCCTGATTTTATTTGGAATGTCTTTAGTATGCCAGTATTATGATGTTAACTATTGATTTGTAGAAAATATTTACATATTTTTTCATTACTTTTTAATTATAAAAATGGCAGACCTGGTTTTCATTTGAATTAAATAATTATGGTAATATTGACACATTTTGATTTTCTTTAAATAACCCTACTTGGTCAATAGGTTTTAGTCCTTAAATATAATACTTGAATTTATTTGTTAATTTTGTTGTTTGTAACTGTTACATTTATATTCACATGTGTATTTTCTTTTTTGGGTTATGTTTATGAGGTATCAATGTTGAAGTTTGCTAGCTGTATAAAGTGAATAGAAAAATATTCCATTTCAAAATCTATATTCTGGAATAATTTTATAATATAAGGACTATTTGTGCTGTGAGAGATCTTTGGAAATGACACCAGTTTTAGTAGTTCTTCTACTACATTTTTACTTTTTCCTCTTTGGCTGTATGCTTAGAATGGTTCTCAAAGCATGATCCCGGATAAGTAATAATGAGATTGTCTCAGAGGCTGTTAGAACTTTAAATTCTTGGACCCCATGTCAGACTACTGCAACAGAAAGCCTGGTTATGAGAATCATCACTCTGCATTTTAACAAGCCCTTCAGGTGACTGTGATACATGCTTAAGTTTGAAAACTACTAGCTTAGATGTGTCACTCCTTTCTCTTCAGCAAATTTCAGCTATTCATATTTCAATTTTTAAAAATTCCATTTCATCTATACGATAGTTTGTTGGCATAAAGATCCCAATGATATAGTCATAATTATTTAATATTTTCCATAGCCCTGGTTATATTTTCAATTGTATTGCCTATGTATTTATTTCTTTCTGTCAAAAAATATTATTAGAGCATGACATCAGTAAGATGACAATGTCACAACCATCATCCATCCCCACAAAACACCTGTTTAACAAACACTCACCCATGAGAGTACCTTTCTGGGAGTCAGAGAGTCCAGCAGAGAAGTTCCAGCATACCAGTAGTTGGAGCAAAAACTCCGAAAATACATGCACTGAAGAGGGTCAGTTGAATACTTTCACTTTGCCCGTTTCGCCCCTTCCCCAAAGTGTCACAGCTTAGTGCCAAGAGAGACCCCACCTCAGCCTGAGATTTCTCCGACCAAGAGAGGAGGATGATTGTGAGCACTCAGCTTCTCAAACCTTGCAGGACACGCCCCATTGACCGCTTCTTTCTGGCCTCACCCAGAATACAGAGGGTATCACACAGCTGAGTGGTTAGGAGAAACTGGGAGCAGGTGAGAGAAGTGAGGACTCACAGACATAAGGGCTTAGAACTCAATGAAGGGCAGTGGATCCTGCAAACCACTTCACAGGCTCCATCAGGAGGCCCGCCCACAAGCTGCTATGGACACTTGAACTGAAGGCTCTGCCCCAAACTGGCCCAAGAGGCCTCCCATGCCCCAATATTTTGTGTGCCTCACCCCTTCCGCATAGCACTGCCAGCTCCCGGTGCATGCTCTTCTGTGTGGGTGGGCAGGCCTTTACTAAAACCTTCTGAGCCTTGCAGGCAGCAGTTCAACTCTGCGGGATTAGAGGATGACACACAATTTTGAGCATTTCAGGCACTGCCCTAGGCAAAACACACAGGAGGAATTCAGCACCTAGCCAGGCTTTGTAGAATCTAGAGAAGTAATTCAATGTTGGATTTCATTAAACAATGTCAACATAATAAAAAAGAAAAAAAAAAAAAGGAATTACTTCTTACCCTCTACCCATGCTCCCCCACCCCCATGCACCCCCAAGAGAGAACAAGAGGCATGGAGTGGGTACATCTATGGAAAAGTTCTGAGAGAGCCTCAGAAAACCTAGCTAAGAGGTTTGTCTACTGAAGGCAGTCAGTGAAGGCTGGAGGGAGTGACTTCTTCAAATGCAAGTCTGTCTGTGATCTTGAAGCAGCCCTGTAACCTGGTTCCAGTATCTCTTAGCAATCAATGGTCAGGGAGTGGTCCTGCCTGCTCAAGGACCAGAAGGAGACATTCCTATTTGTGTCCTTATAGGAGGCCTGCAGACTTCCAGATTGTGGATGCTGAAGCAGCCCTGTAACTCGGTTCTAGCCTCTTTCTACTACTAATGTCTAGTAAACCTGCAGGTTTGTATTTCTACATTTTGAGGTTTGCTCTTACTGAGTCATTTGTGTTGCTTCCAATACTGTTTATGCCACTTTTAGTTTATTATAATTTAATTAAATATTAAGTAAATAGAGATATATGATTACACAAATAAAGTCTATGTTTTATATGGAAACAAAAAGGTTTTGGAAGATTTGATATAAATGCCATGTTGAAACTGCTATGGAATTATATATTCTTTGCTATAGAATTAGATATAACGGATCATTATAAAAGATTTTTTAAACTATTGTAAAAGAGGATTTCATATTCAGATTGCTTCACAAGTGTCTTTTGAATTTTTACTCCACTTAAAAGAAACTAAAAATGGAAATCATAGATGGTTTCATATGGAATGTGATTTACACAAGACTTTGTAGAACCCCAGTCAGTGACCCACATTCAAAGAAACGACGTTAGCTGGGACTGTAAGTGAAGACTGGCCAATTTAATTACAGTCACAGGTGTTAAGATAAAATGAAATATTCAAAGTTGTATGTATCATTTTTATGACACTTATTTTACCTTTCAATTAATGTCCAACTATAATGTCTGGTAGAAGAGCTCCTGCTGTACTTAAATTGGATGACTTAATTTCTTGATTATAATCGCTGACTCATTTAATTGACTCTCTTAAAAGACAAGCACCGTACCTTGGCTTCCAAGTCTTTAAGACATGGCAGCAGCCACTTCTGCAACTGCCTTTTTTGTCATTCACTACCACTTTCTCTCTGCTAAACACAATGATCCAGCAGGTCTTTGAATGCATTGAGCTTCTTCCCACCTCACACTTTTTACATACAGTTACACCTGCTTGGTATGCTCTTTCCATCTCTTTGGTACCCAACTCGCTTCTGTGTATTTCTCAGATTTTTTTTCTTAAATATGTCTTTTCATAAGCCTTCCCTGACTATGAGATCTAAAGTTGCTGTCTCTTATTCTACTTCATGCTAACTTTGGTTTTCTTTCACGATAGTTAACATAATTTTTTAAAAAAATTTGTATCTGTACATTTCTTTTTTAATGCTGCTCTCTCACACTAAACTCCAAGTTCTAATAATGAGGTGATCTATCTCTTAATTCATTTGTATAACTCTAGGGCCTGACCAAAACAATGACAACAAAAATAGGTACTATGCTTTTTGTTTGTTTGTTTTGTTTATTAAGCAAATGAATAAAGAACTATGAGTATAAACTTAATGGTGTATGTGGTCACAATACAGTGGGCAGTTTCCTTCCTGAGATTTTTGAGATTATCTATAGTTATCTTAAAGTTCAAAATTAGAATGAAAGGTAATGCATAGATTTTTTTTTTATTAATTTCTATAACCCATGCTTCTAAAGTCCAGCTATTCAGCCTCTCATGACAATTCTCTCACTTCACTAAAAGGTAAGCTTACCTATTACAGAGACTTCTATCTTGTTCATTTCCAATAGTCACACAAATATGACACATAGTAAGTGCTAAATAGATGTGCTTTTATTGAAGGACCACCACTGCAGAGGAGCATCTATTTTCAGAGTTAATTATGATTTCCAGATCATTTGCAATAATTCTGGCTAAAATTGAAAAGTATTACAAAGAAGAAATTAGCAGAAACTGGCTAGTTATTTACCAATTTCTCATTTCTTCTTGGGCAAATGGAATTTCTTTCCCAGCTTCCTTACAATTAGGCACAATCAAGTGATTAAGCTACGGCAACAAATGACCATCTTCCAAGCATGGCCCATTAAAACAAAACAAAACAAAACAAAACAAAACAAAAAACAACATCCACTCCAATACCCTACTCTCTTTTGTCATCCAGTTGTTAAATAGAGAGGAGTGAAGAAACAAGATGAAAGGAGCCTGGGTCACTGATTGATCAAGTGGAGAAGAGCCTCTCTTTAGATTTCAACGTATGTTGTCCTATCATGTGAAGGAAGAACTAATTTTTAGCTGTTGTCAGACCACTGATATTTAGGGGCCGTTTGTGCCAGTAGTTAACACACTCTAATACAAGGGGTTTATCATAACATATATGAAGATGATATCTATATATTTCTGACCATTACAAATTTTCTAAAAATTTGAAGCAAGTTTCTCTGTAAAGTATAAAGCACTTAATAGTCAGTATAAGAATGCCAATAGTTGAAATAATAAAAACTGCACAAATAGTAGAGTCAAACTTTGAGACCATCTTCTAACTAGTTGATAATTGGGTTCCTACAGATAATATCAAATACAAATTATGTGTCATCTTAAGCTTTCTCATGCTGGTAATAACAAAATGTTGAAATTTTCTTATCCCTTCAATGCTCCAGCTCCACTACTTATATATTCAGGAATAGTTTGATATAGATGATTTATTTTATTTCATTGTTTTTTCAATTCACTGACTAGGGCAGAGGAATACAATTTGCTGAGTAGAAGGCGGCCTTAAGGGATGGACAATTTGCTGAGTAGAAGGTGGCCTTGAGGGATGGACAAAGTGTGAAATCTCTATAAGGTCTAGAGAGTTTATGGTGACCCAGAATGTTGAGAGTTTGTATTACTAAGCACAGCAAAATTTCAGAGCAAGATGTTGTCCTCTCTTCACAGCCCTATTTCTGATATTACTCAGTGAAAGAGACTCCATGTCAAATTAAGTAGGACTCTGAGAGAAAACTCAATCAAAATTTATTCTGTTTAGTTAGTTCTGTTCTACCTCAAAATCATAAATATATTCTATTATGTGTTATTGTATTAGGTCCTAAGCTTTGAATTTCAAATTTAGTACTTTAATACATCTAGTAATTACCTATATAATATAAGGTAGAGTTCTAACAACATTTTCTTCTGCTAGAAAGCTAGTCTTTGAACACTATCAACTAAGCGATCTGTCATTTCTCTAATGAGTTTATTGCTACCTCTATACTTTCAATGTGTCTCTCTACTTCTCCACTGATTCTTTCATCTGTTCTTTCATAGCACCATTCTATTATAATTATGCAATCTACTGTTAGCATATTTAATTTGGTAAAACAGTTCTCTTTTATTAAAATCAAATTACCTATTTTGTCATATATACTGTGGAATAAGATTTTCAAATTATAAAATCTAGCTCTAATCTTGATTATAGATTAAATGTATAAATTAGTTTGCATATTATGTTAACCTATCCCATATAAAAATAAAAAATATTTCCATTTATTCTGATATTTTATGTCTTTGTAGATAGTTTTAGCATTTTCAATATGTAGGTCATATATATTCTTTATTCATTCTTAGATGCTCTTAATTTTTGTTGTTTTTATAAATCCATTGATCATTACTGATATACTACCATATTTAGTCCTTGTATATTTTCAATTTAAATATTACTTTTTGTATTTATGGGTTTCTTTTTGTCTTTTTCACTCTATATTGTTTATTCAAAAATTTTTTACAATATTTTTGTAAAATTAATTTTACAATACATCTGATTAACGCTTTTCAATAATCCAGCTTTTGGTTTCACTAACATTCTCTATTTTGTTGTTATTCTTTGTTGTTATTTCCTGTTTTATTTTGATTATAGCTTTCTTTCTCATTTCTTCGGGGTTTTGTTGTTTCTCCTTTTCAACATGTTGAGTTTTGTATTTAATATTTCTGTTTATTGATGTCAGGGTTTTTCAACTTCAGCACTATTGACATTTCAAGCTGTACAATTCTTATTTGTTTTGAGAGTTGTTCTATGCACTGGGATTGTTTAGTAGCATCCCTACCCCCTATCCATTAATTGCAAGTAGCAATATTCTCTCAATCATGACCTTCAAATATGTCTCCAAAAATTGCTAAGTGTCTCCTGTGGTGGGGAGAAATTATTCTCTATGGAGGACCACACAGAGATTTGGAAATTGACCAAAGACATACAACAAATTAGGGAGTATTAATTCAAGAATAACTGCTGAATTTCAGATAAGAACAGTGATAATCTGTGATGTTTCATCTTTGGGCTCCTCCTACCCTCCAACTTCATCAGTACTGTAGTCCTATCAGAGTGGGGCAATCTATGAAAATAAGCAACTTTACTGTCACTGGAGCTGACTGGAATTGGAATAGAAGCAAGAAAAAAAATTCATGGCTCAGAGAGTTATCTCAAACAGTAGTGATCTGTGTGGCAAATGAATAAGGAAAACCAGTGTCAGAGCTCACAAACAACTAATGAGTCAAGCAGCCATAAATTCAACAAGAGATCATGGAATGAGACAGCCATAATAGACCTTGATAAATTTCCACATATCCCTGGCTGTCTGAAAGGCAATATGCATGTGTAAGGCTGTATATGTTTTTAGAAAAGACCTTATGATTTGCACATCCTTGACTAAATAAGGGGACTTGTACATGAACAGAAGAGATAAAATAAGGGCCAGCAGATTTTAAAAGCTGAATACTAAAAGCAGATATTAAAATACTAATAATTGCCTGAAGTATGTATGTGTTCCTTAGTGAACACAGATCCAATGGCAAAAGGATGAAGACTTCCTGCCTCAATATGTTTGAGAACAACTCTGCTCAATCAGGCTGACACAAGGGTGATCCCTAGGAAGCCAGGATTAAAATAAAAACAAAAATTAAAAAAAAATAGAACTAAAAACTGAGGCATCAGTACCCATACACCACAGAGGAGAAAGGCTCCACATAATTAGTTCAGGCAAGTCACTAAAAAGATACAGAAACAACCATAACCTCTCTGCGAAGATCTAAACACCAAGTTGTTACAATATATTATATGAAACCTCTAGTTCCCAACTAAAAATTATCAGACATGCAGAGGAATAAGAAAATATGACATATACTTTGTAAAAAATAATATCTTTGATAGAGCCCAACTGCTGTTATTAAACTCTCTGATAGTTTCCAGATGTTGGACTACCAGACAAGTACTTCAGAACAGCTATTAGAAACATGTCCAAAAAAACTGAAGTAAATCATGTTTAAAAAATAAAGAAAAGCATAACAATAATGACTCTTGAGATAGAAAATACTGATTAAAGATATAGAAATTATAAAAAGAATCAAATGGAAATTCTGGAGTTAAAAAGCACAGTAACCAAAACAAAAAATTCACTGAAAGGACTCAAAATAGTGGCATTATTCATAATATTTAAAGACTAAAAACACTTCAAATGTTAATCAACTGATGAATGGAAAATATGATATATTCCTATAATGTGCTACTACTCAGCAATAACAAATAATACAGTATTTTCATAGTTCATAAGGGTGAACCTCAAAAACATGTGAAGCATAAGATGCCAGATGTAAAAGGCTATATATTGTATAATTTCTTTTACAGGAAATATTCATAAAAGGCAAATCTTGGAGAAAGATTAGCTATCTCTTGGAGCTGTAGAAAGGAGCAGGAATTAACTATACATTGGCATGAAGTTCTTGTTTTGGTGATAAAAATGCTCTAAAATTGGATGTTTTTAAAATTATTAAAAAATTCACTTGAAATGAGTGAATTAAGTTGTGTCTGTTATATGACAATAAAGCCACTAAAATATTCACATTCATATCAAATATAAATAGGAGGACTTTTATAGATCAAAACCCCTTATATTTTTCTTGTAAATAACAATAATTGTTATAGTATTAGCAATGATTGTGTACTAAACTTTCATTATGCACCATTATTTGAGGCTCCTTCAATATATAATCACATCATTTGTAATTGAGAGAAAATAACCATCATGATACAGATAAATGAATGGACATTCAGAATAAAAAAAATTTGCTAAAGGACTCTTATCTAAGTAGTTTGACTCCTAAGTTCATAAACTCAACCAATGCTTTTTATAGTCTACTAGTGTTGTATGTCAGTGCATGGATGTGTGGGTGTATGTATGTATGTATGCACACATGCGTGCACATGAGAGAATAACAGTATGACATAAGATAATATTGAGTGAAATATTAAATGGAATGAAATTCTGCAGATAACATACATTTTAGACTATAATTCTTTGGTTATATATATGTATGTATTATACATACATAAAATCACTTTTATAATTCTCAAGGATTAAATTTACAATAATACAATTGTCAAATGATATTTTACTTTCAAAGATTTTCAAAAAATTAAGTGAGAAGTTAGCCTTTTGACTCATTAACCACATGAGAATAGTAGCAGCATTTTTCTTAGAGTGCAGACCAATCTATAAATTTAAACATAATGTCTATATGAAAAAACCTAGTAGAATATGATGATATTATAATAAAGATCTCAAAATAAGGTCAATTTGATGCACTGTTTTCACATTTTCACTAATGTGGAACTTTAGCTTATACTCTAACACTTATAACTAATCCATTATCATAAACCATTCTAACATTCGCTTTATAACACAAATAGTCAAACCAATTACAAAAAAAATAGTTTCTTTCCTTTGTTTAACACATGAAACATTTATTTATTGCTGGTACTCTAACTTTAAATAAATTCATAAGCTTTATTATTGCCCATTAGAAAAAGTGTTTTGCTGACACAAAGATAAATTATTTATAATCAGTAAATCTTCATAAGTGTAAGAGTTAACAAAGTGATTTTCCAGGATTGGTAAAAAAAAAAAAAAAAGTGGAAAATCTTACCACGCCAATGGAAAAGTAATTATTGATGATACTGTAAGGCACTGGGTCTCCTTTCTCATCTTTGTCATTAGGTATGACTTCAAACTTCCACCTGTCCAACATGATTTCTGTGCTGTTTTCAATGTCTTTTAGAATTTTCATCAAATTCTCACCTTCATAACCTAATGAAAAAAAAAAAAAACTATTTTGAGAAAAAATATGACCAAATACAAAAGCTGTATTTACATGTGTTTGAGTTTGCGTATAACTGTGTATCATTCTAAAGCTAAATAATGCATTTTAAAGCAAATTCTAAATAAGAATCAACTATAATCTTATTTTATTCATACTAATATTTTTAGCTTTAATTTTCAAATCATATTTCTCTTCTGTGGTTTACATTTTCAGAGTAGTCAATTGCCAAATGAACATCTCCACTGCAAATTCTCACAAAACTTCATATCAACATATTCAGAATGAAATTAATTATCTGCTTTTATATCTTTCTCCTGTGAACTCTCATAAAAGCAACAACCTCCACCCAGTTGCTGAGGTAAAAATCTTGGATGCTATTTTAGACTTGTCTCTTTCCATTATTCCCTTATCCTCACATTTTCCCTTCTAGTTATACAGAACTTTTAATTTAAGCAGAAGGTCTTTCACTATTCAACTTTGTTCCCTATCATGTCTTATTCTGTCTACACAGAGCATCCCCTTTCTTTTGGCTGGCTTGCTTCTACTCCCTCTTAAGGTTTTATGTTTGAAAGCACTTATTTCTGGAAGCCACCCTCTCAAAATAATTGATTTTATGCAGTTTCACAGCACATAGTTCTCAAAACTAGCCCTATCATAAAACTACCACATTGCATACAGTTATTTGTGTCATTCTCACTACAAGTTCTTTTTACCAGGTCTGCCCTAGAGTAAATGCTTAGCAAGTCCACTTTTTAATGAATCTATTATAGATAGTCAACATGGCCCCAAAAGACATTATTTTTTATTATTATATTTTCCCTTAAAAGTATCTATAGGTATACAACATTATAGTTAAGACTGTAGCCTAATCATGGCTATGTTACTTTCTTAAGCATTTGGTTTTAACCTCCCCTCAACAGTTTTCTCCTCAGTAAAACTTAGGTCTGTTGTGAGAATTAAATGGAAAAAAAATTAGAAAATGTATAAAAAGTCTTAGTACATGAGGCATAAAAATAAAAAATTTTCAACAATATGATACTGATGATAATATCAGAATTTGTAATATTGTTTTAAGTTAAATAATATTTCTCTGACTCTACACACACACACACACTCTTGAAGTGATATTTTGAGTTGGAAATATATTTTATAGATTTTGCTGTGTACAACTTTGGTCTACATTTTGGTCTACATTTTAATAATTTGTTTGTTGGACAAGTAACCAGAGGCTATGAGTTCTCATTAGATGTATCAGCATACATAACATTGGGGAAACTAGTTGGATTAAAAGAATAGGCACTATAACATTTCAAAATTCTCTAAGATGAATAAATCACATTTATGGTGTATTTGTTCAATTTACTATTAGAGCGTCTAGGCAGCTTGAAACTAAAGATACCTATTTTGGAGTCCACCTCATTTCTCATCATATACAGGTTTAAAAAATAGTTATGTACTATTTGCCACATACAACAAAGTATACAACAATGATTACACAGGTATAAATATTAAAGGTATCACATATTATTTAAATAGACATCATCATATTTTATAGCACAATTCAAAAACTATGAACATACATAATAATATGTATGTAATTGTATTCAGTGATAAAACATTAAATTGTTAAACTACTAGATTATGATAACTAAACATCATAAACTTATGTTTCCTAATAGTTCAATCTTTATCCTAAATGTTTAATTTTTCTTAATATTTTTATTTCTTTTAAACAGAATAAATAATAGTCCCCCAAATAAATTGTATACATATATTCCCTAGGGAATTGAATAACAAAAAGTGAAACAAACATATTTGCCTAATTTCTAAATTTTACTCTTGTTTGAAAATAAATATGAGTTTTCAGAACTCCTTTTTGTGTATATATTAATATAATATAGTAATAATGTAGTATGAAAGCATAGTACAATATACATATAAATATATATGCACGCATACTCAGCAAAAATACGAGTAAATAATAATGCTTTAAATCAAATATTGAGTTTGTCCTCAGCTATATCTCAGGTTAATTACAGCAAGATTCAACAAAACACTAGGAAAATGTGGAAACAGCAGTTGACCAGGAGAGAACAAAATAGAAATTAATTTAGTGAATATTAATTACCACAACTAGATTCTAGTAGGGTCATTCAATTGAAAATCTTTACCACTAGATATGTTCTCAAAGAGTTCATGGCTAAATATAAAAAAGGCTGGCATCAATCAGCCTTCTAGCCAAGTAAAAAGATAAAGAGATAAGCAATAAATACATCTATTTTGTGAATCACGATATTTATATTTCAGAACTAATTCATCAAAGGAGAATTCCAAACTGTAGTCCCCTACTTTACAAATATCTATATCCTGTTTTATATTTATGTATGCTTGAGCTTGTTAAATAATAATCTATAACTATAAATAAGATTCCTGAACTCAAGTTCATATAAAAAAGACAAATTAAACTCATTAGATATGAAAGTAAAAGCTTATCTCCAGAAAAAAATGATGCTATTTTTCTTCCATTATTTTTATTTAAAGCCTATAATCACTCTAGGCTAAGAGAAAAATTAAAACATAAATATTTATTTTTTATTTAATGATTGATTTTATCATAATGCCTGAATCTATCTAAAAAGTCATAAATTTTTACAAATGAAAATTACATGAAAAAGTAAAAACAAGTATTTCTGAGTGTGCTCCATTTAAAACTGTCTCTTCTCCCTGCTCTTTATTATACAATGTATTTTATTGCAATAATTTCAAACTTTTGTTAGAGTAACAATTGCCAGAAAAATTGCAAAGAGAATATAAATTACATATTTTTCAAATGCCCAAGGACATCCTATGGTCTTCCAGTGTTATGTTTTCTAAAATATGAAAATATATTCTTGTAAAAAAAAAAAAACTTCAAGTCAATATAGTTTAGTGACCTTAAGTGAATCAAATGATTATTAGTTAAATAAAGTATTTTCCTTTTTAAATGTTAAGCATAATGATAATTACTACGACCACAAAAGGTACTCAGCACACACTGGGAAAACGATTTAATAGTTCGGCATAAGAACCTGTGAGTCAGATGTTCTTATTTTCTTCAAATTCTGATTAAAAATCTGAAGCACAACATCTGTTAAGCAACTTGCTCAGTTTGACCCCTGGCAAGAAATAATCTCACTCCGCTGCACATTTTTTTCTTAGTAAACTTTAGCGCTGGCGTCTCTATTTTCCTAATTGCTCAAATCTGGCATCTTTCCACCCCCGCTGCTACCTCACTTTCCCTAAAGCTCTATCCAATCCATTGGCTAGTTCTATGTCCATCCCCCAAAATGGAACTCCACTTGGTCTACTTGTCTCATTCACATTACCACCACCATAGCCAAATCCTTCTATTCTTTAATTGCAACAACTATAAAGTTCTCCTTTGAAAAAACTGTAATTTCTTCACATTTCTACATTTTCTTAACAGTTTATTTTACATCCCCCGATTAACCTATTTTTGAAAACATAAATGTCATTGTGTCATGCTGCTTTTGCAACTCTTTCAGTTTCACTTTGTGTTTTAGGGTCTATCAAATAATATTCTTACCATGACCACTAAGCCCCCGCATTACCAGGCTCTTGATCACCTCTTCAATCTCATACTGTTTACTCCTCTTCATCCATACCCAACCAACATCCCATGATAGCTTCGAGAGTCACATCAGCCTTTATTCATTTCTTTTGATACAGGAACTATTTCTCCCTCCTCGTATTTTAAATCTAGCTTAAATGTTAGTTCCTTGGAGAATTTCATGACCATCTAGCCAAGTTTTCCTTCTTTCTCTAAAATACCATCTTTTTTGTCCTTTCATAGCCTCGATCTTATTTTGTAATTATATATTTCATTGTTCATTGATTTATTGACTGTGCACTCAAGGAAAATGTAATCTCCAAAAGGGTAGGAGTCATTTATTTATTTTTTCATTCTATATCTAGCACTAACAACAGCGCCAACATGTGCTTGGCACCCATGGTTTATCATTAATATATACCTTGACATACACTATAGTTCCTATGTCTTTGACCACTGATAATAATCTTTAAAACATTTTTTAAAGAAAATCATTAAACTATGCTCAAAATGGAACTTATAAACCAATTATTAGATTTAAGCTATTTGTTTGGAAACAAAAATAAAAGTCTTAATTTTCAAATATCAAACATATTTTCCAGAGGAATACAAATAGAAGCTACATTCATGATTCTCTTCCTTTTAATCAATACACATATATAAACACTGGCAAATACAAGAATCTCTTAAGCAATGGTTCTATCTATTTATCTATCATCTATCTGTCATCTATCTATCTATCATCATCTACCTATCTATCATCACCATCTATGTATTTACCTTTCTTTAGACTCTAAGATTTAACTTATATTTTACAATGTTATTTTACTAAATTATATTCTTAATGGAAATCACAAATAGATCATATGCCATGTTTTTAACTAAGTCTCCACTTCTGTCTGTCATATACACATATACATATAACAGCTCAGATTTCACCAGTTGGCAAGATCCTCATGGAATGATTCTCCTTAAATTTTGTTATAAATCAGAGTTACTTAGGCAGTTTGTTTAAAAAGAAAATCATCTGCCCAGGTCTCAGCCCCAGAGATTTCCTTTCAGCATATTTGGAGTGAGGACAGGCCACTGTATTTTTAACAAGCTCCCCAAGGACTTCTGATTCATACTCTTAGTAGACACTTTCCAAACATCTCTGAGTTTAGATGCTAAAAATATTTAAGATTCAATTCTTGCTGCTTTAGCAAAATCTGGTTTTCTATCCCTTGGTATCTTCAGTTAAGTATAGCCTTTTAATGACATTTCAAAATATTTAAGACCTCTTCTTGAAATATTCTCCTCTTATTCACACTGTTCCATTCACACAACTTTATTTTGAGTCTCTTGAGTATGTCAAGTGATTTCCTACCTCTGAGCCTTTGAACTTGACATTCTTTCTGCAAATAAAGGCTACTCCCAGTTCTATAAGGTCTTGTCATTATTCCAATAAGATTCTCCCTATGTCATCTTATAATTTTCTTGGTGAGGTCTTTCATTACATTAATTATCTGTCTATCTGTTTACTTGTTAGTAAGAAGTCTCACAATTTAGATATGACTTTTTGTGCCACTAAAATTTAAGAGCTTTTTGAATTCAGCCTTTATTTTCTATTCTTAACCCTGTACTCCAAGTGTAGAAAACACTGTCTGGTGTAAAGTGGGTCTCAAAATATGTGTTTATTTCTGGAGAAGTCATTCGATAGCATTTGCATTTTTTCTTTGTTTGTGATTCTACTACACAACTCAGAGATTAAAAGTCTGAATATTAGAGTTAATCCATGCTTATCTCGTTTCTTATATTAGAAACTCTGAAACCAGAGATGGTCAGAAGGCTTGCTTGCCCAATTAAGTCTATTTGTAACAGATTTAAGCCCAAAACTGACAGTCTAACTCTTGGTCCACTCTTTGTTTCTCCACCCCAGATTATTGTTCAAAAACATATACTATATATCTCACAGCAATTATATTTGCTAAAAGAACATGGCAGTCGTTATGCAGTAAGGAAATGCAGTGTTTATGGCATGTGGCGGGTTCTGCACTGAATTTTTTTTTTTTTTAAGATTTTCATTATTGCTGGAGCTGCTTTACCTCCTCCCCATCGCAGGCATCTTGCTAGATCATTACCAGTCCCAAGAGGCAGAATGGCAACCGGAGGATGCTTGACTACGTTAGCCTTTTCTGTGGAATTGAAAAAGTAAAAAAAAAGTAAAATTTTGATCACAGAAAGAACAACAGTAAAAAAGACAGCTTGATGTGAAATGAAGGCATTCCTCTAGGTGCTTATAAACAGAAAGCTATATTTCATAGATATATAGAATTATAAATTAATCTATATGCATTTGTAGTGAATTATAAAACATAAACAAATACCATTACTCACAAAGAGACAAGAATTTTTAAGACCCATACATGAGGAAAGTCTTGTAAATATATTAACCCAGTTAAAAATTGTGGTGAGTTTAACTCCATTAAAACTCATAGGGATACAGGTATACCTAGCGTAGGAATATACCTACATGGGCATCACCAGGGTGGAAGGGTAGGTTTTTATATAAAGTCCTTTTGTAACATCAACTCTTGGTACATTTTCCTTTTAGAAATAAAATATTTTAAAAACACTCAATTCTAAAAGTAAAGTGCTCACAATATTTTTGTGTTGTTCCCACCCACAGTGCTGCTCTGTGTCAGAGTATACAACATGGGAGCGGGATAACCATAATATCAGAAGGTTTTCTTTGAGATTGAATTTTACATGATATAGTGCTTTGAATTCAGGCAGTAAAGATCTCTGCCACTGAACTTCCATATACTTTTATCTGAATGATCATATGACTTTAATGAATCTCACAAACATATTACTTTTCTTTATTTTTCTCTCTTCTCAGCTGCCCAAAGGCAGTATGTGTCTGTGGGTAAGAATGGGGAGGGAATACATTAAGGTCGTATCACACAGTTTAATAGCCAAAGCTTAGATTTGGAGAGAAGGATTAAAACAAACAAATAATATCTTACTATTTTCACTTTAAAATCCTCACAAGTTCTCAGACACTGTATAAGCAATGTTCTAATTTTTGCAATTATTGAATTCGGGTATTTTCCATAAACATAACATATTAATAATATTTACATTTTTTTATTGGAATGCCAAGGAATACATTTTCAGGGGTTTCTTTTTTAACAAAAATGTTAGTAGATAAACATTGTAAGATGCTTACCAAAAATGTGCTGACAACTTGTATTCATTTTTAATTTGAATATGGAAAAAGAATATTCTTATCTGCATTGACTAAATAAAAGTTTGCTCCAATCTCTATAGATGGTAAAATATCTTTTGAGTAAATTATTTCCTTTTTGTAAAAAGGCCTATATTTAGCAAAGAACTGGTCATGACATAACTAAAACGAGAACTAAAGAAGTGAATATTTGTTTTAGATTTATCTCCTCATAAAGGCCAACTCATAATCTATTTTACTGATCAGTAATCAGTTCTGGCAGCTGACTGTCTCTGAAAACCCGGTAATTTTTCTGAATATCTGATGCTTTGCTTGTGACACATGTCTATCTTTTATCTGTTTTGTTAGCTTATAAAAATCAAGCTTTTAAAATTTTAATACAGAACCAATATAGAATAAGGTTAAAGCATGGGTTCTAATCCTAGCTCTGTCAGTTCCACAGCTACGATAATTTGCTAATTATTTAAACTAGTCAAGCCTTAGATTCTCTATCTCTACTGTTAAAGATTTGCAAGAATTAAAATGATTGGGGTTAAAATCTTATCACAAGGCTATTAGACATGATAAATAAAAATTAGCGATCATGCTGATAAAAGTGATTGGTGATTATGATATTGATATCCACATAGGGTAAGGTTTTGAGGTCCCATACTTAAACAAAGTAGTTTGACAGACTTTACTGCAAATGCTAACATCCTCTTTGGCTCCCTCTCTTGGGCAAAGAAACAAATGGATTTTTTAGAGCCTGATTTAAAAATAACTGCAGATTTAGAAAATTCCATGAGAAATTTTTTAGAAAAGAAGAATTTCTAGATACTTGTAAATTATTTCTTAATTAAAATGTGAAAATACAGAATAAATTAAACCAGCAAATTATGTGCAACATGCCAGATTTCCAATTATATAACTGTAGCATCCAACGATATCAATGCATTAATAAAATAAAGAAAATATACAGAATTTAAAGTTACCACTCTCACCACAGCCATGTTAAATATGTGTCTTCATTACCTATGCAATCCAAAATCCACCCCACAGTTCCATCTCCACCGCAGGCTAACACTCTGAAGTCAGAAACATCACGGAAAAAGTTTAACCTGAAAAAGAAGAATGTGATGGCACATGATTGATATTTTAAAATTAGAACTTTTTTAGTTTCGTATTCATAGAATTTCACCTAATGAAAAATATTTTTATTTTATGAAAACTGTAAGATCTCAATGATTTTATTAAAAAGTATTAAGTTCTTATCTAGAACAAAATTCTAAAAGTATTGACATCTTAATTTAAACATTTTATATATTCTAGTTTCTATCTATAATATATATGTATTTTTCATTTTATCAACTCTGAAGTTAGAAAAAACAAAATTTATAAGTTGTAATTTTGATTGATATTCTCCCAGATGTTATCTGCAGTTAACATAATCCAGAGTGACATATACTACATTATTTCATTTAATAATTTTTATTAATCAAAAATTCTCTTTTGAATAGATAAATGTGACTATTTTGTTAATAAATATGTCTTTGAGGGTTTTCTGCTTTCTTCATTACTGGGAGAAATTGATCAGGCTGTTTTTGAGGTTCTAGGCAACTGTTTCAGTGTTTCCCTCAGACTTATGATCTGCAAATAGGAGTCGGCTGCCCAGTGTTTCGACCTGGCCCACAGTGTTTGAAAAGCAGGAATACTCAAGCCTAACTAACTGCTGGATCAGCTAAAATAAATGCCTACTGCTTCTGAAGCTACTGTATGTAGCATGCATATTAATGCAATCTACCAATAAAAAAAGTTACAAAGGCAAATATTGCAGCCAGTTAAGTAACCATACATGCCTATTTTCTTGCAATGAAAGATCTGGAGCAGGACATAAATATTTGGAATGTGTCTCTTCACCTCCACTGCACTAGAAAAAAATCACTGGTAATAATATAGTATGTAATCATCCAAGATATTTTCCTGTATATTCACATTCATGAATGTACACATATGAATTTTATTACTCACATATTTTTAACATGAATGACATTATGCTATACATCCTCTCAATTCATGTGCATCTTTTTATTTAAAAATATCTGAGACATCTTCCTATGTCAGCACATATAGTATGTCATGATTTATAAGTAAATGCATTACGTAGGGTGTACATTTTATGATTTAATAAACCATTTATCTTCATGTAGTTTTAAACTATTTCTAATGTTTCACTATAACAAAAAAATAAGTATTGTATTTAACATAATTTCAAGTACATTTATGTAAACAGGTACATGTTTTAAAGTCTAATCTTCTAGAAAGGAAAAAATCCACTATAACATCAAATTACACTGAATGACTCGTACTATAGAAGATATGTGTCCATTTCCTTGAGAATCCAAAAAAATATATATAAACAACTTTATTGTGTTTCTTCAATAACTGTGAACAACAGCGTCATGCTATTATTGTGAAATCATGCATCTCTGTTTACAACTGGGTTGAGTGTATTTTTGTAGAATCATAGATGTGTGATCTCTTCTGTGAACTGCATCTTAAAGCCTTACCCTTCTTTCCCATTGAGTCATCTTTTATAATCATCTTATAAAATCTTTCCACATTATGAGTGATACTTTTTACTTAAATTAGCATCATTAGAAAAAACTGTCAAAGTAATACAATACATAAGTATAATAAAAATAAATAAAGTTAACTAAAACCCCACCATCTTATAAGCACAATGCATACTTAGAACATGAAATTTTCATGTATTTCTTTATGTATAACACTGTGAATATTTACCTTGTTAGACATGCTGCAATATTTTCTTCCAGTCTATTACCAGTTTGTTTGCTTATATCATGTATAACACAAACATAATGTACCAATTGCCCATGCCCAGGGTGGAACATTTGCAGGAACTTACTTATACTTTGGTGCTCTTTTCCTAGAGCATCCCACCTTCACATTCACAATTGTGAGCACTATCTGGGTTTTCGTGGGGATGCCATAAACAGCATTTTGGTTTCTTTTGGCTTTTTCAACTTAGCATTGTTACTAAGATATATTCATGTGGTAGCTAAAGTTCTCTTCAAGTGTTGATGAAGTTATTTAATTTCTACTGCTAAATACCCTTTATGTGAACATGCTTTTTAAAATCATTGTCAATGGACATTTGGATGGTTAGTTTTTTATGTTCTTATACAAATTGCATCACTGGACATGTGTCCTACTGTTCATGGCAGTACTACTTTTAGAATAAGGTTTACCTATACATAACTTTTGCTTCCCAAAGAAGTTTTACGTCAGTTTTACTTTTTCAAGAATTCTGTGTGTTGGTGTTTATGAGATAGGGATTATGGTCTATTATACATTCATTATGATCTACTGTCACATGTTTGTTATGGCCTAGGATCATATATTGATACACAATCCTAGACCATAACTTCTATTTCACACCACCACATAGAAATATACATAATATACATTATATTGTGTATATTTTATAAATGATATATTAATATATAATATAATATAATATAATATAATATAATATAATATAATATAATATAATATAATATAATATAATATAATAAATATAATAAATATAATAAATATAATATTTACAATATTCTATTGGGGTAGTGTGAGATAGGGATCCTTTAACTCTTCTGTCTCCCTCTTTCTCTTTCTACCTTCCTTTCTTTCTCCCTTCTTTTCTGTTGTGCACAAATTTTTTTCCTTGTTTTTTTAATCCATCTATTCATTAATGAACAATTCGACTTTCTACCATGCAAGCCCTATAATATGTCAAATTTCCATATATGAGTACATTTCTTTTTGGACTGTCTATTCTATTTTATTTTTGAATCGGTCCATTTCTGTACTAGTATCATTCTCTTATAACTACTATAGCTTTATAGTAAGTTATAAGCCTTATTATTACTGTAGCTCTATATCTCATAGAGCATGAAGAATCTAGAATGTTATTCCTTCTTTGCTTTCCTATATTCATTTTAAAGTTAACATACTCCACAAAAATAAAAAATAAAAACAAATAAAAATCAATCATAATTTTGATTATAGTTACATTAAGATTATAGATCTATTTTGAGAGAAATAACATCCATATAATGTTAAGTTTATTCACCCATGAATATAGGATTGTTCAATTTATTTAGATATTCTTTAACAAAGTTTAAATTTTCTGTACAGATCTTGCATATATGTTATTAGATTTATTCTTGGTTGTTTGATAGTTTGTGTTGTTATTTTTAATGTTTTAAAAATTATTTACTAATTTTAATATTTTTGTTTCTGGTGTATATATATTTGATTTTTATAGAGAGAACTTAAAGATAGTCATATTACACCTATTTTTTCTATTGCCTATATCGTGTTTTATAGATCCATTGGAATTTCTATGTAAACAATTGTATCATATACTAATAACAATGGTAGTATTAGTGGTCTTCAATTTTTATAATAATTGTTATTTCTTTTCCTGTCTTATTGTGCTGGCTGGAATACCAATACATTATTGAATTGGAGTATTCATAGAGAACCTCCATATTTTGTTCCTGAATTTAAGTGAAATGGTTCCAGAATCTCCCTATTTAGGGTAATGTTTGTTATAGGGATTTTCTTTTTTGTTTCTTTTTTTGAGGGATATAACTTTTATAAGGTTAATAAAAATTCCTTTTACTCCTATTATAGTAATAATTTTTATTATAAATCAATGCTAATTTTTACTGCATCTTTTAAGATGTTGATACGGTTAATCTCATCTAATCAGTAATATAAGAATGTATATTTATATATTTTTGCATTTTTAAACCATCCTCACAGTCCTTTCACTTACCTAAATTAGACACTGTTCATTAATATTTTAATAGAGAATTGGATTTGGTTTGATAATTTGTTTAGAAGTTTTGCATCTAATTTCATGAACACAATAGACTATTTTCCTTTCTGATATCATCTCTGTCTAATTTTTTATCAAAATTTTTTTCATAAAAATCAATTGAAGAGTATACCTTCAATTTTTATATTTTGGAAGCATTTGTATAATTTTAGTTCATTAAACTTGGTAGAACTTGCACATAAACTATACATTTTCTAGTATACCTTTGATTTCATTTTTTTAAATAGTACAGTCTTAAATAATTGCTTTAATTCCTTTAATAATTATTGAAAAAAAATCCTATTTTCTAATTCTGTCTAAATCAGTTTTTGCCAGCTATATTTTTGTATCAACTTGTATATCTCCTCAGTTTTCAAACTTTTTGTTTTTGAAGACTACAAAACTTTTTCAAAATATGCCAGTGACTGAAAAGTTTACCATAGAGCTAATTGCTTCTGGTGAAAACCTAACCATCCATTTGACTCACCATTGTTCTTCTATTCCATGATGTTGTTTCATCTGTTATTCATTCTTGTTTTCTTTAAAATTTGTCATCATTGGTTCTTCAGCAGCATCCTACCCCCAAACATAAACCCCATGTGACTGTCAGACCAGCTTACTCTCTATAAATTGATTGCTAAATGGATTGAAAAATTGACCTCTCTATCTAAACCTCTTATTCCACTCAATCCATGCTGTTTTTCCTAGAAATTCATTCATTCCTTATTTCATTCATTCATTGAATAGTAGCCATGGAAAACTATTTAATCATTCTGAGCATTTGTTTCCTTATCTTTAAAATGGAATTAACACCATCTGCTTTATTGGGCTGTTTTAAGATATAAACAATATGTGTATGTAAAAAAATTACCTTATACTATCCACAGGTTATTACTGATTTAATTATTTTTCCTTTCACTAAAAGTTATATATACTTTTTATAGATCAGAGTGACATTCTTCTCTTTCTCCACCTCTCTCACTCCCAGTGTTCTGGCAAAATTATAACAAAGAAACAAGGAAAGTTGGAAGAGCAGCGAGCAGAGTTCTCCTACCTCCAATGTGGAATTGTAGCCAGTGAACTACTGGAAAACCTGCTAATGGGACTGGGGACAGAAACTACAGAGGAACACAGCTCTGGTTAAGAATGAGCAAATCTGTGAGACTTGGCTGAAGTGAAAAGGCAAGACTCGTTATACCCATTAAGTTGTAAAGACCAGTAGATGTGATGTTCCAACTTTATAACATCAGTGTTCCTAACAGAGAGAATGAGGGAATAAAGTGTCTGGAAAGATGCCCATTTGTGGAAACTTTAGTAATGTATACTATACTTTTCATCTATCAATTTTAGAGGTTCACTTGCAGAATTAGTAAGTATAAACATTTTGCAATGAAGTAATCATACATGGTTCCAGAAATTATTTGTGTTGTTTTTATGGAAATTCATTGAAATTAAAACTTACAATAATTTAATGAAGTGAATTAATTATTTTGAGCCTTCAATGTTGGTCATGAATGCTCTCCCAGAGCATTTAATTTTTACTCACAATAGCTCAATTTGAAAGAGGCCCTGTGTTAATGAGTGGGTATAGTGGCTCTGCATCAAATGCTTTTTTATCACATTTGTTCAATCAGTACAGCCATCACTATATTACACCCTAAAAGAATGTGGGTAGTGATATTATGATGCTTAATACAACAAAGCAAATTAAAACATTTCATCTAAGATTCAGAGGTCTACTTTCCAGTTTTATAAGTGCTAAAATATAATATATTAAAATTTTAGGAAGTTTTCATTTGTACCTGACAACAGTATTTTAAAAGCACACCAGGAAAACTTAAGAAAGGAGAGAAACTGCAGTACTGATTCCATAACCTTGGAAAGTGTCTTATAATCAAATTTCTTAAATGGCAATATGTAAGAATTTCTTTATGTTCTAATCTCACATTTTGTTATTCTAAGAAAGTAATAATACTGTCATTTAAATATAATTTGTATATATCAGTTAGAAATGAGATTGAACACATAAAAATAAATAAATGCATGGGTACTAAACAGAGTACATACTATACATTATATGTTATAAAATTATACTATCTGATACTTAGAAGAAAGCTGTGTGAGATTCATAAATATTATTAGCTTAATAATGCTGAATGAATGGTCACAATTGTACATATTCATATTATTTTTATTGAAACACTATTTGAAAGATCAAAAATGATTTTACCATATGTCATCAACTCTCTTCTTCCTTTTCCTTCCAATTTGTTTAGAAAAAAATAGTTTACTTTGAGAGCTTGCCTTAAGAAAAGGCTGCATTCTGATTTAAGTGTTCTGAGCCAGATAAAAAGCATGGTTCTATCTTATAATTCAGCTCAATTCATATTCATACTTGCATGTACACAGATGCATATTATCCTTACAATTACAAGATAAGATGTCTTCACAATTGTCTCACTAAAATCAGGTCACTTTTCTAGTTTGTGATGTTACTATTGTTTTTGAAACTATATTTATAGGATAGAAAACAAATTTTTAATACCATCCACCTTATTTTCAAGTACCTGGGCTTCATCTATATATGAATTGGTGTCATTGACAGTATTATTGTTGCTGCAGCCACTTTGTAAAAACAATGCATGAGGCGATTATGAAAAAAGTTTTCTCTGTAGTCTATAATACAAAACTGATGGGGGTTAGATTTCATCTTTTTTTCTGAATATTGATGTCAGCTTCGAAGTGATAACTTCTCATCAACTGTAATGTGCCTCCCCTATCATTTCTGCTTAAAGTAAAACTAATTATAACCATGTCCTACCATCTCATATTTTCTGTACTCTATTTTACCAATAAATTATAAAGTTTAGAAAACTATAAAATGCACCTGTTTCAACAAAATCAGATAGTTTTTGAGGATATTTTATGGAAGATTCATTTACACTTTTTGGGGTGGGGTATTTCATATTTAGTGTGATTTATTTTTATTACCATCATAGCTAGAAATAACTTTCAGAGTATTTAAAAATATGTATTGCAGTGAGTCAATAATAATTGAAACATTAATGCCATCATCTCTAGAAATCTCAAAAACATCTTTTACACATGTGTATTTTAGAAGAGAAGGAGAGAGAAGAGAGATCAAGAAAAGTAGAGAGGCAGAGACAAAAAGAGAATGAGAGACAGAAAATAAGAGAACATTCATTTCTGGAAAATCTATGATGTCATCTCATTATATTAGTTTAATAGTCTCCCAAATGTAATATGAGTTAGAAAGAAGTCAGTAAGCAATAGGCTCTGTAATGTGGTCCAAATATGTGTTCCTTTTTTGACTAGTGCACATTATTTTTGGAAAATTAATGTGTTAAAAGGAATATCAAATTCTCTCAAGTCATTTTTGAATGAATAAAAACCAAGTAATACTTAGCTAAAATAACCTGACCTTTTATTAAAACTATTCATGATTTCATTAGTATAGTAAAACACTTCTATAAAGACCTTACTTTAAAATAAAAGTTATTCTGGTATGTAGAAAATAGTAACCCTTTTAGGATGTTTTAACTATATATAAATAAAAATTAGTATTTAAGAGCAAGGTAACTGAAGGACGTAAAACAACTATTTGGGGGTTTGGAGGTTTTTTAGTTATTTTCTCTCATCTATAAATGTAAGTTTTTATTAGAATAGAAGGGAGTTAAATCAACTCACTAAATTTACATACTATATTTAGTGCTACAAATATGCAGTCAAATTTATGGTCATGTACATGTGTCTCCATCTCTCAAAGTACTTATGTATATGCACCTATTATGTACATACTAATATATGTATATATTTGGAAATATAATCAAAAATATTTCTTCTAAGTTTGTAAATTACATGACCACAACATAAACAGAACTGACCAACAATTTTGAAGTAAAGAATTAAGTGAAAAATATAATAAAGAATTTTAATTTAACTATAAATTATATGTACTTCCTGACCTTTCCAAGAAGTAAATTATTAGAGTGGATCCTAGAACACCAGGGATAGACCAAAAGAGTCTTAGGTAAACTGAAATATTATTCTCATAGTAACTGTAAGACCCTATGTTATCTGGCCCCTCAGTAATACTCTAATATACTACTGCTATCCATTCTTCTCCAGGCGCCTTGGCCTTCTTACTGATGTTTCCCAATCATGTCAAATAGTCTCTCATCATGATGCTTTTATTCTTGCTCTTCCTTCTGCTTTAAATGCTCTTTATGAAATGGCCAAATGGCTTGCTCCCTTATCTCCTTTAGGTCTATACTCAGTGAGTTCTTCCCTGATCAGCCTATTTAAAACAACAACAACAACAACAACAGAACACTCACTACCATTCTGTTCACCTTCTCTGCTGACATAATGTATTTTTATTAGTTTAATTTGTCTTCCTCCACTAAAACATAAGGTCACGAGGGCAGGAAGTAGTGTCTGCTTCTTTCAAAGTACATAGGCAATGCTAAGACTTGTTCCTGTCATCTGGTAGCCACTGAATAAATATATGCTGAATCAATTTATGTTGTTGTTGTTGCTGTTGTTGTTGTTAAACTACCGTTTCACTTTTTACTTAGTTGTTGCATCAAGAATCTATCTGAGCTTAGACTACACTGTTCCTTGTTATTCTTTCTAATTAAATTATGGGAGCAAGTTACTACATCATCATTTTTAAAGGATTCTGAGATAATCATTTACTATGAGTTTATGTATTTTTACTCATTGTCATTTAAATGCCTGGGGCTGATGCTAAAGTGTGCCAGGGAACTTTCTGGGCAGGCTTATAATATAGCAAACTGGATAGTCAAATAAAATAGTTAATATTATTTATTAGAAACTTGACTTTTATAGAAAAAAATAAGAAATAGGTTAAAGGATATATACAAATTAATTATTTTTTTCCTACAACCAGTACAGAAAAAAAAAAAGAATTTTAGTGTATTAAGAGAATTTAAAGCATGGATCTTTAGTCTAACTGCTATTCAGCCAACTACTATTCCCTTATTTGTGAGATGAATAATAAAATTTCAGATTTTCAACATCTTTTAAATTCATTATGTATTTGTTGATATATGTGGAAAGTTCCTACAGAGTTGTAATACCTGAAATAGGCAACTCTTCTTTAAAAGAAGCAGCTCTATAATTTTGTTAATTGTAGCCATAAGTTATGGGTTTGTTTGTTTGTTTGTTTGTTTGTTTTTTGCTACTTTTACTAATCTATGGGTTTTTAATATAGAAGCATATGTCAACTTTCAAACTGAATCACTCTAGTGGTCAAGGCAAAGAAAGAATTATGCTCACACATTTAATTGGGAGAGGCTCACAAAATCATCTGCATAATATTTTACTATCAATCTTATGGATTAAAGGGTGAATTGAGTGCTTCACTTTTTCATTAGCAAAGGAACATTTTTCCTGGACATTTTCAGTAGAGCTGAATTAAATTCTGAAACACATTTTCTTAGCCTTTTGAGGATTTTATTCAGCTCTCTGACATAACGAGATTCCATAACATGAGAAATATGTAATAAGTCATAAATTCTGATTCAAGAAAGATTTTATTTAAATAAAATATGGTAGAAATTTTGTTGTATAAAATGAGATTTTAAATTTAAAAAGTAATGAAATTTCTGAAACCTGTTATGTCTTTTCTAAATTACACATTTATTTTAACAGGAGAATATATTCTAATGCTTCAGTATGGAAAAATGCATAAAACTTGGAATGTGGGAATCTGTAGGTTAACTATTAAATTTTATTTTTAAAATTATATATGTTTTATATTTAGTTCAGGTAGATAAACCAAAAAGTTCCATAAAGCACTTATCTCACATTCATTATACTTAATTATGCTGAACAATCTGGGAAATAATTTACATATTTTAAAAAGATTTATATTTTATTTCAATTCAATAAATAGTTATTTTTTTACTTAAATATTTTAGAGATAATATGAGAATACATCATCTGTACTTCCATGAAGCTTAAGAGTCAGAAGGAAACAAGAAATGTCACAAGTATACAAAAGACTTGATATTAACTTTTCATAAGTCATTAGTTGGTATAACAACTAGAGATGTGCATATTTATATCAATTTGTGAAAGAAAAAGACTTATTCTATAAAGACAAGAGAACGGTATATATTTTAAATTTCATCTTTTCCAACTATTTTGTACCTATTAATAATTTATTCAATTATATCACAATATGCATCACCAGGAAAAGACAACTTTTATAGCACAGACTTTAGTTTCAGATATCTTTAAATAGAATAGTTAGAATCAGAATGAGAAAATTTAGATAAAGAGATACAATGAAAACAAACAAACACCAATTTCTGTCTTGAAAATAATTAGAGATAAAAACAGAAATGACCAGAGAGTTTTGGTATTTAACAGATAATTCACACTAGGAATTAGCATGTTTCAATAGATCAGAAAAAGCTTCTACTCCATAAACAAATTGGTTAAATTAAATTAAACTAAGATAGGATGAGAGAAGGGATATATATAAAATGGTTTTAAAATTTCTTGTGGTAAAGAAGATAAATTGGGGAAAAAAGAAAAGTAAAAGAATAGCTGCAGGCTCAAGGTGGCTGATGAAATATATATATATATATGTGTGTGTGTGTGTTTTAGAAATATATATATATGTTTTTTAAAAAGAATATTGTAGCATTGGAAAAGTAATAAACCAGAAACGGTGATAAAATTAAATCACAATGAGTATTAGATTAGTACAGAGACCTTACAGAACAGAGCAATTTACAAAGCAATACATTAAAAGGAACCACTGCAAAAGGAACTCTCCTAGCAGACCAAGGATCAGGGACAGCATATCTAGAAACAGGGATGGAAAGAGTTATAGCAAGTGAGCAGGTCAGCCATGAGATTAATTGAAGGATTACAGCATAGTCTGGCCAAGGTCCCCATTCAGAATAGCTGCTGTGGCATTTGCTCTTAGGATAACAGAGGAACAGCTCTCTAATAGAAGTGCAGGTAGGCCACTAGGGATGCAGTGTGCGTCTTGGTATCAGAAAGAAACAGGGCATACCCATAGTAATCAAGATGAAACAAGAAATTCAGTGCAATTCTATGCAAACTCATATTTAAAAAAACTTGAGACATTACCTAACACATTGGAGAGTGTAAATGTCACTCAATTTTGAGAGAATAATTAGAGTCACAGTATATAAAACAGTCTATTTTATGAATCAGTAAATAGATCAATGTAGCAAAGAAAAGGATAGAAATACTCTAATATATTTATCATTTCATTATATATGAAGTACATCAAATCAGTGGTGAAACGGTGGATGAATGAACAGCTTTTTTTGGGACAACTAGGTTTCAATCTGACATAAAGAAAGTGTTCCATTCTTACCTCACCCTAATCTGTCAATGCATCTCTAAGAAAAATACAATCTTTAGAAGATAAAGGTTATAAATTTAAAGTAAAGTGTAAAATTAATAAAAAAGATACACAGGAACATTTCAGTAATCTTGGCTTGTAAACAGGTTTTTCTAAAACAAAATCTAGATATCATTCAGCATAGAATTAATTAGCAGATGACAATGTTAAATGTTTATATGGTCAAAGAAAGAAAATATATAAATTGAAAGCACACAGAACAAACTAGAAGAAAACATCTGCAACAGATATAAAATGATAACATTAATATTTGTGCAACGAGATGTTAAATGAACATGAAAAACAAATAAAAAGGAAAGTGGGCAAATAAAAGAACATATATTTCACATAAGAAATATAAAAGTTTAGTATATCTAAGGAAAAATGTTTGTTTGGAGTATCTATGGTTTTGGACTTATTTTACTGTGAGGAAACATACTGAAGAATTCAGTTTTGAAAGGTCCATCTAACAAGTAAACCAACTATATCTACCCAAGCAATGGGGTAGGCATGTGGCCAAGGCTAGGGCAATGAGATACTTTTTTCTCTGGAGTTTAAATCTGAATTTTGATCTTTGAGACACCAAGGGGGGTTGCTGATTCATCCCTACATGGCAATGTGCAAAAATGATAGTACAAAAAAATGAATAGGTTGTTTAAGAATTTAGTGATTGTTGTAAATTTAAATGGGAAGTTACTCTAACTGTAGCATATCAATATGGCCTATAATACCTATTTATACAGCAAATTGATCTACAAGCAAGTTGTTCTCCATGCTTTTTCAACATAATCAGCTGTGGAGCTATTAAGAAATTCAAGTACTTGGGCCCAACTCTCAGATAATCTAATTCTGGCTGCATTCTCCACTTCTTCTTCAACCTAGAACTATGCTCACATAGAGATTTCTCCATTCTAACTTTTTAGAATGAAAATAAAACTGGTTTACCAATGATGCTTCATGATATATCAGAAGTAGCAAGAAGTAGACAGCTGTGGCAATACAACTACACAGAGTAATTTGAGGACAGAAAAGAACACATTTCGACAAGTGGGCAGTATTTCAAACAGTAAGATTTTCTGTCTACCTTTTCTGGAGAGAATAATGCCCAGAATTTAGTAAACACACAAATTTCACAGTACTTGCTAATAATATATCTTATACTATGAAGGACTTAGAAAGAACAAGAATGGAGAATTAGTGATGAAAGGTAAATTTATACAACTGAATTTCTCAGAAGGAATATCTATTGGGACTATAGATGTCCCAAAGGAATGCCAGTCAGCATTTATGCTTAGTTACTCCCAGTGAGTGTTTTAAAAGCACATGTTCATGTTTGTGGAAACAATGGAAGAGGTTCACAACACTGATTTATCTTCAACAAGAAGAGTAGTTACTGACTCCGGAATACTCAACTGTCATCAAAGGAACCAACGAGTGAATTCCAATATGTTACTGTACCTCAAGGGAATCTGCCAGCTACTTAGGAACAGCCTAAATTCACTGGATCCCTTCCATAATGGAAGTGCGGCCATCTGCCTCACTGAACTAGACATTTATTCTAGCAATTGGATTTATTTTTCCTTTCCATTATGTCTTTGTCACTGGTCATAGAAATTGACTTACTGAATGCCCTATACACTATCATAGTGTCTCACATATTGCTGTCTCCTTTCAAAGAATTTATTTTACAGAGGAAAATAAAGTCAGTGAGCTGATTCCCATGGGACTTAAAAGGCTTCCTTGTATATTTTATCAGGGAGAAGTAGTTAATAGAATATTGACATAGCCTGTTGAAGACTTGGTTTCTTGAGTAAGTGGAAACACTTATATGGTATAGTATGTGCTCTGAACTTTATGATGCTCTTTACCCATGTCAAAAAAGATGGTTCTGGGACCACGAGGTAAAGCTTGAGTAATGAAACTTATAATTACACTTAAGACTCTCTGTGATGGTTAATTTTATGTGTCGAGTTGGTTGGGCCGTGGGATGTCCAGATGGTAATCAAACATTATTCTGGGTGCTTCAGTGAAGGTGTTTTTGGATGCGAGTAACATTTAAATTGATAGACTTTAAAGCAGATTGCCCTCCCATCATAATGTAGGTGAGCCTTGTCTAATCAGTTGAAGGTCTAAATAATACAAAATTCTAACTCTACTCCAGAAAGAAAATCATCCAGCCTGATGACCTTCAAACTGAGACAATGGCTTTTCCTAATTTTACAACAGCTTGCCAGCCTTTAGATTCAAACTGGAACGTCGACTCTATAGATTTTGAACTTGTCAACTTCCATTAAAATGCAAAATTCTTATACTAAATCTCTCCCTATATCACTTACTAATACACCTATTTTCAAAAATTTGCTTTCCATCCCTTTGGTTTTGAAATCATATAGTTTATATATTTATTTAACAATTTTTTTTATTTTTCAGTTATAGTTGAGCTCTAATATTATTTTATATTAGTTTTAGGTATACAGTGTAATGATTAGACATTTATGTAACTTATGAAATGATAACCTTGATTAGTCTAGTACCCACTCAGCAACATACATAGTTATAATATTATTGACTATATTCCTTATGTTGTACTTTACATCCCATGTCTCTTTTGTAACTATCAATTTGTACTTTCTTTTTTTGACGGTTTAAATGTTTCAACCCCAAAGCAAAAAATGCTGCCATATGAGACAATAAAGTTTTCATTGAATTAGAAGCTGAAACTGACACCTAGACATTTTGAGGCTCTTCATATTACAAGACAAACAGGAAGAAGAAAGATATGATGTTAACTTATAATTGACTTTGATTCCCAGGGAAAAATAGATTTGCTGTTATACAATGGGAATAGGAAACATTAATAGGATCTCTACTTCTATCTTTGGTTAGTCATGAAAGGCTAGGTTACATACAGTAACAAACAACTGAAAATCTTAGTGGCATTATTTAAGAGGCTTATCACTCATTCTTTGGGAATCATGGGTAAGCAGGGGTGAGGAAGGGCTCTCTCTCCCTGTTTCTACTTTAATATTCAAGCTAACAAAAGAGTCATTTCTAGTATACTGCTCGTTCCTGTAACAAAGGAAAAGAAAATGTGAATAATCTACCTTCTGACTAGTTTATTATGAAAAAAATCATGATGGCTTCTCCATAACTATAGTTAAAGAAAAACAATAAAATCAAGGTCCTGGGAAAATACCCAGACATATTTGATAGAAGGCTCTAATATTGTCATATACCACCATGCTTATCAGTACAGGTATGTGAGAGACTAATTCGCCCTATACAAACAAGATTACCAAAGTCTCAGATTTAGCAGGTAAAAATACTTAGGTCACTGTCCTGCATAAAAATTTCTGAATAGCTGTCATATAGGCAGAAAAAATGTTTTGTATTTCAGCTACAATTTTCAGTCACTTGCAAAACCAGGACTATAGAGTTGACATGTTTTCATTCTTTATATTATTAAAAATATTGTTTAATTAATTAGTTACCTTTTAAAATTTTATCCTTACATTTCCTTATTTTCAACTAATTGATGAAAAGAGTGGAGACAATAGTCTTCTCCAGAGATATTTCCAAAGAACCAGAACTTGTTTGAAGCGGTTATAGTAATTATATGAGAGCTTGGGTTGTTCACATTATAGGAGGATAAGAGTATGTTTTCTGTTATTCATTTAGTAGTAGCAATATGTTGACTGATATAATTGTTTTCAATTTACATGTTTAGAAAAGAAGGGATAGTGGACAGCCCAGTGGTTGGAATGTGGTGAACACTTATTTATTCCCACCAAGAATTTATCTTTCATTCCCAGGATATAGCATCCTCATTTGCCTTTGAGGAAATAAACTATTTGGATACAATCTTGACAAGACGGTCAGTAGAGATGTCCCATTTGCAAACTAGCCAAGGTTCTAGCATGGGAAACAAGACCAATAAATATGCTTCCCTCTGGGGTTTGAATCTTGAGCAGAGAGTAAGTGTACCAAAAGCAGTTGGAATCAATTCCTCTCAGCAATAATGCCCATGGGACATTGTCCTTTTATTCTTGCTGTTCTGTTTCCTAAAATTGTCTTGATCCCTATCTTTTCTGAAATAGTTATTCATTTTTCCATTAATTTTATTAGTAACTTCATAATTTTCCAGTAAACTTTATTTTAGATACATCAGTGTACATTTCTGTTGTTTATAGAAAAGTAAATCTAATTAATGCCATATTCAAGTTTATAATTGATCAGAGACTTGAAAATAAAAATGATAAGGATATATTTTCATCTTTCATATTGGACAAAAAATAAAAATTGCTAAAGATAGCCAATTTAAAGGAGGTCCTGAAAAATGAGCATTATATGTTGCTGCTAAGATTGCAACCTCAGTAACTAATGTTTTGCAAAGCACTTTGGCAGAACCTTACACAATTAAATTAAAACATTCTTAACCAAGCAATTCAACCTAAATCAACCTGTTCAATAAAAATATTTAAATATACTTTTTAAAAAACATGTATAATTTGATAAATGTTAACAGCATATTTGGTAATAATTTCAAGTACAGGTATTCTAAGCGTTTATCAATAATGGCATGGTTAAAAACTATGGAATATTCTATAGCTCTTAAAAATAATAAAACTGATCAATAAGGACTGAACTCAATATTTGTCATATGCTTTTGAGTATAATAAAATACTTACTCCAAGTTATGTGAAAATCAATTTATCTACAAAACATACGTGTGTGTTAGTATATGAATGCATTATATATGTGAATATATATGTAAATACAGTATATACATACATTGAGTCTTATGTTTATAGAAAAAGTTCTGGGAGGATATACACAAACAATTCACAATGATAATCCCTAAGGAGTGGTATTGCTTGAAGTTGGACCTTTAACTCACTTTCTAATTAATATTCATTGTAGTGTGGATTTTTAAAAGTACATATATTACTTTTATTTTTTCAATATATTAAAATAGAGTAGAGGAAAAAAGATGCCAAAAACTGAAAGAGTGAAAGGAAACATGCAGTATATATTTAGAGTAGAGAAAAAATGAAATGAGAAAACAAGGCTAAAATCAATGTCATTGCAATATATTTCACAGAGCCACAAAGTGGTCATGTTATTTGTAATTATTAATTAATATTACTATTAACAATATTGATAATAAATAACATTAACAGGACATATTATGCGCTAAGCAAATTTTTATATGCTACATATGCATCAACTCATTTTACTTCAGAACTATTGTATAAGGCAGCTAATATTTTTCTTATTTTATAGAAAAGATCAAAAAGGCACAGAGATTGTTATAAGGCTTATAATTAGCAGAGTCAGCAAGCATTGCATTCAGTGATGAAACACAAACAAATCCTAGGTTTTACTAGGCTTGGGTGGAGCTAAGAGGTCTTGGAATAGCTAAATTTTTGAATGCACAATTCCTTAATCCTGTGGAATAAGAGCTACTTCTTTGAAGTTCAGACTATGAAATAACAAGAGAAAGAGCTATCTTGTCTGACCTTCTGTGTTAATATCAAGACTTTACTTTTGTTTGGCTTTATCTAGATAGTGGTTTCCTGCATGGCTCACATAGCCAATAATCTGTTCATGATCCTTTAGATTCTGGAGTCTACAGCTTGACAAAAGTATTGTTCTGAACTAAATTCCTGTGGTGAGCCTGCCTTTTACAGCAAGGAGGTTCCTCAGATCACTGCTCAGCATTTGAAAACTGGCCTTGGACAGCAGGCAGCAGGGAGTGGAAGAAAGAGATGAATATAATTGTGGGAGCCTGTGTTAATAATTGTATTGTATTTATATTTATTTAACATAGACACATTGATAGAAATTTTATTCTGAGCATTTAAGAGTACAGACAATTTCAATATTTGGTTTCTAGTTTCTGAGAATAACTTAAGGGACTTATTTAATCAAATTGGCTTTTTTTTTTAAATATGAAGCTTGTGTAAGGCTTATAGATCATTAGTTCACTCATCTGGTCTAACGTTTATTCGCATGTTGAAAGAAAGAAAACAGGTCAGTGGAAGATGACATTAATTAATTAACTAGGCCAAATTAATGATGATTTATTTCAGTGACTACTTATGACATCAAAAGTATATGGTTCCTGTTAAAAAATTATTTTATTTTACTACATATTACCTGTCAACAATACAGTATGGAGTGATAGTTATTAGATTTGGTAAGTAGTAATTATAAAATCATATGATGATTGTGATTCTTTTAAACTAGTTTTGTCTTTACTCTGTAGATTTGTATTCTATATTTATAAATAAAGGAGAATAGTTGTTCAAACAGATAGTTTTGAAGTTTAAGCACCAAGCTAGTGTGTGTATGTATATTTATGTGTGTGAATATTATTAGCTTTAGAATTAATTTTACTTCACAATATTTAGAAGGGAGAAAAAACTGCTCGAAATAGGCTTTTTTGAAAAACAGCACCTGCATTGATTTCTCTTGTATAGTTTATATTTAATACTTTTTTGTATATTAATATGGTTGTTATATTCAAATAACATTATTTTCAGGCATGTCAGATTGCTTATTTAATTAAGTAGTATTAAATGAGTTAATGGTAATGATGTTATCCTTGGACTTACCCTGGCATTGGTCCATTTCCAGCAAGACTGTAAACCTGACGAGGATTTAGTAGATATTGGAATTTTCTGTAAATTCTATAAAGATGAAAACATCAAAGAAAAAAAATAAGAAATCTGGTGATACCCCCAAATTTTAAAATAAATAGCACTCTTTGATGTTGTAATCATATATAGTTGTAATTATATATATATATTCATAAAATTTGTATTAATATTAAAAGAATGAAAGTTCAATAGGAACTAATGTTTCTTTTAAAAAGAGGCTTAGCAGTAATTATAAAGGTGATATAACTTATAAATTAGAAATAACGATCCTTGCATTCTAAACATGCATATGTATTTAGAATATTATCCTGCTTTTATGTTATTTAGCTAATTAGAATTCAAATAAATATTTTAATATTAGTATAAAATTACTTAAATATATTCTCTTAATAAAACCTTGTGAAATTTATAGGTTATGGGGCCAGCCTAATAGAGATGAAAACTATCTCTCCCACATAGAAATTTAGATTATGCACTTTAAATGTGTGTAAGCAAATAATGTGACCTCATCTGCCTATTTATTGCACATAAACAATCATCTTGATCAGTCAGTTCATAAAATTGCTGAACTGTTTAAATAGTACATATTAAATAATTTATTTTCTTCTGAAATAAATCAATCTTTGTATAACAAATGCAACAAAGTGTTTCTAAGTACACATATATCTCACATTATTGGAAGTCTTAGACAAAATAATAAAAGTGAAGAAATGCATTTAGATTTTTAAAATTATTTTCACATACATGTAAACTGTTACTGTATATTTTATAAACACATTCCTACCAAGTTTACTGCTGGAAACTCCTCAAATGCACAATGCAATACCTGCTTATATCCCCCCCCACTTCAAATCCAGAATAACCCTAACATTCTAGATCTTGATAATTCATATCACCTAGTGTCTCAAGAAAGATCTTAGTGTCGTTCTCAGCACCTCCTTTTTCCCAACACCTAAACCTGATTATGGACAAACCTGCACCTTCCATCTGAGTAATGTCTATCAAACCTGGTTATGTATGACATCCCCATGCCTTAATTAAGGCTTTCGAGCTCTCTCACCAGCTATATAAAAATCTTGCCTATCCAGCCCCCTTCTATACCGCTATTTAAGTACAGTCATGCTGTTTCCATGACAAAAAGTTCCTGTGTCAAGTTATTTATAATATAAAATATTTTATTATATTTAGAATAGTTTAGGTCTCATTCTTACCCTTCCTCCCTTAAATTTTAATCTTAGTGAATATCTCCTGGTTCCCCGCAAAACACCACGCCCTTTCACAAATCTGTCTTTCTTCTTTCACCTGCCTAACATTGACTTATATCAGAACCAATTCAAAGCTACCTCTTTTCAAAGACCTCCGGCTTAAGAAACCGTCATTTTTTCCTCTGAACTTTCCCAATACCGTTATTTAAAACATATCCAGCTTAGCTTTTACCATGCGATATTGCAAAATATCTGCTTGTGTGCCTGCTTCCCTGCATGACTGTGTTGTATGTCTTTTATCCCCAGTACCTAGCAGAGTTTGCATTCTGCTCAGGCATTGATGTCTGAATGATGATTTGTGACCACTTTCATACTTGTTGATTGATATGGGAAACGTTGTATGAATATGTGATTCTGTGACCTTTTCTACTTATCTAACATATCAAAGTCAAAAAAGCCAAAGTATTTTGAAAGAAAAATCCTGAATGGAATCTCATTGTTTGTAAAAGATTACTCTTATGCATTCAGAAAAATTTACATTCTTGTTCATAATAGATCTTTTTGAAAATACATTTTCATTTTCTTTGACTTTAAATGGTCCCTGTTAGTGCATAAAGGACAAGCAATAAGTGAGTGTGCATATAGGAGCACTCAACTATCCACCCACTCCATTAAGTTTAATTATATTATGACTTTAGTTTATCTATATGATTTTTTTTTAATTTAAAGAAAACTATTTTTATGTGTGGGAACAGGGATAAAGAGACATTTAAAGAAGGGTATTCTACATAGTTAATGTTATCTTAATATGAGGGAAATGGTTTCTCCTTCATAATATATTTTTTTATTTTTTTCTCTTGAGACTTCATTTGTGTCTAATTCCAAACATGAATTTAAGTCTTATCTAATTCTTTGAGAAGAGTTTAGTTGTTTTCTTCAAGATATCCATACAGCAGGCAGACTGTTAGTACTAGAGAAAATAATTTAGCATTACTTTTAATTACTATTTTATATATCTATAAGTGAGGCAACTATTTTCTTTAATAAAGCATTATAAATATTTTAATTATAAAGCAACTATTTACTTAAAATAATTTCTATCATGTTTAGCAGAGTTAAAATATAACTATATGTTGATAAAAACATTTTAAGCAGAAATAATATTTTGTTGATTAGAAAATGAAGAACAATCTTAATTTCACTGAAATACAACTGGAAAGTTAAATGGTAAGAAATTACAAAATTTTTATTCATGGAAATATTTAAACTTCACTATTTGGTAAACCACAAAGGTAATTTCTGTTTTATCCCACAGTGTTTGGGTTAGTGCTTTTATCTGATTGCTCATTTATTAGCTAGGATTAGTAAAGACTTCTAGAAATAATTAAGGCAGATACCATCACATTACTATCACTATCCTCTTTAAAGGAATATATGATTTACTCCTCAATTTGGTAATTTTCAGATTTTTATTAAATATGACTAAATCATTAACTCATTAAAAAAACAAAATTTTATGTTGTCAGCCAAAATATTAAGATACTTGATAATGAAGCTCATTATTATTCAGATTAAGTTAATTGTGCTTCTCCAAGAAATACAGCATCATGTTCTCCAAAATGCACATGCAGAAAATCATTATAATATATTTTGTCTAGAAGCTGAATGTAAATTCTGTTTCTCGTTACTAGGTTAAGAAAATTGGTTCTCTAAATGTTTGCAAATTTTTCATGTAGATATCCAGAAGAAGAATTGCTGGGTCATATGGTAATTCTATTCTTAAACTTTTGAGGAACCTCCATACTGTTTTCCATAGTGGCTATACCAATTTACATTCCCACCAGCAGTGTACAAGTCTTCCTTCTTCTCCACAACTTCTCCAACACTTGTTATTACTTGTCTTGCTGATAATAGCCATTGTAACGGATCAATGGAACAAAACTGAGAACCCAGAAATAAACCCACACATATATGGGCAAATAATTTTCCATAAAGGACCCAAAAATATACAATGAAGAAAAAAATCCTCTTCAATAGATGATGCTGGGAAAATTGAAAAGCTACATGCAAAATAATGAAACTAGACTGTTAGAGAACCAATTTCCATTCAATAGTATTTATGAAGCAATGTTGTATGCAAAACTCTTGGATAGCTTTAGGAGTGATAAGTAGGGTGTAGAAAATTCAGATACTTGAGATATTATAATAAGAATATTTACGAAAGGTAATTTTTATATTAAAATTTCAACTGTAAAAACAAGGAGAGATTATATCAAGATATAACATATAGACAGACATTAGCATTATTTATTTCATATTAAAAATTAGTAAACCATAAGAAATGTTTTCAAATGTTATGCCATAGTTTTAGTTAATCTTTTTACATATTTATGCCATAGAAAATAAACATGACTTAAAACATACCGGTCTCCTTGCTTCCCACCACTTTTGGGGTTTACAAAAACTAAAAGCGGATGAGTACCAGGAACAGGAGTGATCTAGAAGAAAAGTTGGACATTTAGACAAATTATTCACTTTATATATGAAAAGGTCCCCTTTTATTTCTAAGTCATGACATGCCAAGTGGCAAATTCAAAAATATGGTTCTTTTATTCTGAAATGTGTGTGTGTGTGTGTGTGTGTGTGTGTGTGTGTGTGTGTGTGTGTGTGTAGTCAAAGAGAGGTAAGATCCTGTTCAATACAGGACAAAGAGGAAAGCAGCTATGAGGAAGGATTAAGTCTGAACAGCCATGAGATGAAAACAAAAGGTACAATTTACGATACAGTGAATAAACCAGCCAGAATAAAACAGAATATAGAGGGGAAATATTATAAAAAAAGAAAAGAATCAAATTACAGAGAGCCCTATTTTTATAGAGGACCCAGACTTTAGAGCTTTGTGACATGTGTGGAATCTCTCTTCCCAACCAATTGTAAATAGGTAGCTATGGTTCCTTTCAGCTTAAGAGTCCCTTTCTATATGATGGTTCCCCATTGCTTTCTTTTTCTGCGTGGAGAGCAAAGGACCAGTTAAACAAGTCTATTTGCTAAAAAGGCGTCCATTAAAGAGTGTGCCCTTACTATATCCCATGCACTGCTTCCATCACTACCCATTTCTTAGTTGAACGAGAAAAAGTGCCTGTCCTAGGCGAGCTTATATTCCAGTGGAGAAACATAAAGTAAACAATTGTACAGACAAACATATTTAGTAGTGAAACATTACAGGACAAGAAATAAAACAGGTAAGGTGATAGCACTTTATTAGTGAGGGATAAAGTTACTTGTGATAGGTTGATAAAGGAGAACTCTTATATTTTGCATAACTTCAAAGTTGAGGTGACTTCTTTATAAAAGTATTCCTATTCAATATACCCCTATAAAATTTTCATCTAAATATAATTTGACAAAATAACACTTTAATTACAAACATATGCAATTAATGAAGCTCCCTAAATATTAAGTTGAAAAATTTTAGATTGATTTACTTTTTCAAAATAAATTCAAAATGTTTTTCATTGCTGTGTTATTCTCTCCTAGGAGGAAACACTAAGTATTTAATAAGACAAATAAAAACAACCATGTTGCCATATGATGTCCTTTCTATTTGTTTAAACAATGTAAGATCAAATATTCTACCAACATGTTTCCCTCCAATTTTTAAGTGAAATGATATTTTTGAAAATGACTACAGGCAAGGAGAAAATGTTAACATCTTTTACATATGAGAAGGTTGTGCAAGATATTCTTCATTTTTCTACACTTATCCAACTTATTCTCATTTACAATTTATCCTATCTACCTCTATTTTACTTTCCTTTGAAAAAAGAATATAGGTTCTTTGTTCCTGATTTGTCCCTAATTCAGTTGGGAGATGAGATAAATGACCTGAATCTGCAGTTAACTTTACAGTTCTCCCTGCACCAAATGTGCTCAACCACTTCACGTATAGAAGTACCTACTAGGTTAAGTCATTGCTCTGCTGACTTGCTATGTGTGCCTTTCTCCCCCATTAAAAGTTAAAATGAAGAAAAACCAAATACACCTTTATCTGAAGATTAGTATTCAATTACCTTTATTTCTCATCCTATTATAAAATCGAATATAACTCGTAAAGTTTCCACACACAAAAAAGGAAATGCCAACAGATGTGGATTTTAGTTCATTTTCTCACTTACTTTGAATTCTTACTTTTTATTTTTAAATACAGGTGAGAATATCAAGGTAAATAAAGGTTTTTGAGCAAATCACTAAATCTGAACCCAAATACTCATTAGGATGATCTTCCCCAAACACAACACATAGTTTGCTATTTTATGAGGTTATAGTAAATTTACACTGGGTCCAATATTTGAAATTCAATTGTAAATATGTTTTGGAATGCCTTTCAGAAATATTTATTTATTGAAACATTTAAATATCATTATTATTTATCAAATAAGGGTCAATAGCATGAAATATGACAGTTATGTTCTAAGTACATTATTACAAACAAATGTCTCACTAGAATAGTCTGTAGAGGATCTCAAAATACAAAAACTTTGATCTCAATTTTAGGGGTGAGTAAATGGATAAATAGGTCAAAAAGATTAGATAATAGAAGATAATTTAGATAAAGGAGGAATTTAGAAGAATGATGATACTCTACAAGAGACAAAAGTCAAATAACCAAATGGAAATATAGGAATAATTAAACTAATTTTAAAATCTTTCCCTCACATATCCCTAATTAGAAACTGGGCTTATAAAATCGGGATATATGTAAATAAAACATTAGAAACTTTAGATATTTACTTGTAAGTTTTTATAAGACACTGTGGAATAGTGCTCATTTGACGATGTTGTCAACAGATAAAAATCCTGACCTAATGTAACCTGCACTTAAGGGGGGATACTCAATTAAACATTAGCACCACAAAGATTTGTGTTAAGGGATCATTTAATGGTGCTGTACCAGAAATGTCAAGGTTCAAGGCAATTCTGGCATCTTTTTCAATGCTCACTGAAAAAAAAAAAAACTTTAAAATTCTGCTAAACTTTGTTATTATAAAAAGAAGCACAATCCAGCAGAGTAAATTTAGGTTTCAGGAGACCAAAGGCTGAGTTCTTACATTTGAAAGCCAAAGACCTACAGTGCTGCATAGCCATTTTTATGTCGGAAAAGTTAAAAATAAACAACCACTGTGTTCGCTAACAGTCCTGAAACAAGACAAAATATCTCAGTGATGGAGTATCTACTATCGTCACTTAATTCTCATACTCCTTTCCATCCTTAGTGAAAATAATGCTAGCCAAGGGGTTGCTTTGTAAGATTGCACCCCACAATTTCAGTTGTGTCTTGGAAGCTGTTGCTACTACTTGGAAAAAAAGAGCTTTTAAAAAGTTGTAACTTTTGATGTCTTGTCATATAAAAATGCAAATACGTATTCTAAATAGAAAAAAAAATGTGGTTTTTTTCCTGATGAGATATACATTGGAAGTTGATATAAACTGAATTGTGTCCCCCCAAATTCACGTGCTGAAGCCCTACAACTGTACCCCCCTTGTAAAGTTAAATGAGGTCATGAGAGTGGGAGCCTCATGATCACATTAATACCCTTATAAGAACAGGATTTCTCTCTCTCTCAAACTCTTCCTCCCCCTCTCTCCCTCCCCACCCCCTCTCTTTCTCTGTGCACACACAAAAACAAGGTCATGTGAGTACGCAGAGAGATGGGTGGCACCTACAAACCAAGAGAAGAGATCTCAGGATGTCACCTACCTTGTCAGCACCTTGATCTCAAAATTTCTAGTCTCTAGAACTGTTAGAAATAAATGTCTGTTGTTTTAGCCACCCAGTCTCTGGTAATTTGTTATAGCAGTCCAAGCTGATTAATACAAAGTGTCCTACAGAAACTCAAGATACACTCCTTGAAATAGAAGAATTAGAGCATCTAGTCATTTTCCTCTGGATGCCAGCATGGAATTTGACACCATGACAGCAGCAATCTTTGATCATAAGGTGACCCTGAAGTTGCTACAGATAGAATATGGGAAAGATAGTACCACTCCTAAGGAAAACATGGAGCTGTCTTATTAGCTCTACTTCTGGACTTCATATACATGAGAGAAAAAATTATGGTTCTCTTGTCCGAACTACGGCTATGTTTTATTTGTTCCTTGTTTTTGTTTTTTCCATGTTAAACTCTGGAGAACCTAATAATAACTGATATGAAAGACAAGATGCATAGGGAAAAAGATTTAGATACAAATGAAACTGGGCATAGAAACTTTATTCTTCATCAAATTTGTTAATATTTCCAGTCCCTGAGTAAAGAACAGAAACAATATCAAAATCCATAAATAGTTTCTATATTTCATTTCACATTATGTCATTCTTATTATTGAATATGGGCATAATCATAATCAGTCAATCCTTTTATAACTTAAATAGTTTGAGATAAGAAAAAGATATAGGAATTATTGGATGTAATATTTCAATTTTTTAATTCAATCTATTTGATTCCAGGTCTGTTTTTAAGAGAGGCCTAATTTGGGTAAGAAATTATAGAAGTCAAAATTTAGTCGAAGGGAGCTAATTTGTATTATAATGCAAATCATATATACTTAAAGGAATTTAAGTAGATTATGAAAATATCTTATAATAATCTTTTAACTAAAAGTGATTTTTATTTTTATACTTTAAAATAATTTCAAATTTACAGAAAAATCTGCAAACACTGCACAAATTTTTTTTACTAAATCATTTCAAAGTAAGTTGTCAAAATATACTTAATTCCTTTCATTTACTTTAGGATTGCCTGCACAAAAACATTCTCCCATCTAAATACAGCACAACTGTCAAGATCAGAATGTTAATATGATTCTGGACTAGCTTCTTTTGTTATGAAAGATATTATTAATACAATTGGTAAAACGAATGGAATTTGTGAATCAAGATAGAACTAATGCCTCAATTTTATACACAAGGTCACTAATTCTCTTTTGAACTGCATTTAATATAGTCTTTAACATAGCAACATTTCTATTTTTTACATTCATACAATAATTTTGAAGTAAGATGTACAACTCAGTTGTTTTGAAAACTGATTTATTGCCATTCTAAAATGTTGTATTCATTTTGTTACAGATTTTGGTAATAGGAAGGAGAAGACAAAAACAAGAATACATAAAAATTCTGTTAGCCTAAAACTATTTGTTCTTAGAAGTAAATATTTATAAAGCACTTGAAATTATTTTAAGTAGAACAGTATATAAAACATATGAAAGACAAGTTGTTCTGTTTCAGAGTGTAAAAAAAAATAAATAAATAAAAACAACCCTTAACCTGTTCTCAGCCTCATATCAACCAGAATTATGTTTGAGGCATCTCTACATAACCCTGGGCTTCTCAGAACAGGTTTTAAGAAATATTAGGATACAGTAATACAGTATAATCTAGAAAATATTAATTAGTGGAGATAGTGTTCAAGCAAGATTTTATAGCATGTGTGATACTTGAAATCTTGAGCATGGGCATTCCAGAAGGACACAGTTCATACTAGATTCTCCTCTATAGAGAACAGAGCTAATCGTGTAATTTCATTTACTTACATAAAAGGACAGTTTCATACAGTAAATATTAAAACACATGATTTTAGCGTCAGAATAATTTGGGATCTCAGCTCAACTATCCTTCTCTCTATATACTTTCTTCCTTAGTGATCTCATTTTATATGACAGTTTTAAGTTTCATCAATATGCCTATCACTTCCAAAATCTTATCCATTCTCTCTCCTAAATTCTAGATTCACATATGTCTTGCTACTTGACATCTCTATTTGGATGTTTAACAGAATAAGAAATTTCTCTACAAACCTTATCCATCTCTAACCTTCTCCATCTCAGCCAGTGACAACTCCATTATTTTAGCTGCATGGGCCACACATCTTTGAGATGTCCCTGATTCCTCACTTCTAATCTAGACATCTTACCTATAATTATAGGCAACCTCAACTCTCTGCCATGATATTTCATATCTTACTCAGCTCCATTTTTTCCACATCATTTATAATCTAGCCCATTATTTGTATAGAGATAGGGACTTAATTTAAAGGTTGTTGTAATACTCAAAGTATAGATTTAAAATTTTGGACTTAGATAATTAAAATGACAATGAATAGTTGACTATGAAATAATGAACAGACTTGAGGATCCCAAAGTATACAAAGGACAAACACACACACACACACACACACACACACACACACACACAATCAATCAAAGGAAATTAATTTTATACACATACTATATAGATGTATATAGTGCATACATGATGTAGTTTAGTTTTGGGGATTATGAGATACTGCGAATAAGAAAGACAAAGGGAGAAACAGTGTGGTAGAGATAACGCTGGTTTAGTTTTAGTTATTTCAGTATAAAAGTATAGTTTTTTTCTTTTGTTAAAAATATTACAAAGTAGAATTTTTGGTTATCAAGTGACCTTTTTATTTGCAAAGTTTTCTCAAAGAATAATGAGGGACAAAGTAACTTTAGTTTAACACAGTTTAAGTGATTGCTTTGTTTTTCTACTTATTTGTTAACATGTGGATCCTCATTCTTATTTTTACATCTTCTGCACGTTAAGAAATTATAGTTTAAATTACATCTGATCATATGTATTAAGTGTAAACCTACGGTGCGAGCAATGACAAAGACATAGTGCTTAACCACCTCTATTTGAAGTCCCTTAGGACTCGGGTTAATTAATGAGACTCATCCTAAGGTTATACATGATCTATTACTTCCTCTAATTAGAAATAATAATCCTGATCATTATGCTGGTTAGCTGGAAAGAAGTAAGATGAATGTGCTTAACTATGATTAATAGTCTTCTTTAAGCAGTGTAGATCTCTTCTGTCACTGAGTTATATGCAAACTGGGCTGAAACTCAATGCTTTTTTATGATATATATTTTTTAAAACACAAAAATCAATTTTATGGTGGATTGTTTTATGTTTTCTAATAAAGAGCAAACATTTTATTATTCTAAAATTGATTACCACAACAAAAAATTACCTATATTTCCATTTTGCATGAAATAGTTCTCCTAGAATTTAGTGTTATACCTTTTCTTGGTATTTTATCCAAAATTCTTTGAATACCTATGTGTATCATATTTACTCCATTCTGTGCATGTGTGACTTTTATTTCAAAATCTGCAACAATATAAAAATATGTGGAAGAACAAGGTGGTCAGAAATTTCACATTTATATACTTGTTAAAATTTGTTAACCAGTGAGATGGGTATCTTAGAAGTAAAGCACATAACAAAACTCCGAGTCAGATGATCCTCACACAAACCTTGGCTTTTCCAATGACTGTGAGGCTCTGAAAATAATTTACTTCCAAACACCAATATGCTCATTGTGAAAATACTGATTAATAATAATGATATCTATCATACATTTATTGAAAAAATGAAGAACTAATAATTATCTCTTGTTATAGAGAGAATCCATTTAATATGCATAAAATATTACCATAGTGCTTAACATATATTGTCTAACAAATGGTGCATGCTTTCCTTCCATGTTGAGAAGAGCCCTAGCCAATTGTGAAATGTACTTGAACTTTGTTTTGAATAATGAAAGGGTTCCCTTTCATTATTTTCATTTTAGAAACCCAGTGACTAAAGATTTAAACTAATCAATATTTTCAATTGACATATTAAATGTACAAATGATTTTTTTTCACTAAAAATGTCATAGGATCACTTAATTAAATTTTTTTGCTATCAAAAATGTGATTACATTTTCTATTTGGGACTGCAAATGAGATTGCTAAACATGGAGATATGATTTCCAAAAAAGTGAAGATCCTGATTTCCTCTTTTGATAATTAACTTTTATACTCTCTATGCAATGTAATAATTTTATCATTCATAATTCTCTCTTTTTATATTTGAGTTAAGTAATTCATAATAGATTTTCTATGCACAATGTATTCTTTAGATCAAAACAAAGCAGTAACCTGGTTTTAATATTTAAGCTGTTATTAAATTATCAATGAGATATTCAAAACAATGAAGAAGCTAGCATTTAGGCTACTGTGTGCTCTGAACTGTGTTCTCAAATTAAAGAATGTAAAGACATAATTCACAGTATCACAGAAAAAATAATTAATGAAAAAGGAAGACACAAAATCATGTTATTGAATGAAAGTGTGTGACATTATATATCTTCATGTAGTAAATCATAAATTTTCCTGGAGAACATGAAACTTGAAGCATACTTTTAAGAAAAGAAACTAAAAACTGGAAGAGAGAAACACATAGGTAGAAAAATAAGAAAATTAACTTCATAGTCTCATAAAGTATGCCTTCGTTGATAGTTTTTATGTTGGAGTGAGAAACAGAGTTAAATGAATACAACACATTTAATCTGTAAGAGATTTTAAAACACAGAAGGAAATATATCTTTTTCTTAATGTCAGAAACCCTACGGGTAATTCAGAGGATTTTAAAGCACTAAAAACATGATTTTGAGCTACCTATTTTCACTTAAACTAGAAATATATATGGTGATTTTAATTTTGACTTAAAATTTTGGAAGATAGAAATAAAATGTAATCAGTTCATTATTTTTATTATATATTTAGAAACAAAAGTATCCACACAGGTAGAGTACATTTTATTCTTTCCTAAAGACATGTTTTGCCACCAAAATGACTCTTCCAAATATAAATAATAACATATTTGGACAAAGTATACTTGTAAATAAATAATATATACATATATAATAAATGTGTATATTTAGTAATAATTTGCAAAAACTATATTGAGAAATCTCTTACCAATCTGAGTTGAAATGGACATTAATGCCTTAAACGATTAAATTAATCAGAATGTCACCCTGTTAATCAACCATAAAAGTGACATTTGATAAATTAATAAAGATTTTTCTGAAATCATCTACTGAGCTAATCTGTACATTAAATAAATAGGTTGATATCTTGACAACTGCCTCTTTAAGAGCACAGAAGTGACAAACAAATAGAAGAATTACTAAATTTGGATTTTAAAAACCACACCTGCAGGCCTTGTCCTTCCACAGTAACAGAGTTGGCTCTTTGCATTTTGTTCTTGTCAGTCACTTTGTTTGGCTGCTGGGAACTACTTTTTTCCTTTTTCACTGTTGCTTGTCTTTCCTGTAAGGAAAAAAAATACCTTGTATAAAAATATTGAATTATTTTAATGAAAGAGGAAACACATAGAAGAGTTTCATGGCTACAAACTTGGTATGAAATTGCTAGTGAATAATATGAAATCTGTTACTTTCAAATGGGTCAATGTATATGATAAATGCATGATCAAAATATCAGTTAAAGAAAGGATGAGAAAGGAATCCAAACTGTATTATCTCTACGTGCCCAACTATGACTCTGTCAAAAGTTATTAAGGCACACTAAAGCTAATTTTATTAAAACAATTAAACTAATTTTATTAAATAAATATAGGATTATAAATTAAAATATTTAGTACTAAGCACTAAAAATAATGCCTATAAATACATTCAATATCGAAGACGAATGCATGATGGACTTTTAAGCTATTATTAAATCAAGGATCATATAAACCTTAAAACTCACAATCCATTGCAGCTAACTCCTTTTTTAACCATAATGGAAAACATTTCTTGTATTTGCTTGCTCTGTTTCTATTTCTTCTCCTCTCACACTCTTCACCCAACCCAATAAATGTTTATCATCATTAATTCAACAAATCAGCTTTTATTAAAACTACCTGTGACTTTCTCATTGCAACACCTATTGGTAAGTTTTCATCTTCTTAAGTTCTAAGCAGCAATGGACAAAATTGGTGTCTTCTCACCTCTTGGAAACGTACCTCACTGGGTTACCAGGATACTTCTTTCCTTTCACTCTCTTCTTACTTTACTGCTACCTCATGGTCCCCTTCATTGGTTCCTTCTCCAATTTTAAAGTCCTTAACACTTATTCTCTCCCTTGAAAGTCTCTTCACCATCTATACTCACTCACTAGGTAACTTCATTTAAACCAAGGCTTCAAATTTAAATTATTTAATGCAATTTCTATACTTATATTTTTTGTTCAGATTTCTCCATTGAATCTTAACTACTATACACAAATGCCCTTTCCATCTCTCTACATGAGTATCTAAAATGCATATCAATCTTAAAAGGGTCCAAAACTAATTTTTTTCTGCCTACTCCCATAGAAAATAAATCCCTAACTAAACATTAATTACTCACCACCTCCATCATTACACAGCTTAAGCTATTATGTTATCTGAATTATCATAACCATCACCAAACATCTCAACCCGATTCCATCTCTGCCTTTCTACAGTTAATTCTCTGTACAACAGCCATGATCATCCCTGTTATCTCACTCCATTGACTCCCCACTACTCATTGTTTCTTGATCACAACAATCATGCACTTAATTCAGGCTGTTGCAATCACTCTGCATTGTACTAGAAAGCTCTTTATATATTTGGGGGGCTTGCTCCTTATTTATTTCAGGTTTCCGGTTAAACCTTAGGCTTCTCTATTCTCTTTAGCCTCCTTTTGTAAGTACGTAATTTATTACATGAAATGTTCACTACTTAATTTGTTTAACTCTTTTCTTCGTCCACTTCAATCAAAGCTACATATGAGTAAGGACTTTGTTTTACTGTTCTATATCAGATCCTAGATCAGTGCATGACAAAAGTCAAGATAAGTGAATGGAGAAATATATGAATCTTAATGTTAAAATTTTTTTTTAAAACTGCCTTAAGCATTATGTTGAGAAGGAATCTTGGGCCATGCTTAGGCTTGGTGTGAAAGATTGTTCTGATTAATTAGCAATGTCTCCAATGTGTGCTTAAATGCCTGAGTGCTACTTTTCTATCACTTATCCAAGTATATATTTTCTGATATTTATATTTGCTTTTTAGAATATCACTTCAATTTCTGTAATTTAATAAATATTTTTATTTGGACTTGGTAAAACTTTTTTTAAATATATGAAAAATAGATGAATCAGAAAACGTTTTGGACTGAAATAAATGGTAATCAGGATAGTCAAAAAGTGAAATTTTGCAATTTCATGATGCAAAACACTATATATATTTACTTGTTTGGCTGAAAATGTATGATACAATAGGATTCCTGAAATTAAAATTCTTTGAAAAATAATATGCTTACATATAAGCATAATTTCTGGCAAAAATATTGACATTTAAAAAAATAGATCATTCTTTCTAAGCTTGTAAATTATGATTTTGTCCACAGATAGTTAAGAGTATAATGCAAAGAAAGAATGAATTACAGGATGAGATTTGGAGTCAAAAAGCCTGAGTTGAACCCCATCTCTGCTAGTTAAATATTATGTAACCTTATAGAACTCTTATTCAAATAGAGATAGCAATATCTATTTCTCAGAGTGTGAAAGGTTTAGTAGAAAATTTTTAAAGTTCTAACATTGTGCCTGCATTAGAGTATGTGCTCAATAAATGAAAGTTATTATGAATAATGCAAAATAGGTGTGGTTTTCCATCTGGGTGATCATTAATATTACCATTATGCATAGTGTCTGCCATATTTCCAAACGAGAAAGTGTGTATATGTGTGTACACTCTTGTGTGTATATATACATATTTCACATCGTGTTGCATTAGGCATATATTTAAAGAAGTAAAGCTCAATTTTTATGTTTGAAAATCCATAGCTTGTGGTAAAAGTTCAAAACTGTTATATTGTTGGTGAATATGGGAATAACTTCTTTTTAGATTCTTGCACGCAGATAAATAAAACAGGATAATATTTTATAAAAATTTATAATGTAAAAGACATACCTTATCCTATATATCTTATATTCTACCATACCTTAAATATCTTATATTCTACCATATAACCCAGCAATTGTTTAGCATTTAATTCCTAAAATGCTTAGGTTACAAGAATTAAATAAAATTTAAGTTGGTCAGTCACATTAGAACTAGGTATTTGTGACCAGATTATTAATATACATAATTCTGGAAAGTTAAGATGTAAGTATGTGTCTATAAAGAGCTACCATATCATCTATTAATGTTATTTTATTGTTTGCTATGTATGTAGCTAGGGAGATTTCTGTGTGGTAAGAATCTCCAACTAACAGATAGTGGTTGATTAAGTGGCTTCATGTCCCTCCCGGAAGTCATTCCTCTGAGTAAATTGTGGTATAGACTGAACAAATGCTTTATGGTAACAATCATAAAATATATAAACAAATTTTAAAGCCTGAAATTGAGTTTTCAATTGATAATATTATATATATATATATATATATATATATATATATATATATAGTAATCTACAATTATAAGGGGTCTATGAAAAGTTAATCAAAAATCCTCAGGTATCATTTATATGAGAATTTTATTATGTAATCTAGGTAATACTAATATGGTAAACATTTGTTTACACATACGCACACACATGCTCACACACACACTAAGAAAATGAGTGATTTCTTTGTTTTAGGTAAATATGCTTAGTGGGTTGAATTTGTAGAATTAATCAAGCTGAAAATTTTACAATAGGAGAAACTCATAGCTACTTAATTTTTCCCAGGGCTTTCTTTTTATTATAATCATTTGTTTTATGTTTATTTCTAAATTTTATAGATGTCTCTCTGAGATGTTCACTGTATTTTATTTAAGCAGCATAAGCTAACATGAGGGTAGCTGGATAATTTTTCCTATTTCCATGAGTAAAACTGCTTCTTTCCTATTTTATATGAGGGACAGAAAGGTGGAAACAATTGCATCTTTGAAAATTTGCTGTCCACAAAAATTTCACTAGCCTGTTTTGGGGTTAATTAACCCTGATTGTCATCTCTGTTATGATAATTGACTTACTCCTAATGTTGAAGCTATTGAAAAGTTTCAGGAAGAGTTCACCAACTTTATTTTGTATTATTATTCAGGATAAAATTGCTGTCTAATAAGAGGGAGTAGTGTTTATCACTTTACCTTCAGTTCTCTTTTTTAAGTTTTGGGGCTCTAAATCACAAAATAAATTTGTTATAATTAAGACAAATTTTGTTCTGCCAGAAAAATTATTGTAGATATAAAGAGTTAGAAAATTATTGCTTTAATCAATAGAAATTATTCAAACACTGAAAAGAGCTACTCTAAGCAAAAAATGTCATAAAAGAATATAGAACATATAACTATGAAATACAAAATAGTTATTGACATTTCAGCATTTTCAAATATCAACCATTTGTATTTGCTATGCAGACATTTTAAATATAGAATTCAATGTTTTGTGATCCTTAGACTTTACAAGTAGCACAACAGATCTTAACTGGGGGATACATTGTATTAGAATTCCAAAAGAATAATCACCATAATATACGCAGAAGAAAAGCTGAAAAGACCATTCGCAGAAAACAGAAAGATTAAATAAATGAAATAAAAAGACTTCACTTTAAATCTGTTTTCTAAAAAAATCTTTTTTTATATCATGCTGATTCTCAGGGTATTTATTAGTATTTGTACTTGGCTGCAAACTGCTTTCACAAAAAGGATGTTTACCGCAATACTAAAGCCTACTGTTATTGATCACTCACAAACTACAAGCAGCAAGGGATGATTACCTCAAGCACAGAGTTTTCTTCTTTTTGTCCTATCTCAGCATGAGAGACAGGCAATAGCAAAGCACCTCCATTGGTACAAAGCCACAATGAGGGGGAGGGGGATGCTCTGCTACCAACAGCATCCTTCAAAGGAATCCTGGAACCTGCTTTCTCTGTTATTGCACCACTTGCCTGAATGGAGACTTAGATCTTTCTGCCACTAGAGCTAGGCCACAAGAATTTACCAGAAACTCTAGAATTTTAACCCAAGGTAACACTTGGATATTCACAACATAAAAGATCTCCCTGAAGCAGAAGTGTCACCATATTCATTGGGGCATATAAGGGTTATGAGCTCTGCGAAATCAACTTACTGACATATCCAAAGCTGTACCTTTAATTATTGTGACCTTACTGTGGAATTTGAACATTCTCTGTCCAGAGAAACTAATTTATTTCAAAAATGGCAAAGCTTCTAAATTCCTGGGCAAGTTATTTACTATCTCTAAGCCACAATTAAATTTACCTATATAATGAGACTATTCATCCGATGATAAACTGAGAAAATGTGAAGTACTGTTATAAAACTCACAGTCAGTAAATGGCAGTAATTTTTAAAATATAAAAACTGTTATATTTTATCATTAAATTTAACGCAGATATACTGCTTAGACTGTAGTAGTTAAAAATGGTTGCTGTGAAGGTTTATGCTAAAACCATTTGGCTGTTTACAAACAAATGGTAGTGCCATCATAAAATTACGTGTGTGTGCATGTACCTCAACTTCACTTAACTCTCCACTCCCTTTGTAAACCATACTAATTGATGGCCATGGTTAAAAGCAAGGAGGCAGCTCTCTTATATGTGCATATTCATTATCTCTATCAGTTAAATAATCAACATACTGATTTCTGCATAATCTCCAGTCTTTTTTATGCCAATTCCAAGTAGTATTTATCTTGTTAGTTTTACTGCGTAACTTAATTATTATTCAACTCATTGAATTGTGTGTATAAAATAAGTTGTTTCTATGAAAAATAACTTGCATTCTTTGGAAAAACACAATATGTGTGTGTGCGCGCGTGTGTGTGTGTGTGTGTGTGTGTGTGTGTGTGTGTGTGTAGGAAGACTGGTCAAGTTGGGTTTGAATAAAACATGGAGAACTAATAATAAAATTTGAGGGTATTTTAAACTAATTGCATCACAGATATCTTTGAGTTTTTGTTATACTTTAAAATAACTGAAAGTCATTGGAAATAATTGCTTTCACGAATATACAAATATCTTGAAACAAAATAGGAATGCTTTTGTTTTACTTTAAAGCAGTTGATAATTGAAATATCATGGTGGTCAGACCTTGATATATTCAAAAAAGACTATCTGCCATTTCCAAATAGTAGTATCGTCTACATAGAAAAGAAATTTCTCCTATCAAAAGTGTAGCCAATGAATACACATTTACATATTTCAAGTAAAATATTTAAGATCTGTATATTACCTTTCTGTAAGTTTCTTTACATATTTTAACCACATTTTCAGTTAACCAACAAGCTATTGTTTTTAATGTTGGAATATTAGGTTTCTTGTCTTGTGCGTGTGTGCGCATATGTGTGTGCGTGTGTGTATGCGTTCATACACTCACTCATTTATATATCCACACATGAGATTAAGAAAAATTTTGGAACAATATAGTTTAAATAAACTTGCATAATGACTTTGCCGAATGGTGAAAATTTTAAGTTAATGTAAACCAATACATGTTGCAAGAAAAAAAAAGCAGTATGTGAAGACTTTTAAAAATTTTATAACAAAAAAAAATTAATATGTAAAATAGCTTGTAATGAAAACAGCGATTTTGGTCCACTTATTCATTCTATATGATATAAATAATATGGTTCAATATGGGAAATTTTTGGAGAATAACAGGTCTAAAAAAAAACCTTTAAATCTTAAGTATAATGCCTATATTCACTTGACGGGCTGTGGTAGGGACAAAAGTAAATTCAAGTACCTGAATATATAAAATTAATTCTTTTACACTTAAATAGTTAGACTAAATGATACACTTTCTTAAAACCTTTGTCACTTGAGTGTATAATTTCACATTTCTATTTTATAATAATCACAATAATGGTATCAACTGACCTGGAGAATATAAACACAGTTTATTTCTCATAGATTAGAAACATTCTATTTCAAGCATATTTCCAAGTATATTTTCAAGTAAAGGCCTTGTTACAAAAGGAAATTTTTCAAAGATTCAATGAGGTAGTCTATACTGATTAGAAAATTTCTTATGGGGGAGTATATTTTTTTGTGCAATTATTGCATTCTTTTGTTCAATTAGGTTATCATCTAAATAAATTCATACTTTTATACGATATACTGACCTATTATAAATCATATTTTCCCTAAGAAGTAAATTCCAATTATAACTATAAGAAAATGATACCATTTGAGCAGATCCTTTAGAGATAATAACAATTAAATAGGATATTGTCAAAGAACAAAGTGGAAGCTTTGCTTCATTAATGCAAAGTTAAAGTTAATACTTTATTGAAAATAAATGTGGCAATGCCTACATTTATTTTCAAAATAAGTCATTTATTCTGTGACTATATTTTTCAAATGGCTTTTTATACAATATCATATGCTAAATGATTAATGCAAATGTACCCTTTTTAAAGTGATGGGCATTTCAAAGGGAGCAAGAATTTCTCAAAGTACTATCATTGAAAGCTACATTTTAATGGCTCAAAAGATTGAAATGTTTGGGGTATCTGCAAGATATTTACATTTTAACTGATGAATAAGAATGATACTATTTTTATATGCTGGTCAAAACTCTTTGCAAAATAAGCTTTATTTTTCTCTCTATACTTTGTTTCATATAACTTCTTGTTTGTCACAAATGTAGACTGGAAATGCTTCAAGTCTGTCCTATCATGAAACTATAAAGATCCCCCCAAATATGAGAAAAATAAAAAATAAAACAAACAACATTAAGTCACATAAGACAACACAAAATGTCCTCTATAATAATATAAGACGTATAATGACATATAATTGCAAGTTTGAAAACCTTTTTTTGCTTACGCACCTCAGGGACTGAAACTCCTGAAGTGGGCATAGTCTGTTGAAAAAGAGAGGTTCACATTAAAGCTGAAAAAAATAGTCAAACTGAAAACAAACATCAAAGAAGTTTCTTATACTCTGTGAAATAAATGAATAAACATCAAATGCATTTTCTTGTCATAATTTTTCTGCTTACTTACATTAAATAAATGAACATATTTGCACAAAATAAGGAATGCTCAAATGTAGAGTGGGTTAGGTTGTGGAGTTACTTATCCAAAGTACAATTTCATCCACCCAAAGTAGACTGATCTATATCTTTGGCCAGCTTCACAGACCTCTCTACAACAATGACGATGTATTACATTTGTATTTTGGACTAAGAACTCATCTCTAACTTTTATTATCTTTCAATCTAAAAGATATCTAAACAATATCTAAACAATCCCTACTAATTGCTGAAGTTGCCTGTTTTCCCAGCCCACTTTTCTCATTTTTCAGTCCAATTCTCATTCTTTTCTAAAAATCGTGTCTTTTTGATGAAGATATAGCTTATGGTGTTGTTTTTATTTTGCTATTCCCTGGAAATAAAAAAATGCATTAATATCTGTAAAAAATAAAAATATAATTAAGATTTTATTTGAAAGTAACTTAAAAAAAAGTTAAGGTCAAATATACTGAGGCTGGTCTTCATGATAGTGTATCTTCAATTATTCACCACCCCTACTTTTTTGACTCACATCAGAAAGGTTGTCTTCTGGCAAGAAAGATAAAAGTTTACCGAATTAGAAAAGTCTGGTTCCTACAGGACCTAAAACACATTTGGAAGAATTTCTGACTCTCATAATACTAGATAAACGTTTTTTTTTGTAGTGAGAGTGGAGGAGAGTAGGAAAGTTGGATGGGAAGCAAGGAGTTCTTAGACATTTGTGTGTCTCTGAAAAGGAGGGAGCAGAGAGTATATTCTAGTCTTCTCCCCTGGACCAACTAACTATGTGAGGGAGACTCTGGGTGGATCCCCAAGATGAGTCTGAAAAAATATGAGAGCTCAGATGATATCTTACATCCTTACCAAGTAGAACTTGAGGAAGGTAGCAAGAACCAAAAGAATAAATAGCAACTTTTGAAGTAAATGAGCCCTCCCATGGATTAATAGCTGCTCAGTATGGAAATGAACAAGGATCCAAGGTACTCAAAAGTGGAACAGAAGAAAAAGGGGTCTAGGATCATTACAGAGATCATTAAGGTGCCTAGGAATACAACTTTGTTTATAAGATATTTCTATAATATAAGTAAAAGAAATACCACAGCTGCAAATTTTTAGTCAAAAGAAGTAACAAAATCTTGGAGGATGAACTTGAATTAACTACGCCACAAACAAAAGAATCTAGTGGAAGTAATTGCTGTTTTTTCTCAGGTGAATTGATAAGAGGTTTGGTAGAATTTTCATTCAAAGTGTCCTGATTTCAATAATATTCTTTGCTTCTTGAGTCCCAGTCAGTCTACATACACCTAGGGCAATAGGTGGTGGAGGAAATGTTTATGTTAGTTTCAATTTGGGCCAGTGTAAGGCTTTTTGTCAGTGTACTATTTTTCTTTCTCAGCTCTTAGTTGAAGCTTAGAACTGAATAAACATTTTTAAGACATGGTTGTAGTTTTTCCACCTTATTATAATATATAAATGTTTGTTCTCCCTCAAATCCAGATTAAGTGCCTTATCTGATAATTTCTTATCATATCTTATGCTGTGGACCCAGGAGAGTCCCAGAGACTCTCAAGTAACCAAACTAAGACGTCTATCAAGCAGCCTCCAAGGCCTGAGTCATAGATGCCTTACACCTTGAGAAGTTTATATTTGTTGTACATACGTCTGCACAGAAGAGGTAATGAAAAGCCAAGTAAATTGATTATAGTCATCAAATGTTTCAGTATAACAAACTAGTGCAATGCAAGCATCTCAAATAGATCTTGTCCACCCACCTCTATCACCAAAAGCAAGCACACAAAAACCATAAAAGACATTTTTAAGATAATTGTGGACATTTAAACATAAACTGGATGATGACTGATATTATGGAATTGTTGTTAATATTCTTAAGTGTAATAATTGTATTTTAATTTTATAGAAAACTAACCTTAATCTTAGATGATGCCTGCTGAAGTATTTAGAGATTTAGCGTCATACTACCTACAATTTATTTTTAAAAGATTCAACTTAATGAAGTATATATTATGAGTATATTATTGTAAATATGTATATATATGCATACATGGTCATATATATAAAGAACAATGGCAAAATAATAACAATTGTTAAATATAGGTTGTAGATTAATAAATTCATGTGACCCAACACCACAAAAAGCAAAGATTATGCCAAGCTGAATAATAAAAATCCCATTTTAAAAGGCACTGTGGGATGAAATTGAACCCTGGCTGCCACTTTGCTGCAACATGTATAGAGAATTGGTGATTTATAGACATTCATGTTAACAGGCTTCTTCCTTCTTAGGGTAGTAGAGATATGGGTTATCTACTCAGAGCAAATAAGGCCAGCAAAGAGGTAGTGAGATGAAGAATGTAAGGAAAGAGAAAAGACTTTGCCACTACTTCTTTGAAAATGGGAAAGCAGTTGACCAAGGATGAGTAAAAAGCTCAAGCAAAACTGAGGGCTCAGATGGGCTAGAAGTCATAAATATGTAAGACAGAAAGCCACTAGCTGAGAATTTTCTCAAGCAACACCCAGACAGACGTCTGAGAGCAACTCTGGAAATTCACTTCAAGAATAACTGTGATGAAACAACCTGTGTCTGAACTCATTTATAATCAAGATATGTAGGCAGAGTGTATATTAAATTAACATGCTTATCAGTATCTTATCCCTGAGTTACAACAACAAAAAAAAACATAGTATTTAGGTAAACAAACAAAAAAAAGCAACTTGTTAGAAAACAAATTCAAATATTATATTACTTCAATTTTACTCTTTTGTGTATAATTTTTAAATATCAGGGATGAGCAGAGTAAATGTTTTAGTTTTTTTACAATGATCATGAGTGTATAATTCTAAATGTAATATATTTTTAATCAGAATTAATACAGGAACTGTATACTTGTATTTAATCAAATGTGAGGTGTGACTACAGAGGAATGTGATTGATTTTATTTAATCAGTATCATTTTAATATTAAATAGAATACACAGAACAGATAATTAGTTTAAAAGATGCATTTGCCTTCAGGGCACTTATTAAGTTCAACCTAATATTAAAGAATTTTTAAAAATCCTATTATTCTAAAGTATTGAGATATCTCTTGTCTTCATATTTTCTAACATGTAATCATTTTAAATTGACAATTTAATCCAAATTGTCATAAGATGAAGAAAAATCTTTAATGGAGAGATTATTAGAGCTTTGACTTAGTTAAAAATATAATAAGAGAATAGTACTCACATTAAAAGCGTCATCAGTTATTTCAAGGATAAAGTAAAATTAACAGAATTATACCTTATACCTATATAAGAAAGTTCATATTGTTTTAAATTGCTTTCATATTTATTGTTTCATTTAATCTTTCCACTGAAGCAAGATTATATACTCTATTTCTCAAATTGGGAAACTGACAATCAGAACAATTCGATGACTATCCTAAGAAAATATAGTCAGTGACAGAATCAAAATATAGTGATTTTTTTGTTCCACGGCTTTATTCAAAGTATACCAGTTTCGATAAGAATTTTTGTTTTGTTTCTTTGTCTTTCTTTTTTAACCATGTCTCTATTTTTTAAGAAATTAGGCAATCAAGTTATCTTAAAATGTGGTTAAATACAGAAAAGTATTTTGTAACCACAATGTAGATCTGTTTTGCCTGAAAGAACTGGTGTGGATATCAATATGGATTAACTTAACACAATAACTTCCAGTGCAGTGGTAAATTAAAGAGGCCAAATAAAACTATTTTCAATAACTTCTTTTTCTTATTAACAATTGGATATCTCTAGCATCAAAAAAAGAAAAAAGAAAGAAAGAAAGAAAGAAAGAAAGAAAGAAAGAAAGAAAGAAAGAAAGAAAGAAAGAAAAGAAGGAAAAAAAGAAAGGAAAAAGAAAAGATGAGAAAAGAAAAGAAAAATGAAAAGTGAGAGATAGAAAGAAAAGCAGGTTTGGGGAAAGAACAATTATTTTCCTATAATGGTACACTGCCCCAGCCCAAGAGGTAATATTGTTCTTCCCTCACATATTATAAAAAATGCACTAATGGCAACTCTTAGATATAGAAACTAACACACGTTTCATTTCCATGAATTTTATTTTCACATTCCAGCTTCACAATTTGTTTAACCTTTATAATTTCATGAGTCCTTAAATATGTACATTCACACAATATGAACTCAATACAAATTTCAAAAAGCAAGATCAAAATAATGTTAATCCTACTGTTATCTTTATTAACATCTTTAATGATTTTTTAAATATATGACAATTAAAACAATTATAAATTATTTATGTTTTCCAGTGGCATTTTGATATATCTAATTAAAATATAACAATCAAAATACAATTTTTAGAAGACAGTCATATTATAATCTTATCCCAGGTTCCTTGCCTAACCATTCTCTCTTGAGCCAAATACTTGAGCTTGTATCAACATCAACTTAATGGTAAAAAGAATTTTTAACTGAGATCATTTCACTACCATTAATGGCTCAAAAAATATTTTATTTTACTCATGTAAATGTGACCGTTTGTGTATATTTGCCACGCTATGGGCAGGAGATATTGAAGAGCAGGGCATGTGAGGCTCCCTCAATGTGTGTACCTGTCTGTGTCCAGAAACGAAGCATACTGAACCTCAGGGAAAGCACACCTAGAGCAATCAATATTGGGGGCACTAAATGCTTTCAGTGAAAATGCTAACAGTGTATCTTTATAGATATATTTAAATTATTTCTAACATAGATTTCTACATATAAAAACAATCAACAAGAATAGCTAAAACCCTTTCTGTTATTGTTATTGTCTCACCTCACTTGATTGGCTAGTGATATAAAACCATTAGAAAAGTTATCCTACTTGGTTGGTCTCGTAAAATCATTAGAAGCCTATATGGTTGAAGAAAAGTTCTTTAATTTCTTTATTGCTCTGATCCACAGTAAGAATATGTGTATATTTATAGACATAAAATGATTTCACAGAGAACACTTACTTGTGTGCCCCACTACCTGACATATTCTATTATTTCCCTCTTTCTTCACTTCTATTCTAATACTTTACTCCATTGTTTTTCTTTCCATTCCTTTTTTGAAATGCTGGTCTAGATCCCCTAAATTTATTTATGCCTCACCAATTACTAGGGACTGCAGCAAGAATATTAAAAATAGGTTTAGAACATGGGATATGGGCTAAGGCAAACATTGTTTCTGCCACTTGCATGTTGTGTGATGTTAGGTAAATTTCTTAATCTGTCCTACTTTCTTCAAATGTACAGTGGCCATCATAACTGTATCTAGTGCAGAATTAAAAAGATGTCTGGAAAATTTAAGTTTTCACAAAATGGTAACTTTTGTTAACCCTAGAAACCAAATTATTTTCTTAGTTTCAACTGCCTGCTTAGAGCTCAGCAAGGAAACAATGATTGGCCTTTCTTCATCTGAAACTATTTTTTGTTGCTAATAAGTAGATGGGAACCAAAAGTTTTATTTATTTTTAAATGACATATCTATGTTTGCACTATTAGCATAGAGAGAAAGAAGGAAAGATGCAGGAGGGAAGAGATCAAAGAGAAAAGCAATGAAGGGAAAGAGGAGAAGCCCAGAAGAAAAGAAAATCAAAATCCTCCCTGCTATTCTCCTCAGTCCTAGGGATTTTCCTTTCCAAAATCTAAACAAAGAAAACAATGGAACTGAGCAAGAGAAAGCTAGGAGCTGATATTTAGAGCATAGTTTTAGTTTTTTGTTTGAAGCAATGCAAAAATCTTAATAAGATTCAATCATCTCCAAAGCACATTTCAAAATGAAACATACATGTCTTATTTTTTTCAAATTATTATCACTCTTATTTTATGTAATTAATAGATACCTATTTATGAGTGCATATATGCATGTATGATAATATTTATGAATGTTTGGAAAAGGGGTCTGGGTACAACTGGTGGTTTGAAATAAATAAATAAATACCCTTAAAAGAACTTAATAGATTAATACCTAATTAATTTTATGTTCATAAAATTAATCAATATTATTTCCTGTTATGGCTATTCTTTCCCTCTACAAGTACACAAACCATTCTAGAAATGTATCATTGCATCATTAAGTGTACTGCTACTTTCCAAAATAAGAAACATCACTATATGTAAGAAAAGAATATTGAGAATAATATTTAGAATTAAAGCATTAGACTGCTAAGTTTTCCTTTTCATCCATCTTGGTAAAAACCCTGAATTAAAAAAAACAAATAAATTATAATGAAATTTGTTCTTATCCTTTGCCCCTCTCTAAGTATCCACGGATCTTACACCAAAGCATTTTCTAACCAGGTTAAAGTCCAATTATGTACTATTATTAGAAAAAGATTCAATTGAGTTAAAATTTTACACTAACTGCCAGTCAACCTTATCATGAACTTTCACTATGTGCATGTAATTAATTGGGTCCAATGAACAATATCAGTACCGTGTTATAGACTCTTTTCCCCAGACCATATAATTAGAATATAATTACCCACAGGATATCAGAATGATGCAAAACCTTTCCTCTAAATGCGCCCTCATTAGGAAACAAGTCTCAATGTACATTTATTCAATCAGTGTGAATTAATTAAAATGTTACTGAAATAAAAGAGGGCAACAATAAAGAGTATCTGACATCTATTAAGAGACTATCACTTGAGATCTACATGCACAGTTTATATTTAAACCCATTTAACTCGAGCAGGAACTTTGCCACATTGTTATGTACATTCAGTATACTAAAAAATCTGAGTACATGAATTATCATGTGTCATTTTTATTTTTTTTTTTTGAAAAGAGCATTGTACGCAATGCCTGCAAAATCTTAAAGAATCTGCGTAGGATTTTAGAGACCTCATTATTTCCTGATGAATCCAAAAAGATGTTATCATCACATAGTGGTGGGCAGAAATCATTTTTAACTTGAAGTATCTAGGGAATTAGTTGTTCATCCCACATCTTTCTATTACAGATCTGACATATCTATTCTAATATTGTTTAGGAGATAATGGTTAGAAAAGCTTTGCCTTAGCAAAGCACTATTTACTTTAAAAAAAAAAAAAAAGAAAGAAAATAGCCTCAATTACTTAAGCTAGGTCATTTCAATAGCATATTTTCTTTAAGCAGAACATTCATATGTAGCTAATAATACATTCTTTTTAAGAGGATGCATAATATATCATATCACACATTCAGATTATGTAAAATATGGAAAAAAATAGTAAATGCATAAAGAAATTGAGAGACATATGATACATATCCCACAAGAAGCTGCTGATTAATGCAAAAACATTCTTCCTAAAAGCTATTTATCTTGGTTTCTATATAGTACCTGACATATTGTTATGTGCAATAAAAGTTTATTGAATTGATAAATAAATAATAATCTTAATACAAAGAAATACTTGTCATCACAATATCATAAATAGTAATAAATATTTTTAAAAGCAATATGTGATATGTAAGATATTTAGAAAATGTTAAGCTTTCTATGTTATCAGATAATTCCTTAGACATTTTTAGCTTTAGAAATAGGTTTTATAAAATTTATTTCTGGGAATCAAAATTGGTATTCATTCTTAGAAACAGACATGCTCCACTTTATAACAGAAATTTTGAATAAACACTGAGATAAATTAGGCCATCTAAAAATTATGACTTTTCATATGCTCTTTATAAGCAAAATCTAACTAGTTTTTAAACTGTTGCTTGATTTTTAAAGAAATTTTAACAACATTGTATATTTTTAATTGTTCTAAATGTGTTATATTTACAAATGATGTTTCATTCAGATATTAGACTGTTTTTAGTAGAGATCAAATAATGAAAGAAACAATACATTCACTTTACTAAGCAAGAAATGAGATTGTTTCACACAGATTTATTTTAAACATAAAAGTTTCCATAGAATTCCAGAAAAATGACATAGTTATAATTGCTTACTGAAAATGCTGTGTTTTAAGTAACAGTCTACTATGTATTCATTATAATTTTTATTTGCTATTTATGTTACTATCTGATATAATTCTTCCTGACCCAGGAAAAAGAATAACTGATGGGAGTAAAAAAACTAAATGTTATTCACAACTCAGCAAATATTTGCTGAGCATCTACTACACGTTAAATTGAATTAGCTACTAAAGATAAAGATGAAGTCCTTTTAGTGTGAGTGATAGGAATGATGGTGGTGCTATTCAATGAGCACAGGGAACAGTTTTATGAGAAATAACTTCAGTTTCTTGTGTGTTGACTTTTGAGTCTTCTGTGGGACATCTAAGAGGAAATTTACAACATGAAGCTGAATATTAGGATTTAGAGGGGTAAGGGAGAACACACCTAGATATATTCAAAACTGGTAGTTGTCATCATGGAATTGGATGAGAACCTTTATATAGAGCATAATATGAGAATATAATTTAAAATGGATGCCCACACATTTCAGAGTAAAAGGAAGATTGGGAACTTAGCAATACCAAATAAAGTATGGCTAGAGAGGCAGAAAAAGAAAAACTAGTAGAAATGTGTTAGGTGAGTGTTTGAAATATGAGAACAGAGCATTTCAAATAATGTCAAATGCTGCAGGGGATTCAAAAAAGATCCTTTGTGGAAATGGTGTTTAATATCCTGTTGGTAGGCCAAAGCAGATCCTTTGTTACCTGGCCAGAGTACCTATCCCCAAGAACTATGAGTGCTGACTGCTGAGTCTTCCAGCTATCCCATTTTCTGAAGAATTGCCCTTTGCTCACAGGAGCAGGGTCTTCTTACCTGTAGGAGACCACGGTTAATGAATGATTAATATGGGTTAGGAAAGTCAGACCTTTACGCTGAGTTAAAAACAATCCTAGGGTATGATTTTTGTCCCAGATTCTCCAAGGTTCAAGCTGAGGCTTAAACTCTCTTTATGCCCTCCCTTAAAGATTTTGTTATAAATCATACAAAGCTAAATCCCTCGTTCATGCTCTGCTCCTTTGAAATCCAACCAAAAAGAGTACCAGCAGATTTAGAATGGAGGGCAAGAGCAGTTTTAGAATATTTAACAGTCAGAAATTAGAATAATGTGGGTTGGAGAAAAAGAAGGAGGGGAATTTGACACAGTGAGTGTATCTTCACACTAGCATATATTTACGGCTACATTAAGAGGCAGACAAAGATCACATCCATATGAAAATATAAAAAGTAACATTCCACAGGACAAAGAACAGCTCTCTCTCTGGTATAGGTTCTACGACAGACACACAGCTCAGAGTAAAAACAGAGAAGTTTGAGCACTAGACTCAAATCATGGTGCTGTCAAGTGCTACCTAATATAAGTATATTGGAGTTTTTTCAACTGTAAATTAGTAAATTAATAGTATATGCTTGCAGGTGGTGACAAATGCCATGAAAGGAGAATAACGCAAAGTTCTATGAGAGAGGCAGAAAATGCTAGAATGGAAGAAACGGGAGAAATATAGGCTTTAAATGACTCAAGGATATAAGTGAAATGTGAACCTCATAAAATTTTTTTTTAAATATTTGTGGTTAGGAAAAATAGGAGTAATATAATAATAGAACATTACATTCCCTCAGGCTTTGGGTTTCCTTAGCAAATAAGGCCAAATTGGTCAAAGCTCCTGTGAGCATTAACAACAAAATTTCAAATGATAGGTTTTATTATTTAGACTAGATAGCAAAAAGTAGGCATGGAGGTCTCAAAAGAACTAAACTATCCTCATTCTGCATTATTGAGAAATGTAGATTGAACTAAGGAACAAAGACAGGAGTGAGTCAAAAATCATTGCACATGTGCATAAAATTGTTGTAGTCATACCTCATTTTATGCACTTTGCTTTACTGCACTTCACGAGTATTGTTATTTTTACAAATCGAAGGTATGACCTTCTACCAGCAAAAAGATTACAACATGTTTTATTGATATTCACTTTATTATGATAATATGGAGCCAAAACCACATTATCTCCAAGGTATGCCTGTAACTCGCTTTATTGTGGTGGTCTGGAACCGAACCAGTGCTATCTCCGAGGTACGAATGTATGGATCAAAAGCTAGATGTGAGTCTATTCTTGCTTTGGTTTCAAGTGAAAGTTCAGAATAAATAAGTTATATTTAATAGCAAAACAGAGGAAAACATGTACATAAATACTTTATGATCACCACCATTTCATCTGGAATCATTAAAACCACAGATTACCTTTGCAAGGTGAAATTTATTCTTAATGTCTGGTGGTAAAGAGATTCTGATTTTTATTGCACTCAAAATTTAAATGATAGAAGATGGGAATGATATAAAGCATTTATTTCTACTTTGAAGCAATTAGACCTGGATAGTTGCCCTGCCCTAACCCTTACTTCCTATGGAGGGCACAAGCTGAAATACCAATACAGAGGTTTACATATTTGGAAACTTTTATGACACAGTTTGTGGTAGTTTAGTTTAACCAATGTTTAAAGAGAATAGCCAGTTTCACACATCCTTGTCAAAACTAAGTATTTAAAATACTTGCCAAAATGGATAGAAAAAGTATATCTCATTATTTTAATTTGTATTTCTTGATTATTTATGAGGTTTACATTTTTAACTTTTTTAGCCATTTGCATTAATTTACAAAACAGGATTTTTTTGTTATAATGCCTCTGGACTTTTTTTTGTTATAATGCCTCTGTTTACCTTGATTTATGTTTTGGCCTTTATAATTTTTTAAAGAAAGTTTTGATTGGTCAAGTCTGTCGGCATCTTCTTTTATCTTTCCTTTTTTAGGAAAAGGCAAAAAGGCCTTCTACACGCAAACTTAAACATTTAGTCCGTGTTTGATTTAGTTTGGAATAGGTATATAGTATGATTTATCCGAATTTAGTTTCCCATATGGTTATACAGTAATCTCAACACCACTCATCCCCACCATCTCACCAGATTTGATATGCAACCCTCACCATATTCTACATTATTATTTATTGTTCAATATCCTTTAGACTTTCTACCAGTTCTTTATATCTTCTAGAGCCACTGCTACATTTTTTGGTGGTTGTAACATTAATAAACATTCTTAAGATTTGTTAAAACAGGTCTTTCCTTATTACTCTTTAATCTCAGAATTTGTAATGTGTTCATGTAACATTTATTCTTCCAGGAAAACTTTGAAATCATTTTCTCAAGAAAAAAATATTGCTTGGAAATTACATTAAATAAAGGAGTGAGTTTGAAGAAATGTAGGTTCTTTTTAGCTCAATTTGATTTTATTTAGCATAATTAGACTGATAAGAACACTTTAGTTTTAATTTTTTGTTTATGGATAGCTGATCTCTTTCTACCTTGTTGTGATTCTCTGTTGCACTGTAGATTTTCACAATCCTTTTCTCCAAATTACTGATTCACTTGTCCTCAATGTTGATTTTTTCCCTAGGTAGATATTCATATATTTTAGTTTCTGATAAGGCATTATTTTTTTCTCTTCATCTTTTATTCACTTTCTAATTATCCCTTTTATATGAGTATATTGTAAAGTACATTTTCTTTAGTGTTCTTGATCATGTAAAACAATTGCTATTAATATTTGCCTCTGCCTGATGCAAAAAATCTTCATGCATGACATCCACCTAACTTTTAAACACTAAGCTTGTTCCTTTGTTTTCTTATTGCATAATTATCACTATATTATTTTGTCAACAGGTAGACTTATTTATACTAAAATACACTTTGGCCATAAGCCATCAGTTTGCATTAACAGTTGTTATCAAAAAGCAAAACCAAAGGAAACAAACAGTACTACATTGATGACAGCAGTATCCTTGAGGCATAGTCCCCTCCCAACTCAATTTCACGTGGAAGAAATTAACTTCAGGTCTCGGTAAAGACAGTAACAATAAAAAGTGTTTTCTCTAAGTGAATGTTCTGTTTTCATGCTATGAATACTGTCAAGCTTTATTTCCTCCATTTTCCTAAGCTATTAAGAAACTCAGAGATAAATTTGCAAACTACCTGTATCAACTTTTTAGGATTTGTGACATGACTTTCTAAGTCTAACTAATTTTGTCACAACCTTATTATGCTTATATTGCTGTTTACTATTTATATAAGCTGCCTTGAATGTTGTTGGTAATAAGTCATATAATAATTTAATTCATTAATACATAATCTCATCTTCACCTTTGAATCAGACACATATATAATATTCTCTGTTTTGTTTGAATCTATTTCATAGATTTTAGGTTTTAAATATTTTTGAATATTTCTTTAGATAATGCTCATCTTTAGCTACACATTTTTGATTTTCATAAGATTTTCAACTAATTGAACTTCTGATTATGTCATATCAGCCTTTTTTTTCTTTCTGTTCTGTAAATCATGACAAAACCAACAGAGTACAAGTGTGTTTCTTTAAAAAATTATTATATCTTACTCGGGGTATAGCTATATTTTAGACATAAAATGTCACAGAAATGTGCAGGGATATTTTGCAGTCTTATTATAAAATAAACTAAAACTATTTTAAAGTCCTAAAAATAAAACTCTTGATTTCTACCTAAATGAGTTCATTAGGTAACATGTGAACTTTTCCCTCTAGATGAAACCCTGCTTAAAAGTATAAGCATTCTACATAACAGAGCCTTGGTTAACATAAAGATGGGTTCTTCAGAAACCAGTAAAAACAACCTTAGACAATGTAACAGGTAAATGGTTCATCTCATAACTGTGTGATAGAATCATTACTTAGTGATGCTGGGTCCTCCTTCCATTTCTTATACTATGTCCCTTTAAAGTATATGTACATGAAGACTGAGCAACAAAAATAGATGTGTACAAATTTTATAAACATTATAGCTCTCTAGTGCTTAATGTGATCCTCATCAAAATTTAAATTAGAAAACCACTGGCAAAGTAGATTAAAAATAAATAGAGACACACAGAACTTAATTCTGCACATTTTAAAATATAAAAAATAAAAAGCAACTATCCTTTATAGTACCTTGAAATTGAGTCTGAGTTAGATTTTCAAAATATGAAAAAAATGAGATTCTTTTTTGCCTATCATTACTATCATGACAATTATGAATTGATCTATAATGAATATTAATTAAATGAATATTAAGTAATGACATTGATAAAACATTTATTGAGCACTGACAATGTACTTTGTCCCACTCTTCAGACAAAAAAAAAAAAAAGAAAATTGCATAGGCACAAACCCATGGTATGTTACATAAAGAATTTCAAGAAAATATATGACTTTAGTAACTGCAAATAAAGGTTAAAAAGGTGAATGGAAAAGAAGGGTGAAGCAGCTAAAATGCTGTCAATAAAAGCTGAAGCTCAGCACAGCAAGTCACATCCTTATCCAACTGTTCACACTTTTCCTCCAGACTCTGTACTTGTGGAAGCTCTGTAACTAGTACAGGAAATAAGGTTACAGAGAATTCAAATTCTAAATTTCAGAATCTCAGAGAATTCGAATATCTCCCTCCTTCCTTTAATTGCAATTGCATAATGTTTGGTAGTAAAGTTATCATTATTAACTGTTGCTGTTTAAAGATAAATGACAGAACAGTAAGAGCCTGTAATACTGGGACATATACTTCCATTCCCTAACAGACCTTCTGACATTGCTGAGGAGTGAAGACTTGGCTAAACACATGTTCTAAGGAAAGATTTAACATACTCTCTGCTATTTAAGGCTTAATCACCATATCTACAATGCATACTTTGATAGAATTCTTATCCTTGTGGAAGTGCAAGCAAGATCGGAAGAGAATTTCATGTTGACATATGGTTCTCTGAGGGTGTTATGTATAGAGATACGTAGATTGCTGCTTCAGCAACACCAGGACTTGGCCGAGTTTGCAGAGTCACAACGAAGAAGAATGAGAGGTAGGATTGAAAACATTTGAGTCAAATCTAAATATGTTTAAAATTTAGATTTTCCAAAAACTTTTGTTTTCCTTTCTCTGAGCTAACATGCTTCATTATTTTATTGGCATTTTAAGGTTAATTTTAAGTAATATAGGATATTATAAAGAGAGAAAGTATTCTAGGAAAACACACACCACAAGGACAAGAAGCTGAACATATTCTTTGCATTATGTCATATCACATCTTGTCAATAGCTATTACTTTAGTGTATATTCTGATATTACTTATGTTAAAAAGAGATAAAATAATCACCTACAATTAATTTTTAATGTTTAAATAATTAATAGTTTATTTTTAAACTAAAATTTGGTTTTGGAAAACACTCTAATCACTATGTTCCTGATTTGAAAATGTGTTTTATAGTACAGAAATAACTAATCTGTAACATCTTACTCATTTGTAGAACAAACTAATGCAGTATAGAAAAAATGACACTCCGCAATATTGATTAGAAAGTAACCAGGAGAAGCCACTCTTCATAAAGATGTTTATGAAGATTTTATTCGTAACAACAAGATAAGTGATTAGAAACATGCTAGATATAAATACTATTTCAACAAAATTTTGGCAGCTTCACTTAATGAGATATTATGCAGCCATTAACAGTGATGTTCCATAGTATATAGAAATAAACATTTAATTATACTAGTTTAGTGTAAAAATAGGATGTTTCATAATATATTAATTACAAAAATTTCAAACATGTACAACTAAAAATCAAGAGAAAAATTTTACTAGTGGTTATATTTATATGCTAATAATGGTTCTTACATAACTGAGTACAGATTTTTTATTTTTTCTCATTTTTCATTGTATTTAAAATGTTATTTAATACATAGTTCTTTTATAATAAAAGTTTATTTTATTTTTTAAATTCCAGAAGAATAGTTAAAATAACTATTTTTAGATGTTATCAGTTGAGCACTTACTATATTCTAGACATATTTCTAAGCAATATTTCTGAATTAATTCATCTAATTTCACTTTAGAAATGGAATATAGAGGTACAACACATTAATAATTTGCCCCATGTCACAAAACTAGTGAAAAAAAAAACAAGAACACTGCCAGAGAGTATTCTACTACAAGTGAACCAATTTAATCTCTCACCTGCAGTGTATGAACAATCAAGCTGCTTCATATTTTTTCCAAAGCTTAGAATTTTTAGTTTTTTCAATTATTCTAATAGGTGTATAGTATCATCTATTGAGATTTAAATATGCATTTTTCTGATGGGCAATGACGATTAGTACATCTTCACATGTTTTAGATGATACACACACACACACACACTGTGTGTGTATATATATATGTGTGTATGTATATATGTATGTATATATATGAATATATGTATGTATATATGTGTATATATATATGTATATGTATATATACACACATACATACACATACTTTTGTTGTTTAAATGCTTGTTTAGGTATTTTCCCTTTTTCACATAGATTGTTTGATGCTTATTACTGATTTACATAACTTATTTTCACATTCTGGACACATGTTATTTGTCATCATTCTGTGACCATCTGAAGAAAACACCTTGCCCACAAATCTAAAGTTCATGTTAGAAAATTAAGTTTCTAGCCTTCTATCCTTTCTGGTTATCACTATATCCCATGCTTATTTCTTGCTTCCTTTCTCCTCAATTGACCTTCCAAAACTTTTCACTGGGATCTCTGTAAACTACACTTAAAATAAATTATAATTTTTCTTTCTAAGTCACTACCACTTTCCCTATAACACTTCTGTAAAGAGGTCGCTATTCTCCCTACCACTATTGGTTCTATAGTTTTCATGAAAATCTCTTGGCATTCTATCAAAATCATCATTCCTCTAGCCTCAAAGCAGATTATCATTTGAGGTTAGTGGAATCTAGTAGTTTTCCTCTCTACCCTTATTCAGTATGACCATATAGCAAGTATTTCATCAAGACCTTATGATTATCCTGGGTGGTTTTAAGGACAATGTACAATAAACTATTCCCTGAGTTCTTTGACCTCCTAATATCTAGTGAAACTCCTGGACACTCCAGTTTAGTCGCTCAGATCCATAGCTGCCACTGGACTTTACCATCCTCTGAACTCCTCTATTCTAAAATCACACTCTCATATTCTACTCTGCTACAATCTTCTTTCCTGATTCTTTTATTTTCTCACTCAGTTAATGTTTTTTGATTATTCATGTCACAGTCCCATAATTACACTCTCCTATATCCTCTGCTGGGTACTTTGAATTAATTTTAAATTATATTGCTAGAAGAATTATCTTTCCAAAACACAAAACTGATCATGTAGTCTCCTATTTATAAGAGATAAATCTAATTCCCTGATAAGACTGGCCAACTTCCCATTATCTTACACCTTGTCTTATCCATCATTCCAAGCCTCACCTCACTCATAACTCTTAATAAACATTTTGCAGTTTCAAGATCTCAACCTATTATTTTGTCGCTGGAACTATTTATATGGAGCTCACTTTATTTGACAGTCAAATCCCCAGTGATTCTTCAAGATTTAGCTCAGGCATCATTTCTTTAAGAAAATTTTCATTTACTTTTTGAATTATCCTCAGGATAAACTTCTCTCCTCTAAAGCCTCTATAAATTAATATTTATCACACCATAATTTGTAATCTGCTTTTCTGTTTTGACCAATAAACTCTAATTTATGAGAAATAAGAAAACTGTTCTATGTGAATTTTTAGCTACAGTGACTTTAATAAAAAAGACAACAAAAATACATTAAAAGAGATTGAAAACTAGAATCTAATACTAAAAATATTGTATACAAAATAATGTATATTGATTCTCAATAATGATCTTCAAAATACTTTAAAGACATGACATAACAATATATAAACAGTAGATACTTATCTGCAATATAAACTCAAGTTTAAAGTAACCATCATTGTATCATCAGTTTTAATTTATAAGCTTTACTAAGATATATTAATATAGAAATTGACTAAAAAATTAACTCCTTAGAGAATAAGAGTCTAGGTTTTAAATAATAATATACAACAACCTTTTTATGTATGGAAAAACTAAATTAAATCTTGGAGCTAAATATAATAAAAATGACTTTTTTTGATAATCTGCTTTTCTCCTCTATACTGAAGAATCATTACAAAAACATCTGCACTCCTAGAGACCTAGTTCTGCTGGTCATAAATAAATAAGAATATAAAGCTCAGAATGAATGTAAGACTATACCATAGTTCTATAGAAGTTTATTGACTTTAAAGTTTTCTCTATGAAATTATTCCAGTAATCAAAGGGACTTTAGACTACTCCATTAATTTCTGTGACCTAATCAATTTATGCACTATCAAAAATAATTTTAAAATTACTAAATGAAGCCATTATAATGAAGCAAAATTTAGGGGCAGGATAGTAATAAGTTATAGACTAGCCCAAAGAAGTAAGTAACATAAATACCTGCATCATAGTCAAATGTGGGTATACATTTAACTTTATGTTTTCTCAATACAAAAGATTAGACATGACAGTAATAAGACTCATAGGGTCCAAAAGATAAAAAAGAGCTGACAGAAATGTCTGTTAGGTAATAAAAGCATCTCCAACATCATATCTTTCTTTCTGAAAATAGAGAGTTTTGTGAGATTTTTTAAAATACCCTTCAATGCAGATTAATGACATAATGGTGCATATGAATTTAATTAAAGCAAACCTGTAAGGGATTACAATAACTTGGACCAAGTCTGTTATAGATTAGAGATAAAATTTAAAACATAAAATAATAAATGGACTGTATTCTCATTGTACTATTTTCCATACAAAATTATTACAAATTTTCCATTGTCATTTTGATTGGAATGAACAGCAGAGATTTCTGGGTGTGATCTACGACAAGTATTAAGACTGCATTTTTTTAATGAAGTCCATTAAAGGTGCAATATCTGGTTAGACAATCAATTGGGAAGAGTTAATCACCATTTATAGAAATTAAGTTTATGTATTGTGCGTGTATTGGATTCGCTTTATATTCATTTGAAGGTGGGATGAGGAAATACTTTCAAGAAATCTACCTTTGTAAACAGTTCTGAATTTACTTCAATATGGTAGTAAATGGACTGTGGTTGTAATCCTTTTTGCTGCAAACTTTTTCAGAGAAAGTATTATAAGAACTTACATAAAAATCTTGATAGAATTCCCATATTACATAAATGTTGAGCAATGTGGTTTTGTGATATATCCTCAAAATATAAAATATGCTAGATGCCAATTGCAATCCCAGAAAACAGTGATTATATCTGATGTATGGAATCATTAATGATTACATTTTACATTTTGACTTTTTTCAAAGTAGTTGGTTATAATCCATTTTCATGGCAACAGGCACTATCAAGAGCAATTGTCTGTGGAAGCCATTTTTAGTGCATGCTTATAAAAGCATGTTATCAATGCAAAAAAAGATACTTACAATAATAAGTTCCATAACAGGTAAGCACATATCTATTGAATTATTAAAAGTTAATAACGACTGTTAGGGAAGGGTTAGAAGGCTGAGAAGGATGTTACAGAATTTTTTAAAACATATAAATAACACATGAAAAGATGTTCTAAAAAATCAGAATGAACCTTGACCTTGTAGTATGTCAAGATTACGGGATCTATATTGAGCTTAAATTGCTCATCTAATAACCAATTCCTGACCACAGAATCAAAGCAATGGGGGAAAAAACCTCAATAAAACTATCTTAAGTCTTCATTTTATATTTTCTAGAATGTGATAGACATGATATTCATAACCATTTTGCAATAATTGAGTCTAAAACTCACCTGCTTTTCTTAGACAACATTAGCATAAGAAAGTGAGACTTCCAATTTTTTAAGAAGAAAATTATCACTAAAGTATAAGGAACAAAACAAGTTATATTATTTGTGAGTATTAACAATTTTCTTTAAATGAAAAATTAAAAATTTATAGCGGTGATGTGGCGTGAATCATTTCTGGAATGTTAATGAGTTCACAAATTGAAAAATCTCAGAGCCCATCAGTCAGAGCAATTGAGCAACTCTGAGCAATTTTGTGGACAGAACAACTATATTTGTTTAAAGTATTAGTATTTAAACAGTTAATGGGTTTACTAGTCAATGTATGTATTCTATGATAAAAAAGTAACCTTTAATTTCTACTTAGCAAGGCAGGGGAATTTTAAAGCAAAGTAATTTAGGCTGATTTATTAACATATACAAAATCCCAAAGGCTTTAGAGGGCAGATATGCTTAGAGAATTACAAGTGTTTCAAATTATTCTTGATATCTAGTGTGTAAGGTGATGTATGAGGGACTGAGCAGGTTTATTTAGTTAAAACCTTGTTTACCATGTTAGAGGGTTTGTAATTCAAATGAGGAATTACTGAAAATATTTTAAAATGTTTCAGCAGGAAAACATTTTATTGAATTTTTTAAAATAGATCCAGGAAGCAGAATGGAGGATACATGCAAAGAAGACAATTTAGTAAGTATGCAACTAGGATAATCCTTGGGAATAATTTGTGAGGGTGACATATGAGGCAGTTACAGTTGGACTAAAGAGAAAAAAAAGTTAAGAACATTAGAATGGGCTGCCTAATGATTACGTCAATATGCAAGATCAGGTAGCATCACTGATTCTTAGGTTTCTGGCTTAGGAAAGTTGCAATATTAACGTTCTAGTCACGGAGATAGAACAAGAGATGAAGTCCCTTTTGGGGATTTGGAGAAAGAGTGAGAATGATTAGCTCAGAGCACAAGCTCTAGGGTGATACTTCTTGGGTTCCAATTCTGAATTGCTACTTGATAGCCATGTGACATTGGAAATTTACTTGCCCTCTTTATTTTTGTTTCCTCATATATAAAAGTTATAATATTAATCTTATGATGTCACTGTGAAGATAAAATTAATTCATACACATCATTACCAATAACTACAACCCCTTCATAATCTCAATTGCTACTTCACTCACTCCCATAACCCAACACCAATAACCTTGATTCTAACAATCTTTGATTCAACTGTAATCCACAATGCATTGTTCCTAACATTTGTTTACTATACCTCATTCTTCATATCCTTACTTCCCTCATCTTCAGGCTTGAATTCTATAGGCAATCATAATCACTCTCTTGCATACGCTCTCAACTCCCTGGCTCTTCTCTCTTTTTGTCATATTTGGCAAAACACAGTCTCGTTAAGGCTGTGGTATTCTTATTCTACTCCTAGAGCTAAAATGTAATTGGAGAAATAATGACTGGACATGACCAGAGAAATATACTCATCCATGCTTACCAATCTTGTTCTAAATTTATAATTAGTAACAAGCGACTGCTCATTACTCCCTGCCTATGAGATTTATTTGATCCATTAAGCTACCACTCCCCTAGATAACTGTTGTGTACCTTTTTCCAATCTTCAAAATTTTCATATGATTTATACCATTCTTGCTCTCAGCAATGACTCAGCTTCCCATTTCTCTGAGAAAGTACAAGTGTCATAAATTTTTCCATTGTTGCCCCCTCAACACAAAAGTGTATTATTCTTTTTAAATGTAAGTCAAAATCCTATAGTGGCTTTCATTCAGAGTAAAAGCTCATGGTTTTATAATGGTTAAATTGCCCTACACAATATGAAAATCTTATGACACCTTACATTTTCTCTTTTACTATTCTTCCTCCAGCTCACTCAAACCTGGCCACTAATCTCCTTGATACCCTTTGGATATGTCATGTTTCTCCTACCTCAGAGTCTTTTCTTGGTGAACTCTCTGTCTGTGAAATTATGACCTCAGATAGCCACATGGGTAACTCCCTCACATTCTTCAACTCTTCACTCAACTATCTCCTTACCTAACTCTTTCTTGACCTTTTCTTTCATAATGCCCTAGCATTTCTTCTCTTCCTCTTCTGCTTTAATTTCATTTGTTTACAGTTAAAATACAATCAGCATTTTAACATAACCGGGTACTAAATAATGTATTACATTACTTTTTGTCTATCTCACCCCAATACAATGAAAGCTCTATAAAGGCAAAGTTTTGATTTAGCTTTTTACTGCCCTCCCACATCTATAAGACTACTTGGCATATACTAGACACTCAATAAATACTTGTTGAATGAATGAATAATTGTTTAGCAAAGTAGCTGGTGTAGTATACATATTTAGTAAATAAGAGTTATCATTATTACATTAAATAATAATACATGGAACAAGTAAAACATGGGGCCTCCAGGTTACAGCTTTATAGCTATGGGATTTGTAAGAGGAGAATGAACTGAATATAAACTAACAGGATAACAAAATCCACTAAATAAACAAGATCCTACTTGGAAGAAGTTAGAATAGAAAGCTGTGACATGTGAGAGTAGAGCAAGGGGATCCACCAGCACAGCCAGGTTGAAGTCATGAAAGCCAAGAAGAATAATAAAAGGAAGTATCCAAAGAAACAGAAGGACCGGGAGAGGAGTGGTATAATGCGAATCAATGAAAGGTAGAAATTCATGAAGGATAAGGTGGTTAATAGTCCCTAATACTTCAGAGCAGATCATACTAAGGAAATGATAAACTAGCAAATAATGAAAAGCATATCATGATTAAAACTGCAGTAATGTTTAATGATTGAAAATAATTCTTCAGAATCAAAAGTGTCTAAAGAAGCAATGAAAGGGTTTGCAAGACTGTTAGAAGACAAGAATATTCACGTCACACATGTTCTTTATTTTTGATTTTTTCAAAGAAAGGAAAGAATAACAAAAAGAATCCATCTCAAGTCTGACTTTATGTGACCAGCAGTTGCATAAGTCACCAAAGCAGTAGTCCCCTGGCTCTCAGAGTTGAGTATAAGTTACAAAGGCAGCTGAATGACAGTATGACATAACAGATTTCTTCTTGGAGTTAAACTTTGAGATCTGGGATGCATCTAAATCAGTAAATTCACTACACTTTTTTTAAAAAATGAAAATATGTAAAAAATTTACAAGTCGTTTCTCTTTAAGAAAATACTATAAAAGTATAAAACTAACACCAAAATTCACCTAAAATGTAAAGCATTTTTACATGGCTCTCATTAATTTTAATTAATCTTATTTACCACAGGATGTCTAATAAATTTTACATGAAAAAAGAAGTAGGATTAGTTATTGCTATCCTCAGCAATGTAGAGGTATTTTCTTTTGCTCTACATTTGTAGTTTCAGAAAAGGAAGAGTTTTTAGTAATTTTTAAATAAAGACATTTAAAGTACAACCAGTATTTTACAGATAATTACAAAATGAATCATAAGTGGGTACAAATTGAGTAATTTGATTAATTTCTAAGTTGACCTTTAGAAAAGTATTTGTCTAACATTTCTTAGTTGTTGTATTTTTATTATATCAAACTGAAGTTCCAGCCACTTAATTTTCATGTTGTTTTTTAAAAACTGAGAACTGCATTATAGGTGTAAAATAGTTTGTTTTGTAAAATAACTGTTTCACTTTAGAAATAATTTGGATTTTTAAAATGTAATATGAACACTATCTTTGAATATCTGCTTCTCTTTCTATCAAGGTTTGTTCTTTTCAGACTTACCTTACTTATGCATTTTTCACTTGTATTTTTAATCAATTAAGTAATTACTTTTCTGGTAGTTCAATTTATTGTTCACTAATAAAAGATAAAATACTCCTAATGACAGTGCATAGGTTTCTTCAAGGTGTGCATCTTCATTCTAGGTAGTCTCTGACCTAGATGGGAGACTTCAACACTGCAGATATATAATGTGCATCCCCAGCAAAATTCCCCATAGGGATAACTTCATTATTCTGGGAAGCTAGATCTATAAAACATATAAAATGTAGAAGTGTTCTGCCTATACAATTTCTGGTAAGTACATCATGACTAAGTGATAAAACCTGAGTCAGTTTCAGTTAGAGCATACCTTACTAAAACTTTTATTGTGCTATGAAGGAAAAAGAAAATATAGTGGGCAAAGGTGTCTTCTCCAAAGTAATGGGTGATTTTATATCTATACGGTTCTGCCTTGATCAGTGGACAATTAGCTGTGGAAGCATTTAGTGGTATAGTGTACCAGTTAGTCATAGAAACTCCAAGTTACAGCAGCATGATGAGAAGGAAAAACTCACCAGTACCACGGGACAGATTGTTGTGGGTGGTAAAATATGATCCTTCAAAGGTCCACAGTCACATTCAGGCTTTAGATGAGAAGCGCATTTATTATGCAGCTAGGAAAGGAGAAAAAGGACACTATCAAAATTTGCATGACAACAGCAAATATGGGGCAGATTATATTTCAACTGAGAGACAGCAAATATATTAAAAGTGTATTCAAAGAATTACAAGAACAAACAAACAGGATCATAAAGAGATTCACATAACATTTTCCCTTATATATCTACCTTAAATAAATCATTTAGCAACTTCTGTGACCCAGCCGATATAGTTTCTAATTCTCAGAAATGTTAATAAAGTTCTTTAGGTTTTACACCAAAAAGCTTTATTTCTTTGACAAACACACAATATTGTCCATTACAGTCCTTCATTTGCTTATCTGTTAGCATAATTTTGAAATCACTGTGCACTGTGGATGCTTTTTTTTTTTTTTTTTGACCCTCCTGTTTTCTCAAAGTCACTCCAAAGTGCACAGCTCAGTATGGGGCATAATTGATCCCATCATTAGTTTTAACTTTGTAATTCAATATGTAAATGCAACTAGAGATTCATCTCAGTAGGAGCAGGATATAAATATAAGATGATTATCATTATAAAAATGTATCTTTATATTGTATTTACCACCTCTACATTAAGTTAGTGTATAATCATTTAATGTGTTATTTACTTTTCAACATATAAGAACCTAAACTGATATTTTTATCAACCTTGGTCACAAGTTTAAATTAAGATGTCATAACACAGTGAATTAAATAGTGATTTTTTAAAAAAATTTAGGTGGTAATTTTTATTGGAATCACACAGATTTGTGAAAGTAACAGTTGTTTAAAGGCATCTAAGGATTTCTCTCTCTCCACATCTTATCAATTCAATTGAAATAGCATACTTTAGAAAAACTATACATGTTAATAAAATAATATGTCTCATTCAAAACAAACAAAAAAAGCTGCATCATTTTTCAGTTTTGAACCAAACACCACCCCAACGAAGGCATTGGTACATCACATCAATTTTCACAAGAAATTTACCTTTGTAACAGTGAATTAGTAACCAAGCATAAGAGTCCAATGAGTGTTAATTTAGTGTTGGTGATAGAACTCTGTTGAAGCGGGTATTTCTGTTGTCCTTCAATCTAAAGTATCTGTCAAGCTAACTCATGCTTTGTAGTTAAGGCGCTTGTATTATAACTAATACACATTAGGCCACATTAGATGAAATGAAAGTTCCTTTGTACATTCGTCCACAATTAGCAGCTCTGCTTCTCAGTGGTATGTAAACTCCTTCTAAAGAAGTGGTTTAATCAAATCAGCCACTGCAGATCTCTGTCAGCAGGCAACGCATGTTGAAGATAAAGAAGCAGTTGTAGCCACATGAAAACCAACTAAATAAATGGACACTCTGGGCACATGCAAATGCATGGTTTCTTCGGAATAAACTATTTTAAATACACAATTATTTTTTGGACTTAATTTTCTTAGAATACATTATGGCCTTGGGATTTTGGATTTAGAGAGAATGGATTACCAAGTGTTATGGGTTGAATTGGGTCCCCGAAAAGATATGTTGAAGTCCTCTAACTGCTAATACCTATGAAAGCAAATTAAGATATTTGTAGATGTATTCAAGTTCAGATGGTGTTGTACTTAATTGGTTTGGCCCCTAATCCAATGACCGGTGTCCTTATAGAAAGAGAGAAATTTGGACATAAAGCAATAGACATGGAGGGAAGATCATGTGGCATTGAAGCAGAGATTTGGTAATGCAGCCGCAAGTCAAGGAACATCAAGGATTGTGATCAACCACCAGAAAGTAGAAAAAGAGAGGCAAGGAAGGATTCTTCCCTACAGCCTTCAACGGGGAGCATGGTCCAGCTGATGTCTTGATATCAGAGTTCTAGCCTCCAGAACTATGAGAGAATAAATTTCTATTTAAGTCCCTCATTCGGTATTATTTTGTCATGGCAGTCCTAGGAAACAAATATACCAATAACTATAAAAACTGAACCAGAATCAAAGACAGACTATATGTCTTAAGGCTCTTCTGTGCCAAGTGTCACAGAGAAAAAGCTTTGCTTTCTGATCCTAAGAAACCACTTTAAACCTGAGAATGTAGGCTCTAAGAAGCCCCTACAAATAGCAAGGTACAAGACTAAAATCCTTGTGTGTACAGAATGAGAAAGTATACTGAATTTTTCATCTTGACTGCAGTTTGTAAAGCCTTACATATGACTCCCAAGGACAGAAGGGCAGGCCACTCTGAACCTCTAGCCAGTGCTGACTGCAGATCTATAATCTGATAGCCTCGGCCTCCTCCATGCTTCCATTCCATGTATTTCTGTCAGTTTGTAAATGATATGGTTAAGAAGGATTAGCCTCTCTATATAGTTATTTGAGGATTAGCAGGGGTTAAGAAGAGATAGCAAAAATAAAATAAACTTTATAACAGTTTTTTTTTGGCATTTAAAATAGTTTCACAGCCCAAAAGAAAGAACCGAGGATTTAGATAGAATCACACAGCTGACAAGCTGAACAGTGTGTCTATATGGTGGTATGAGGGTTTCAGAATATAGGTACCAGCAGTTGGTTCCATGAAATACTGATCTCTGCACAGCTAGGTTAAACTGGCATGGGATATTCCAGTTTGACTGTTATGTGGCCCATATCCATTAGTTCTGCCTAGGCAGCTGAGAGGCAGAGTCCTGCAGAAAGATAAGTGTGTAGCAAATTCTGGATAAGAAGGTTAGTAACCACCAGTGACACAGGGACACATGCAAGAAAATTTTCCTACCCAAGAAATCTATATTGGCTAATAATGTTCAAGGAAACCTTATATTTTTATTAAGACAGAAACTGGCAGCTGGTAAATACATCTAGTGGCCATTCACATCTTGGCATTGCCTGTAAGCAGAAATGTCAGAGCTGAAGACACCATGTTACAACTATCGATCATTCTACAGGCTGTGAATCAGATTTGTATAGCAAGTCTAGTTTATTCATCATATTGCTCAGACACATAGTTGAACACAAAATATAAAATGTGAAAGCCAAGAGAAAACACGGATAGTCCCCAAAATATTTACCAACATGAAAAGTAAACATTATTTTTGCTATGGACTTAAAAGTACTCTGGAAAAAAAGTCTATTAAAAAAGAGCAAAAAATCAACAAAATTGCAATTATATAATAGAATTTAAAAGCCCCTTCTCTCCAAAAAGTTTTAGGTCGCTGGTAATGTTATGTTTCTTGATCAGGTAGGTGCTAGTTAACATAGGATGCTCATTTGTGCAAAGTTCTTTCAACTCTACCCTTATGATATTTGTACTTTTCTGCAAGTATGTTATTTTTCATAATTTTTTAAAAAGTCACTTAAACTTGTCACCATGACATTTTACAGACAAGCATATAAGAAAAAGATACATCTAAGCCCTTCTCGGTTTCAATAAGATGCTGAAAACTGACAACTGATGTAAAGATAACCCAGGTCCCAAATCAGCAAAAGCATAAAGAACCTCGTCAAAAATAGAAATAAACCAGAGCACTGATGAATCCTGCCTCTTCAATAAAATGATCAATGGAGTCCCAGAGAAAGGAATTGCTATCTTTTTAAAAATGTTTTTATATTTGTCCATGGTTCTCTTTGCAAAGAGTAAGGCTTAGAAATCCTCAGGTCATTATTTTATTGTATGCACAGAAATTCCCATTTATGTTAAGAGAATCAGTCCCATATCTAGAAAATCCAAAATAGTATAAACTAGCTTTTTCTGGAAGTGAATTAAACACTTGGAAATAATTTCAGAGTTTATGACAATTTGGAAAAGCACCTAATTTAGAGTCAGTTCTATGTTTATTGAAGTAAGCTGTTTTAAGTTAGGGAGGATAAAGAAAATGTGTGTGTGAGTGTGTGTGTGTGTGTGTGTGTGTGTGTGTGTGTGTGTGCATGCATTTATGAGAGGAAGTAGAGAAAAAAGTGGTAGTATTGTATTGATAAGAAAGCAGTAGACTCTAAGAAGTCAAGAAAAAAAATAGAAAACAAATTTTTGTGAGAATTTGGAGGGAAATAAAGAGAAATGTCATTCTAAGAAAAACTAAATGATTTAGAAGAATATTTGTTGGTTTATTTATACTTTCTTTTGTCTCTAATCCTGTGCAATTTCAGGGTACCTCCTTAATGCCGGTATTTGCTAAGGCATAATAAACCCTTCTATTGGAAAGATATTGAAAACCTTTAAACATTACTGTTAAGACCTTAATATTTTAATAAAAGTAATAGCCCTCCATGATACTAACGGTAAATAATCCATAGCTGCAATATAGGCTTCCCTTTATTAAGCTCAAATAAAATGTATCACCCTCCTATTCTAGTGAATCTTGCCTGACCAGCAACATTTTACTACAGCCAGGAGTAATTACAACATGTTTTAAATAGAATGTCAAGAAAATCCACTTGTAACATAAATGAGCAGTTATAAACAGCAGGATCTTAAGGATCATGAGATGTAAGCAAAAGAATAGAGAACCAATGAGAACAGTTAGCCTGGATGATTGAATTATTAAGCATAGGAAAGTAGTTACCTAAAGGTTAGAAGGTAGGTTTCACTGTTAGAATTTTTCCATTTCTATTTACTTGACTGGTTAGATTTGCTAAAGAACACAGAACTCAGTTCTAAGAGCCTATATTTATGACTACATGATGGCAAAATAGTATAATATCAAGAAGCCATTGGTATTGACTAAAAAAAGGAGTGTTAAAATGGGTTTATCTAAACTTACTTGTGCATCTGATACAGATTTGAATATTACAGGTTTTTTAAAAATTAGAATTTAAGTCATTTATTTACAATTCAATGTTAATAGTAAGAAGAATAGTATATCAGTCATTAAAGTGAAGTTATTGAGGACCTCCTCGAAACTCAGAACTCCATCAAGAATTTGAGTGATTAGGAAAAATGTGTATATTGGACCAGAGCTGGATCAGACTGTAGTCTAGCAGTGTAGACAATCTAAGCATGCAGATATACAACCACTGAAAAGCACTTCAGCCTTTCCTTTGGGTGTGGATTAAAAATATAGAAAGTAGTCAGAAAAAGAAAATAATGTTGAGGAAAATTTCAAGGGAGATAGGGAACTTATTGGTTCTTGGGGTGTAGTCAGAATTTAAGGGGGCTGCATTTAAGAGAGCAGAGTGAGCAAGATAACAGGTAGAGGGGAAGCATGGCCTTCCCAAGGGACAGCCAAAAAATATGCACAGCTACAGCAGGGGCTATGCATAGAGGGGATATTATATATGTCCTTTAGGGTTGGATCTGGTATTTGAGTAACTGAAAACCAGGTTGGGTGGAAGGAGATGAGGGCTGCATTTATTATTACAGAGCTATTATAGGTTGCTGAAGGTGACATATGATAACAAAACTAGTATTTTCAGAAGATGATTCTGGAGGTGGTTCACAGCCTGCATTATAGGAAAAGTACCTTCTGTTAGGGAGATAAGCCAAGACATTCTGATCTAATCTAGTTAAGAGGTGCTAAGAGCTTGCACTTGGGCTGTGAACGATGGAGACAAAAACTCAAATCTGAGAGAGATATTTTAAGGAGGAAATTTCAAGGCTCAGTGATACGTTGACTATATGAGATAAAGGTGAAAGACAAGAATAAAGTAAATTGACTTCTAACTCTATTTCCAATGACTACAAGCATGATGATATCATGTCTCATAGAAAAGAGTTAGAACAGTTGCCACTTGTGAATATAAATATTCAGTTTAGTCTAGAATATAGAGAGATTCAGGTCTACGGGTTTCTTTGACTGGGCAACTACAGATCCTTCCAGAGGTGACAGGGAAATGACATGAATGATATTCATGGAGTGCCCTCTGAGAACCAGGAGCTGGGTTTTGTACCCCTGCATGATATTTTACCTAGTTTTCCCTATGATAATAATTGTCAATTACTGAGCACTTATTATGTATGAGGTCTTGCCTACATACATCTGCACAGACTTTTTTTTACTAATTTAATTATTATAACAATCCTACACTGATAGGTATTTTAACTATTGTGCAAATTAGGAAAATGTCCTAAACCTTTACATACCTGTCCCAAGACTGCACAACTACTATCTTAGTTGTTGGACAGAGATCATCTTAAGAATATGGTCAGTCTGTCTTATAAAACTCAAGCCATTTTCAAAAGCAATATATAAAAAGAAGTAACGGCATTTGGAAAACTCTGAAATGAAGTCGTTTCATTCTTTTTATTTCTCTCTGTAAGCTATACCTCCTGGCCTTCATTCAGATAGGCCTTCCTAAAGCTCCACATTGACGGAGTCATATTCCATCACCTTCACAACTTCTGCTAGATCTTTGCTACATTAATAGCACTTTCTGGGAAGTATAAGAACATAGAAAGTAGATTCAGTTTGTTTAAAGACAATCAGTAGCAATAGGTAAGCATCAGTCAAGAGCAAATTAACTTTATACTAAAATTTTCAAACAATGGTTAAATAAGAAACTGTAGATTATACTAAATATATAAATGCTTAGAAGTAAATTATTCTAACTTAAGCACAAAATCAATAAATTAATGAATGTCTTCATAATTGCTTAAAATAAAAAATCTAAAAAATGTATAAAAGTTAAAGTTACTTTTAAGAAGGCTATATATTTCCCTGAATATGTGAAAACTTTTTTTTTTTATATTATGCAAGTCTTGTTTCATTAACCAAATACTCAGGGGACCCTTGCAAGTCAGGGTTTCATCAAATAAAGCTGATGTGGGCCAGAAGTCTCAGGACTTAAGACTGCTTATGAAGACAACAACTTTTTTTTTTTTTTTCTAACTCCACCTTAAACCCCAGTGTTTCCTCGTTGGCCCTGTTTCCTGAGTAGAGCTCAGGAATTTAAAGACATTTATAGATTATACTGTGCTCTGTCACAGTGAACAAATAAAATCATCTTTATGTACACATTGATCTTTAGTTAAGAATAAGATATTAGGTCATGTCTGAATTGATTCAGACATAAAATCCTTGTATTTTAAAAAATACAGTTTATTCTGAGGTGATACCTCTTTCTTGTAAAAGGAAAGGCCTAATTTCTTGCAAGGCCAGGGCTAGGATCAAGGCCAAATATATAAGTATAAGTAGTGAGCAGATGGGCTAGGAATATAGATTTTGGAGTCACAGATTAGGGGAACTGTTAAAGAAATAAAATGATAAAAACGAGATGACATATAAAACAAGAAAAGAATTTTAAGTTGTCTTGAGAACCAGTAAGAGCCTAGCAATGGCAACTTTGAGAAGAGTGATTCCCACAGAATGCAGAAGCCAGAAGATATACTTCATAAAGATTAAATAAGGAAAGGAGGAGAAGAGTCAAATAAAGAAAATTCTATAAGCTCTAAAAACTTTTATATAAGGAGAGGTATCGATGCATATTTTTAGAGTGTTCAAGCTGAGTATGCATTTTAAATACATTTATTATTTTAAGAAATAGAAAAAGTAAAGAAAAAATAAACTTAATACATTGCTTTTGAAACTTAAAAAGAATGGGCAAATAATTTAAAATTCAAAGAAGAAATCAATTCTGATATCCTTTAATTTCAGTTTGTGATAAAAATATAACTAATGAATGATGCACTGTACACAGAAAATAAGAGGAACAAGCTCCTACAAGATCTAAAACAAAATTACATATTTTATAGATGCTTAGAGAAAAAAAAAAGCAACTTTTTAAATGTGCATAGATTTTTTAAAAATAGTTGTGGTTTTCTTAAAACTGAAAACTCAATATGTTTTAGTAATTTGTATGCGTTGTTTAAATCATTGTTAGACATTATAAAAAATAAATACTCCAAAAAATCAAACTCTCATAATTGAGAAAATTTCAAATGTAAATATAATTTAACTAAGTAATAGCTGAACATGATTGAAGAAAATATATTCATTTAAAAAAGGGACTTAATTTTTTTTTTGAAAGGCAAATCACAGTTTGTTTTCCCATTATCTTCTATGAACGTGTGTTTTTAAGAAAAATAATTAAATGGTGAAGGCGGGTTGAGGTGCACTACAGAGAAACTTATTTGCTTAACTGAAACAGTGTTTCCTACTATTTTATTTCGACAAAAGTAAGAACTACCGCAAGAGGACTCAAATATCAGCTGGAAAAAAAAAAAAAAAAAACAATTAAAGAAAATACACAAAACCCCAGTCCCATAAATGTTTTCGTACTCTATTGTCAAAAATGGCTATTCTTGAAATTGAACATCCTAATCAATCTCCAGAAATTAAACATGACACACTGGAAATACCACCAAACGAACTCAGAAGCAGGCTTAAACAATCATGCAAACCAGGTAGAGTTCTTAAGTGTTCCAGCAAAGATGGATTTACCTCTTCTTTTTCCATTATCAATATCATAAATGAGTTTATTGCTGTATCTCTTACCCTTCAATTTATGATTTAACTGAAGGAACAAGGTAACAACATGTTGTGAAGAGGGTAAAATGAGTTCTTAGAAGCATCAAGAACCAAAATGTGAACCCACTTGAATCTCTACGTAGCCATGTGGTCAAGGAAAATTGACTTAGCTTTGGTCTTAGGAGCTTCATTATATAATCTTTGACCACACTGTTTATTCTTCTATCCTGTACTTAAAATAAATTCACAATATGTAAAACAAAAAACTCTACCAAAATAGGGTTGTGGAGTGGAGGGAGATCTAAACTCTACCTAGTCAGTATCCAGTGCTCATTGGCCATCCCTAGCTGTGGCTTCTGATTACCCTCCTGGTAAACTCCTAGGGCTCCAGGGAGCATAGTTTGAAAACTTTAGGATGGTATCATCTTCAAGATTGTTACTAGCTCTAAAATTCTGAATTCTCTGAAGACAAATCTGATTCTGATCAGAGCTTTTTGGGAGCCAGATAAAATAAGAAACTTCATGGTTTTATCTTAACTTAGTCTGAAATTCAGGATGATCTTTCAGGGTTGGACTCTCGAAGAGGATAAGATATGCAGTCTTTGATGTGAGCGGATACTAGAGATTTATTTTCCAGTGTTACTCACTGTGATCTGACACCAAACACAATGCAGTCCTGTCAGGCCCTGGTAACATTTAACAGTTTTGTGGCACTTATCACACTTGGTTGGGCAGTTGCCTTCAACCCAGTAATGGTGCATGACCTAGAAGAGAATAAAAGCATTGCAGTAAGAGGAAGAATCCATAAACACCCTCAGAAAGCCGGCACTGCCATACACTTACATCAGTGTTCTTCTTGGACTTTACATAGGTCTTGATACAAGAAGGAGGCGCCCTCGCTACACAGCGCTCATGGACTGTGTACTTGCAGACTGTAAAGGAAACATGTACACAAATTCAGAACTAATCCTGAACTTGATTGCAATTTTATAGAGAAAGAATGACATTAACAGAACCTTATTTCATATCCACTGCTCCCTAATCAATCCAATCAGCCACATCAAGGAAAAATCCAAGTCGACTGTTTTTACCATAGAATGCAAAAGGCCAATTAGTACAGGAAATATTATGCATGTGAAAAACCAAGACTCCTCTATCATGGCATAGCAGGAAATGCTTAATTAAATCAGACCTCCCTCAAATTTTTCACAATAATTTCCAGATGACAAAAATATTAAAGACAAATTGATGACTGCCAAATGGCTTGGTGTCATTTGCTAGAAGAAAGAGATCTATATTTTACAAAGTATAGGCATGAGAGCAGCTGTAGTGCATGGTAATAAAAGCCCATGAGTTGATGCTATTTTGTCTATTGATTTATATAAACCTTAAATGGTTTATTAATCTATTTCCAGAGAATAGATGTCATCATACGTGCTAGGCTTAGTAACAATTCATCCCTCATTTGCTATCATGGAACTATTTGTCCAAAAGGAACAACTTTTGTTAGGCAACATATACTATACATACATATGCAAAATTTTATATTTATATGCAAATATGTAGCTATACACATGCAAACATATATAGATATATGTGTGTTTTATTGGCATCTTCAAATTATTTCATGGCTTGATTTCAAATATAACTTAGGGTCATATGCAGGTGTTCTTTGAATAAAACACTTGTTTCAAATTAAGGTTCTAGATGCATAAATACAGAAAACAAAAATTAAATCAAAAAAGATCATGTAGCCCTTTTAATAAAACAAATAAAAACTACCCACTTCATAAATTAGAATGAAAAAAATAAATCAACATAATATTTATATAGTAAAATTTTTCCAAAATAGTCACATCTGCGAGTTCCTTTGGTAACACTGAAAGAGAAAATATACTTTCTCTTCTCTTCCATGTTGGCAATAAAATTAAGAGTATTACAACTGCCACACTAACCAGCTTAAATTTGTGAGCAAAATTCTCTCTCTCACCTTACCTGAGGGTTATCATTTTGTTTCTTATGCTCCCATCAATAGAACCTTTAATAAAAAATTATTTTCCTTAAAAATAGAACTTTAAAAATAAAGTATTTCCTTAGTATACGGAGAATGTTCTAGCATAACTAGGCTTTCAAATGTAGCCACCAGAAACTGCCCTCTGAAGTTAACACCTGGCAATTTCATGTCACCTTATTAAAATCCTTAAACACTTCAGAAATCACTGAAATGTGGCAGAGACATGTTTTTTAATGTCAAATAATACATGTGAGAGAAAGTTAATTCCTATACTACCTAAGAAGCTGCTAGCTGAAAATAATACCTGAAAATGACTTACTGTATAGAAGCCAAGTGAGAAATTAGACTTAATATAAATACACAAAAATGTAATGTGTTTAATAAACTTGATAGTTTCGTAGCAGAGAGGGGTGTAGATAGTCAAACTGCTGGACCAAGATAACTTCACACTTTAGTGAGGAATATCGAATATACCCTCTGTTTTAAGAGGGGCATCAGGAGATATAAAAGTTTTTCAGGCATAGATGATGTTGACTTAAGAATACTTAGGTGACTTAAAAATTAATTGTAACATAAACTATTAGAAAATTCTAATGAGCAGTGTTCACTTAATAGACTATAATAAAAATTGCAAAGATACATATACTGGAATGAAAATGGCTACAACTTATGAACTGGCTATGCTTTGGGTTCCAAAATATTCATTAGCCATATATGATTTTCTTCATGATAGAGTCAAAATAAAATGCCTAAGATGTAAGATGAGTTTGTATTTCTTGTGACTTATTAGTTGAAATGCAAACTGATAATCGATTGATTTAACCTTTTTTTTTTTTAAGACCCGAAGAAACTGACTTATTATGAAAAGTCATTGTGAATAAAGTAGCTAACTTGGGGGAAAATAAGGATAAAAATGAACAAGATATAAATATGAGAAACTAGTAAAAATTTTTATAATAATCCCCATAGAAATGAGATTAAGGAATAAATTAAACTACAATTAAAAAAATAAAAAAGGCTAATAAATTAGAAAATGTCTTTAGCTTTTGTCCAAGGAGGGTTTCCCAAAACTGTATAGAAAAGTAAAGCTAAAGTGACCTAAACATCCAGAATCATACCACAGGGAAGCATAAATCATAGTTACTGGAAGGCTCAGGATTATTGCTTAGTTCTCCATCTACAAATAAGACCATTCCATAAAAATCGACCTTTTCTCACTAGAGGTAATGACGTCCAGGCAGTAAAAACATACTCACAGGAGCAGCAGAGACCCTGCTTCCCCACACCAATCAGCATGTTCAGGCAAAGATTGCAGTAGGCAGGTTTGTTAAAGTGCTTGAGTCGCCACACATGCTGTCCGTCATCTTTCACGTTCTGCATGGGACGTAAGAGAAACAGATTTCGCTTAATGAAATAAACAGTGGAATGTGTAGATGCCAATAATATTCAGAGCTGGACTGAAGCATTTGAAGACAATCTGTTATTTCATCCCTAACTTTCTGCAAGATCACCAGAGTCTAGAAAAACACATGTGCTCTAGTGGAATGAGACCCTGCTAACGAATCTTGGGATGCTATAGCAACCCACAAATTCTCATCTAATGTCAATAGTTCAGCAGCATGTCCCAAACCATCATAATGACCTGCCAAACTGAGGGACGTGTCCACCTCAAGTTTGAATACTTTATCCTTAGCACAATTCCAGAAACCAACAAATGAATAAGGGGGAAAAAAATGAGTAGAAGGGCCTTACAAATGAAAACTTGGAAAGAATATGTTAAGTCTTGCTCAGTAGTCAGAATATGCAAATTTAATGATGATCATTAGGTCTTATAAAAAGGCAAAAGGATAGGATGAGAAGCAATAATACTTAAAGGTCAGTTATGAGTGGTATTCTAAGGCTTTAATTGGGAATTCTCTGTGTTATAGTTTATTTAAATATATTTTTGTATGTCCCAATAATAAATTTTAAAAGATAAGCTTTTTTAGTTTTATGTTTTTTCCCCTGTTTGTTCCCCCAACCTGCCCCGCCCCCCGACTACCACCCCTGACCTATGGATGTTGCTGTTTCTCCTTAAGAACTGGATCTCTGAAAGTAAGATGTTTCCTCCCACATGTTCGCAGGGTGCACCCAGGGCCTGGCACCCGCGGGGTATGGTCCACTTGGGGCACGAACCCAGAACCTTCTGCGTGTAAAGCAGACGTGCTAACTACTACACTATGGAGCCATCCTGATAGGTTTTTTAAATACCTAAATTATATCATCATTTTGTTTTCTCCTTTTTTGTAAAATATGAATAATTTTAATTTCATAGAAAGGTGGTCAAAATATTAAACTGTATTATTGCATTTATTTATAACATTTATATTTATTTGCAAAAAATAAACCTTGAATTTAAATTAACTCACATTTTAGCAGAGGAACTGTAATTATTATTTATTTTTCTAAGTAAAACTATAAAATATCATAACAACTACTTCACTAATAGGCATTTAATCACACCTGCACTGTTCAAGGTTAAAGTGAAATATGATGCTATTGAATGCCTTGAACTCCTTACAAGAAGTTTAAATGTATTAAATAAAGTCACTATACATCATTTTTGTTACCATTTTCTCATTAACGTATAGTTCTTGTATACCATTTACTAAATTGTATCAACTTCAATTAATTTTAGATATCATTTATTGGTAATCTATAGAAAATATTATATGACATAATTTTTCACATTAGCCGAGTTATTGTATTTCTTAGAATACATTCCCTTAATAACTTTTTGAACACCTACTATGTGCTGGGACACTAATACTAATTCTGTAGTAATGGAACAGTATAAAGGTGTCCAGATCATCTTGTTTCTCTCGATAAAAATAATGTATCAATAATATCCCCTAACCACTTTTTCTTATTCCCAGTCAAGAAATAAACCATTGTATTTGTAGCACTAGATTAGATCCATAGTGACTGATTCTTATATTAGAACCAGATATGTCAAATTTATCATAATATGTAACTAGTGAAAATGCTTCTTGGGAAATAATTCTCCATGGGTCCCTTAAATTTCTGCACATTTTATAAGCATAGCTATCTCTTTTTTTTTCCTATGCTATCTTTTCAAACATGTTTGAATAACAAATAATCTTGGATAACAGAGATATGTATCACTAAGGAGCCTAGGGAGGATAGATTTACTTACTGTTCAGTAAAATAAAAATCTCTCCCAATTCGGCAAAGGTTAAGTAGGTTCGTTTACTGCACATTATTTAAAAAAAAAAAAAAAAAGTTAGTTTCCCTAAACCAGGGTTCCAAGCTCTGAAGGTGTGTATAGCAAATACTTGGGCTGTATTCTACCACCCTTATGAGGCTTCATGGGCCAGGAGAACTGGCTCAGGCAAGAAGCTCCTACTGCCTGCTTTGCTGAGAGTTAAAAAGTACTTTGTCTCTGACCCAGAAATCTCATGACCTCTGCCAGCATCCAGAATGAAACTGTGACAAGCTAACTTGTTAACTCGTAAGTGGTCTAAATTTCAGACTCTTCACAGTTCTTGACAATGCTCAGAAATTCGTTTTTCTGACAAAGAACTAACAAGCTCTCAACAAAAGCAATGATGCTGAAGGTGTCATGGAGAGGACTTTAGAAGACTTCAGTGTTTTAATTTTCTTTCAAAACTTACAAAATAGGCTTTGCAGTAATATCTGGATCTAGCAGTGGTGTGTTCGAGTCATAAGGTTTCTTGTATGTTTATTATATGAATAGAAAGCTTTATGTATTTATTTAACTTCTATGTTCTTAAATTTCTATTCCTTCAAATAAAAATAAAATATCCTGATGAGAAAAGTTTAAGTAACGGGGTTTTTAATTTTTTTAAAAACATGTTGATAAACAGTTTAATGCTTAAAGAACATTTACATAAAAAGGAGAAAGGAATACCACAATTTTCATATGTATTACTGTTCTTATAATCCTTGTCATTTCATTTTTAAATGATTGTCCATTACATGTGAATAAGCCTCATCCTGTTGAAGAGCACATATGGACTAAGTTAGCTGGCATTTTCCTTATCAAAAAATAAACAAGTCTGAGCGTGGGTGTTCTGTCAATCAGAACACTTAGCCATGTTACAGGCTGCAACTGATGTACAAATCCATTACCCAGACATAAAATGCTTTACCAAAAAACAAATTAAATAGCTTTATAGCTCTTAGCCGGATATATTGCCAAAATATGCAAAAGATAAAATATGTATGTGACTTCAAGAGAAAGAAATTGAAACCAGGAGCCAACTACTTCTCAGCAGTGCAAATTATACTCCAACTCTGTATTTTCATGTCTTGTCTTGTTTGTCATATTTAGATTGTAAACTTAGTGGGGGAGGAGGAGATTCTGTCCTTGCAATATTGTATCAGCTAGTCAAGTATATTCCTATTATTACTTCTATTGCAAATAAATATTTATTGTCATAGAAAGGAATTCATTTATATAAGAAAGAAATGAAGAGGAAATTTAGAAGGCTTGGGCCCTGGCCTACTCTGAAAATGTGGATAAGCCATTTTACTTTTCTTCTTATTTTCCTCTCTAATAAAATGAAAGTACCCACTTTCCTCACCCAGGCCGTGGTGTAAGGTTTCATTATACAATACCTGTGAAGTCAATTTAGCTCTTCAGAAGACTGGTGTTATATAAACATCAAATACCATTACCATCAATGGGTTGACTTGTATAACATCCCAAAAGATTTGAGGGATGTTTGTAAGTTTACCACACTTTTTCAGAAAAATTGTGTTCTCATGATTTTTCTCATTATTGGACATTATTCTTAATAGAAATTTATTCCTGATATTTATTGAACATAATATTTTACAATAGAGTAGTTAGTCTTGTGTTTATGACAGGGAAATGCTTAAGTTCTCAGAGAGGAGCCCCAGGTTCTTCCTCTCTTTCTAATCTCCTAGAATTCAAAAGGTTTCAAAGGGGAAAATGCCCTTTAGAACTTTTGAAATCTATTTCATTATCAATAGTAATTTCTAAGGTTTTAGTTTTTCCCTGAACACAGTCAAAATCACATATAGTATTCACCTGAACTAGGGCCACCATAAATAATATCATTTTTTTTAAAAGACCTCAAGGAGAAATTTCACTGATGTCAAAGCCAAAATGTCCCTACCCCCACACCTAGCCATATCCCCATTTAAACTGACTTCACTTATAACACATAGAAGAGCTAACGTTACAAGTTAATTCCAACTCATTAAATAATAAGCACCATTAAATTACCTTACTATTCTGTTCAGGGTCTCCAAAAAGGTATAACAATATGAAAGAAACTATTCTTTTAGACAAAATGATGAGCTATATTAAGTGTGGGCAGAGAGAATGAAGACAGAGTTTTAAAATTCTGAGTTGGAATTAACCGCTTATCTCCAGATCACACTTTCTGAAGTCAGTATCAGATCCTGCCATTCTTGAGGTTCAAATGCAAGTGTAACAGTGCATTAACATCACGCAGTCATTTTCCTTAGATGATCTAATCTGGAATCTCAAGAATTGTTGCATTTATCCAGCTTTATAACTCCTTTCTAGGTTAAGCAACATATAAACAGCAGAACAACAACCTGACCATAGTAATTTTTAGAATGTATAGTACATTAGTTTTCCAAATACAACTTAATCTCTTAAGAATACAACATCTTCTGCTCTCCATTATATTCAGAATTTTTATCATGAAACACATTAATTCGAAATCAGGAGGCAATCCAAATGATTACTTTTACCTTATTGAGTCAGACCCCCTCCCCACCCCAAAAAAGTATCTTAAAACATTTCAATCAATGGCAAAGTTTAAACTACCTTTAAAGATTAAAGACCAGGATTCTGTGTGTACTTATAGTGAAATCAAATTTATATCCATTCAAAAATCATACAGGCCAGTTGTGGGCACAATAATTCAAAACTAAGAAGTTAAGGTATCTTTATTTCAAGGCAGGCTCCCACTTAAATGTATATTCCTGTTTATATAATGATATGAATTTAGAAATTTTCCTTGAAAAATCTAATAATGACCTAAGACTACAGTTTTTTGGAACTGAAGCATTATTAATTATCTTGTTCTTCTAGGAAAAGGAATATTTGTACTGAAAGAATATTATAAAAGGAAAGGGATATTCTTGACTAACTTCTCTTTGTATGCCTAGTAGGCACAAAATGACCTAGTTAGTTAATCACAGAGTGTAAAGACCAATTTTATGAAGTTCACTGTTACTATGCTATCTCTTCATTAGTTCTCATGTCTTGCTGGGTTTGTCGATTTGAGCTAAAACAAAAAATTATTAAATTTCTTTCTTCTAAATCACTAAAAATACATTTAAAATCTTTCTGTTTGTAATATGAAAGATTAGTCATAGAAAAAATCAAGGGTCAGCAACTATGGCCCTTGGGTCAACTCTGGCCATCAACCTGTTTTTCTAAGTAAGGTTTTACTGGAACACAACCTTGTTCTTTCACTTATGTAGTATCTGTGATTATAAAAAGAAAGAGATAATCCTGACAAACTTTTCTTTGTATGTCCAACTTTTGCTCTTAACTTTAGAGTAGAGCAGTTACAACAGAGACAGTGTGACCCACAAAGCCTAAATTATTAACTACCTGTTCCTTTATGGACAAATTTTGCCAATCACCTGAGCAAAATTTTTTATTAGATACAGCTAGCTATTAAAAAATTCATTCAAAATTGAGATATTTTTAGAAATAATTATTCAATGAGATAATTGCTAAAGCAAAAATGAGTCAGTCTCAGGTACAAATTTTTTATTATAATCAAAATCACATATGCCACTTCAACTCTCAGTTTTCCTTCAGATGTAAGAGACTGCATCATTTCAAATTGGGTACCATGAAGTTTGAAGAACTTCTTGTAAGAGAAAGAAAATGAACTCTTATTGTCTATCACTTGATATACAATCAGGTTCTGATAAACTACTTTTCTGATTTTGGCACCGAAACAGATATTTAAAATAGAATAGCTTTTTAAATTCTGTTGATGAAGAAAAATAAACTATGATAAAATCACAGCTGTTCTGTTTTACATTAGGAGTGAGGATTTCTCTCCCAGGACAACATTCTTATCTGTGTAATTTGGCTAGTACACCACAGTCACTTTCAAATACACTATGGTACTTAACATGCACTGTCAATTAGCATCTACTCCCTGAGCTCATAATTGACAATAGACAAGAGTTTACAGGACAACATAAGAAGACTGGCCGCACAACAAATGGCTGAATTCAACCTAAAGCTTCTAGATTTCCAATTTGATAAGCACAAGTGGGAAGCTAGGGGTGGCACCATGAATCATATTCTCTACAGGTAATAGCATAACACATTAACTGCCTACAGAAAAGAAAATAAATCTCGATTACTTAAAAAAAAAGGCCTTCATCACTCAGTTTTCATTATATCATTCTTGCTTTGTAAAAAATAAAGAAAAGCCCTTTCGCTTTGGAATTAAAGAGCTGTTTCTAACAAACAGATACTCTGTTTTGTGATAATAATTACATGGTTTTTGCATTGTATTAAAAGACATTTTAAAATATTATCAGCTTTATTCTTTTTTTTAAAAGTGAAAGAATTATTCTTTACAGGGGAAAAATCCAATCTCTGTTAAAGTGACCTATAAATTTAAAACAATGTAGCCCTGCCATCTAGTGGCCATAGCTGGGAACATAGCTTGGGAATACCACTGGTTACTACATCAAAACCCTAAATTGATTGCTCAAAGAATATCTTTGAACTAAAAACACAAAATAAATTTAAGAATGTGATTATAAAGTAAATTATGTGCCACTAACCTGAAGGGCATTAATGGCAAAAAAAATCATCATTCAGTTGAAATAAAGTCACTACTACACTAGAAGCTGATAAGGTATTTTATTTAAAATATTTTGAGTTAAAGCCATCTATATGGCTTATTTTTTCCATGTTATTTTTATTTTATACACACACACATATAATTTGATATATAAGTGTACAGTTAGATATATATCAAATTGTAAAAAAATTGTTTCCAGAGAAAAACATCAATTTAAAATCTTTCTGTGATATTGAAAATGTAGGTGACTTGGTCTACATTTCTACAATTCCCCAATGACCAAATGCTTTGTTAGCTCATTCCTGGATATTCTTTCATTCTTTCCTGCTAGAATTTCCATAAAGGTTTAGAATAAACAAAACATAGCTTTCAAAATACAAAATTCCCTTCCATTATTATTAGTCTTTCTTGACTAGTCATTTGACAACTATTTTTCAGTATTGAGTCCACACTAAACCTCAAAATGTTAATATTTTGACAATTTTCTTGTTTTCTTCCAATAGTTTGATTTACACATGCTTTTTTCAGAAGTTATATTAACAAATTAAACAAATATTTATAATACAGATATACATAATAAATTATTATAAAAGATACTAAGTTATATATAAGAAAATTAGATACAAAAAAAGAATACTCATAAATTTTCAAACTATAGACTTATATATTTATTAATAAGATCTATATTAAATATTTATTGTAATAAGTTTTTATTTCAAAGGTAATTTCAATATATCATCTAATAGTAATTTTTTGTTCCCTTCCTCTGACCACATCTAAAATTGTACAGATCTCATGAAGGGTAAAATTTACCTGAATATAAAAGAATTTAAAGATCCAGATGAAAAAGAGACAAATGCTACTGTCTCAAAGTCCATTTAAATATTTCCATACCTACATATAAATATGTACAACATATCTGTATGTAGTCTTACACATTTTACAAACACAGACTATATGATTTCTTGATAGCTGACTTTCGAAAATTTGGTATCTTGAGTAACTATGATAAAGTTTTAAGTCTGCCAAATTGTTATTGCTGGTAATAAGTAAGAAAAGTGTTGGGGTCAACAGCAACGTGGTGGGTACTATTTTCTTGTATCTAAAAAATCTAAATATTATACGTGTCATGGTGCTTTCCATTAGTAATGCTCTTTGAATCTAAGTATACATTTTACTATATGCATGTTATAGTTAATTCTTGTTTAATGGTTTATGCTAAAAACAAAAATGATGCACCAACTCATTGGATTTTTAAATTAACTATTGCTAAAATTCACATCAAGACTGGGACAGCAAGATTTGGTTTCAAAATCACTATCATATCACATCTGAACATAGGTTGATCTATTTTATTCCTCCAAACCAGTATTTAATTGCCACTGGAGGCACTGATATGAGAAGAAGAAAACTTTAGACAGACTTAGAATGAAAACCTGGCTGATCTGCTGATGTGTAAGAAAAACTTATACACACACATGTTTCCTCTCAAACATCTCATTACATAATTGGCTTCTCCAAGTATTTATTAGTTATCAATTAAATAGATTATCTCCATAGGGATGGAAGGAAGAACCACATAATGCAATAATATTGGGGAGTTTCTTCCATCAGATAAAAGGAGAAGGTCATTAACTTTTTAAACTAGATTATACTTTAAATAGATGAAAAATAGAAAAATTGTGTATTAAAGTTAATACCTAAAAAAGTTAATACCTAAAATGAGTCAATATTTTTGCAACAAGTATTACTACATAAGGAGTTATTGTTAAATTGCACTGCGGTATACTTATTAAAAGGTCCAGGCACTCACTACATGATTAATGGTTGAAAACAGCAAAATCAATTTATAATCAAAATGTATAATAAGAGACCCTACTGACTCACCACCAAGGCACCCTCTCTGTGTAAATGCTTACATTTTCCAAGCCTAGGAGAACAAGAAGTGGAATTGTTGTCATTCCTCCTTGGATCCATTCCTCCAGAGAAACCGTTCCATCGTGATCATAGTCAATTTCTTCCATCATTTCATGGAGGATCTGAAGTAGAGTAGTAGAGAGAAAACTTGTAATAAATCAATAAAGAAAATTTCATATGATACAATAAAGTATTGCATCAAATAGGTTATAACTGTGACTAGCAGCTAAATGGAGAGTTGAGATAAATATCTAGGTAATTTTGTCCAGTGTTAATTTAATCCTATAGCAGAGTATATAGTGGTTCTGTTATATTTCCAGAACTTGACTGGAAAGTTCTATGCACTTTCAAAGATCAACTTTATAATATGTTTTCATTGAATGACACAGGTAAAACAAGAATCTTCAATTTAAAAGTAAAAATGATCTTTAATTGCTTTCTCTAGATTTTTTTTTTTTAATTCAAATATATGCCAGATACTGTCTGAACAAATTAACTTCATGGTAAAGAGCTGAAATAATTCTTTGCTAAGTGGTAAGAGGCGGGAGAATTATGTTGCTTTTAATTGCCTATCAGAACTTAATAGAGCCAAGAAGTTAAACAATCAAGTCATTTTTTATTAGATTTCTTTTCTAAAGATGACTTGCACAGAGTGTCCCAAATTGTTGTTCACAGCCTAATACATTTATCTCATGATTATACAGCATTCATATTGGTATTTGATTTAAAGAGTTGTTGTGAAAGTTAAATGTGTTAGTGTAAATATCTTCAAAAACATCTAGCATATAGAGTAAGTGTGATATAGGTATACTTAGTGTTATATTAGCAGAAATTATATGTCAGCTCTAAATATATTACCCTTGGCTGATGTTAAGGAAAAGTACTTATCTAATTGTGCTAAACCAGCCAACATGGTAGAACTCCAGCGAAGAAAATAACTTGCCATCTTTATCTAATATGAACATTTTAATCAATGTGGAAAAAGAAAGAAGTACAGAGAACATTAGAATGAAAATTTGAAAAGGTGCAATAAATAGAATACTTAATATGATGATAGAAGTTTGCTTAAAAAGTCCTAAACTTGGTTGATTGGTATCTCACTTCAGAAAGTGCTTGAAAATCAGATTATTTAGCTATAGAACTAACAGATATTGAAAGAGACTTTTTGGAACAAAATGATGGTGAAATAATTATTTCATTATTCTCAAAATGAAACAGAGGGGACATTACTTAGAATTTATCAAATGCATAAGATCTCATTAAAATCCCCACCCCTTTAAAATACTCTAGGGTGAACTAGGAGAAATGAATGAATGAGGAGAGAATGAAAACACAGAGCATTTGTTTTAGATGGCTGATGATTTTATTTTGTACCTAATAATTCTCCTGTTGGAGTTTGAGTACATTTTGAAAAAATTCCTTTCAAGAACATCTTCCCTACTAAATGCCATCAACCTCAAACATTTAATTCTCTTTATTCACATATGCCAACTTACCAGGGGCCTGACAATACATACAAATGCACACACTTGTTTAAAACGGGCAGAGCTATTGAATCATCAGTCAGGATGAGGCAGTTACTGTGACGGCAAACACAATGCACCAGGTAAATCTTTTATCTTGACTTTCTAGTATTTATATCATCCATAGAAGTGGCAGACTTACTTGCATTGGCCATAATGCTAAAGGTTTATTACTTGTATTTTTCATTAGGTATTTATCATAATTAAACTGCCCAACCACCAATTGTTCCCTTCCTTAGAGCATCCAGATCTTCTCAAACCCAAACCACTCACTTTACCACCAACAAATACTTTTTGTTGGGAAGTGGTAATGCCCACTTCTGCTTTGAAAGCAGATGGAAAAAGACCCGGCTTTCCACCATCACTCCAGTGAAGACAAGAAGCTTGACTGATAAATGAATGGTATCATGGGTATTAAGGTGAATAGGATGGAGACCACTGTGTTAGATTAACATAACCAAAAAGGGCAACAGAATTTAAAAGAAGTCCCTTGATTTCAGTTCAAAAAGTATTAAGATGAATCAAGAAGTATTCTTAGAACTAAATGCATATTGCCATAAACTTTGTTATTTCATATACAAAATGCAACACTGTTAATATATCTTCCTCTCATTATGCACAGCATGTGCATTTCCATCTGAGAAAGAAAAAGGAAACGAAAAAGAAAAAGGAAACGAAAAAGAAAAAGAAAAAGAAAAAGAAAAAGAAAAAGGAAAAGGAAAAGGAAAAGGAAAAGGAAAAGGAAAAGGAAAAGGAAAAGGAAAAGGAAAAGGAAAAGAAAACCAATTGAGTTAGAACTTGGGAAACCATATCCCAGTAAGAACAGTGCCCTCCTTTGTCCCTGGCATTGCACGTGACTTTGTTTACTTTGTTAAGTTTGTGTTAGTTTGGCATTAGTTTGCCAAAACAAGGGATATGCTATCAGAGCTCTCTTGAACATCACATATTCATGCCATTATCACGCTGTTAACTGCATAAATGTGAACAGTGTTTAGAAATAGTCTTTTTGAATTCATATAAAATATAAACCACTTAAATAAAATAGATTTTTATTTGCTTAATTCATGTGCAATTTGCTAAACTTACTTGTTTTAAAAAATAAACAAATCAATAACACTTATCAACTTACCCAAAAATATTATTTGTGGCTAAAGTCAAAGTTTCTGATTAAGTATGTTTTAATATACATTTGAATTATGTTATAATTTTGGTATAAATCTATTAAAAATAAGAAGTTTTTAAGCTCTTATAGGCATTGTAGGTACTATCTCTTTAAATTACTTGCTTAAAATTCCCTAGCTCTACCTCTAACTAACTGAAGAGTTTTGGGCAAGTAACTTTAACACTTTGGGGTCTCGATTATTTCCTTATCTATAAAATGAATAAGATAGTAGTATCTGCCTCAGAGAGTTGCAAGCTTTAAATAACACATATACGAAAGACAGCACTGTGCACTGTAAACTATCATCATCATCTTTTCAGTCACCTTCATTCTCTTTCAGAATGACTATTTTAGCAATTTCCATATAAGGAAAATCAGAAATCAAAATCATATTTCAATTGTGACTTGTCCTATGGCACGGCATGACTGTGGCAGTGCCCATCAACATCTTCTATTGATCTACATGCATATTAGACCGCCGTTAAAATTAATTTCCATGAGGAAGAAAAGCAAAAGTTACTGTTAATATAATACAACATATATCATTTCTTGTTCAGAATTCATTTTGGCTAGAAATAATAAAATTATAATATTTTGATCAGAAATAATAACTTAGAGTTATCAAAGGAAACAAAATCAAATAACAGTAATAGATCAGAGTTTCAAAAAAGACAAAAGAGAAAGGGGCCATCAAGCCTCTTTTATTTGGCCAACAGTTAAATCATTTATATACCTACTGGATTAAGTTCAGTGACATCCCATTCAAGGTACTCTGCAACATGCATCATCTGACTGATGATATTTTCAAGCTCCTGAAGCAGAGAGAGGGACAAAGAGAATGGCAGAAAAGAAGAGAAAATGAATACCAAGTCTTACTAAATAACTTTGACTTACAGTACTTGTTTTGTTCAACCTGTAAAAGATTTATATAATTACATATATGTAAAATATCTGATTAAAAGGTCTGATTAATTACACATAAAAGAAGAATCTAAATACAAATTCACTTCACATTTTGTCTAGAAATATTCACCAGGAGGGGGCACAACCATATAAAGAGTTTCTTCCAGTAGATCTTTAAGGAAGAAACTTTCTCTGGAATGGAGAGTCTAATGAAAGGAGAAGATGCATATTTTCACAAGACATGATTTTTAAGTCACTGAGTATCCTTACCTTTTGGCTTGAAAACAGGCGTTTGAGAGCAACTGAGAGATTTATTTTTATTGATATATTGAGAACGTATATCAACTCTTCCAGCCATTTATTAGGATCATTTGCTGCTAGGGGAATGTTCAGGGTCAAGATCAGGAAGCTTAACTCATGTAGAGCTTATTTTACGAGGGGATAGAATTTTTGGCTTGAATTTTCACATTATTCTACTCAAATGTCAACTCTTTAAAGAACTGATAGTGAATACTTATGGCTTGGCTAAATAGCTTAAAACTATTTTGTACCTAGATATTTAATGTTTTAATTTTTCTCTATCTTCAGAAAAGATTAAAGATACATTGTAAAAGCTAGTAATTTTAAATGTAGTAAATTGAAAGTGGTGTTATACAGTATGACATTTAAAATAAGTATAAAAGAATAAGGCTTGAACATATATTATTGAAGGATTATTCTGCTCAAACCTCTGATCTAATATATGTAGTTGATACTCATAGAATTAAGTCAGAAATATGGTAAAGAGGTTTCCTTTGGGGGGGGATGTCATGGATCCCTTTGATAAACTAACGAAAGCTACGTTTCCTCTCTCTAGAAATATAATCATGAAAATGTTATTTGTGCTACAAAGGTTGTCTCAGAAACAATACAAATATAAATGTGTTTAATTATTACAGATAAGAAAAATTTTAATTACAAATCCCTTAGAATTATAGGCCAGAATTGGTGTGTGTGTGTGTGTGTGTGTGTGTGTGTGTGTGTGTGTGTGTGTGTGTTACTAATCTCCACCTACTCTATTTCTGCTTATATACACCTTAATGGTTTGGTATGGTTAAGTCCCTGGATATGTTTTCAGGAATAGAAACTATTTTTAGTGGACTATTATGTAGGCATGCAACATTAAATAAGTCACTTAACCTAAGACTCAGTTTCTTCATCAGTAAAAATATTTCTTTTAATATTCTAATCTTACCTAGTTTGAAAGTTGTTGCCAAGATTAAACATGCTATTATATGAAATGCATTTATCTTGTCTAGCATATTATAAGTGATTAATAAATAGTAATAGTAATATTAGACATAGTGGTCATTTTTCAAAGTATCAGTTTTCCTCTGCTTTGTCTCAATATATGAATTGCTACACCTTACAATTTCTAAGCAAATGACATCAGAAGATGTAATTTCAAACTCACACTGAAAGAAATGCACTGGGCAATAAGTTTTGTTGGAAAAAACATAGAAAGTAAATCCAGACCTTTAATTACAGAAAAGACTAGGTTAACATAAACAAATATATTTATACCAACTTATTGTTTAATATTGTGAATATAGCCACAAATATTGCATATTGTGAATATAGCCACAAATATTGCTATCAATCTACTATATGTTAACAAAAAAATGGCAGAGAGCAAAAACAGCATTTGACTGAATTTTCAAATAAGCTGCCAACTCTTGGCTAAAAGCCTAGTGAAAAAAATCCTTTTAATTTAATGAAAAAGAAACATTAAATAAAACAAATCAGCAGTAAAAAATATATATTAGTGTAATCAAAAGTGCTACAGTAAGCATATTGAACTATCTAGAAGAAATCTTAACTGCAACTATGAAATACCACCAGAAAATGAGCAAATGTATCATGTAGCTTGATATTCCTAAATAGAAAACTGAACACTACTAGGAACTTAAAAATAATAGCATCTGAAAGGATAGAGAGACTTAAACATAAGAAATCCCACGATCACAGCATCAATTCAGATTGGTGTTCATTTCCTGGGGTGGGAATTATATATTTTTATCACTCTCTGGAGAAGCTAATATACTGTTATCCTACTCAGTGTTACAAAAGTATGTCTTCAACTTCACTGCTTTGCTTGTAAAAGTCTGCTTGAGTTCTGCCATAGGGAGGGACATCAGATGATGAGAGAAACTCATTCATTATCAGAAATAATGTTTATTTAAATCATTACTAAATATATCAAAACATTTGTTTTGAAGTGTCCATGTACTTCAAAATTTCCATAATCTAACACTTATTCTTTTAGTAATATCCTTATATTTCCTTTCTAGAAGAGAGAATAATATGTAAAATATTATTAGTGAATATGAAGTATATTATTAGATAAAGCCTGAGATAGATTTACATGAGGCACTGATTTGCTCAGTACAATTAAGAGTCTAACTACTCTTCTGAAAACTATTAATGATTTGCATATGTTAAAAATAAAATAAACATTTAATTATTCATTTCAGTTAAATCATACAGAGATGGTGTTTTCTTCTATTGCTTATTATAGCTAAAACTATAGAGAGTGCAAGTTGCATTTAAAATTGGATGAGATATTTTAAAAAGGGAAATTTGTCAAAGCAATTTGTAAATATATTTAGCTACTTCAACAGCCTATATGGCTAAGAATACTTTTAAAAAGATGAAAATTATAAAATGATTAAATCAACTTTATAATTCTTTTAAATTCTACCTGTATTCTTGATATTTTCTATAGTGTCAAATCTCACAATTTTTTTCTCTTCCTAGATCAATGATCTCAACTTTCTCATGTTTTATTCCAATAAGGTTTAGTCATTTTTATTTTTAAGAGCATAAAAAGTCACTTTTTTGGTAATAAAATTATTCAGTACAACAATTGTAATCTAAGTTTTCTCAGATCACTCTTTTACAAAAAGTCAAATAATAAAAATGTTGTGTGAGTTCATGAAAATTATATTAAATGTATCTTCTATGGTAATAGCTATAAATTTATTCAATGTATTTTTCAGAACAAACTATTTTGAAATTTTCTGTGAAAATTTGAAGAAAAAAATTACCGAGCTGTCCAGGAAGCCATTCCCATCTGTGTCATAGAGGCGAAACATAACTAGAAATAAAAGAGATGTTGGGAAAAAAATTACAGGCAATAAGATCAATGTTATTATAAGGCATATTCTTTAAAATGTATTTTTTGTTGAAATCAAATACTAAATCCCTCCGTACTCAAATTAATTGATTTATGAGATCATTTCTCAAGCTAAATTGAAAATAAATTGGTTTATAAAATATTAGCTATCAGGTAAAAAGTGTATCAGTATTTGTTATATATCTAGGAAACAATAAAAGGTACTATTTGTTCAAATACTTTATTACAAGAGCATTAAATGAAAACTCAAAAATAAGAGAAGGAATTTAAACATTCAGAGTATGGATATTAAAGTACAGTGGATAAGAAGAAACAACCATTTGGGTGATCTGGAAATAAACTGTAATTTGGAATCCACCATCCATTTTTCTGTGAGCTTAATCAAACACTATTTTCTTCTGTAAATTTAGAATAATCACCCTATCATAAAGACACACATTTGTTGTGAAAGTTAAGGGAGGTGATACACACAAATGCATACCAAAAGCCATAGGTACTACACAAATACAAGCCGCTGTTTTTGATTGATCCTCAGGCAATAAAGGAAGGAAAGGATTACCAGCAAATCAGAGCATTTTTCCAATGGAGTATGACAAGACATAAAATGCATTATTATAATGGCTATAATGGAGTATTTGTTTAAATCTTAGATGTCATTTCATAGGGAAACCACTATTTGAACTAATCAAGTAAGGAAAAGGTGAGTGTTGGTTGGCTTCATGGTAGTGAGCTCAGGAAGGCAGCATGGCAGAGGTTCATGACTGGCCTGAGGATTCCCTTTTATAATTCACACACCACCAGGAGACTACTGATTAGGCTGCAGGTGTCATTTTGAGATAAACAAAGGAAAATGACATAGCTGTAAAAATAGAGCAGTGGAAATGAGAGTTCGTGTTGGGTTTATATAAATAACTTCCTGGAGAATGTTGATGGCTGAGGTTTATAACGTTAAATAAAGACATGGATAACTAGGACACATAAATATCTAATGACCTTGATCATATATTTGTAACTAATTTTTATTTTTGTACATGACACTAAAAGGAAAAAAAATTCTGCCAATCTATCATGTTCCATTCATTGCAAACTGCAAACATACTTTAAAGATACTAAAATGCAAGGGGAAAATGTACACCTATTGAATTAATAAGGAAAATAATAGGCAAGATAAAAGACATAAATGTCTTTACTTGCAAAAATTGATGATTGTTCTCTCTCGTATACTCAGTACATGAGAATAAAATCCAAAATGGAAAAAAAAAAAACTATCATAATATGGATACTAAACATTTCAATATTTTCTAGTACAGCAAAAAATGGTAAAAATACCTTCATCAGTGGCAAGAAATTACACACCACTCAGAGAACAGGTTAAGTGCCAGGAACAAGGCAAGGACTTATATTTTAGAATGAGAGATACTTGTAAATCAGTTAATCCTTATTGAAGTAAATGACTGCTAACACATTTAAAACAGCTCAGATATATGGGAATCCTACGTCTATTGGTAAACCTCATTGGAAAAGTGAGCTCAAAGACATAAATGCAAGTGGGGTGAGCGTGTGGATATCTATAATTCATTTCTGGCAACATCTGAAACTTCTTGCTATGTTCTGAAAGCCACATTTTATAAAGCACAATCAAAGATGGAATGCCAGATACCTTTTTGTTCTAGCCTGACTTGAAAGTAGACTTTGCATATGACCCAGACTCTACCAATCAGAAGCACAAGCCCACATGATCAATTAGATGCTAATGGCCCAAGTGAAAAGGAGCTGCACAGAATCCATTCTGGTGGTGGAAGGTGGCAGTAGCAGGTACTGGAAAAAGAGTATCCAGAATCCTGGATGTGTCAGGGGTGTTGTCACTGAAAGGTGCTCTGTGCTCAGAGAGGCAGCGATGGTTTTTTTCCCCACCAGTATAATTTACTCTTAACTTCGCCATCATTCTTAGAGAAATAGCCTCCAAATCTGGTTCTCTAATGATTCTGTGTGTCCTCAATATCCTTTAAGAAATAATAATAACCTGCTTTATTAAAAATAAACTTAATTAAAAACTAATCTGTTTCTCTGTCTCCCCTATGATACTGTACATGAAACACTGATCTTAAAAAATGAACATACTGTTGAAGTATTACACTTATAGAGAACTGTAACATTCAAAAACATATCGAAATGAACACACTAATGTAACTAATAATCCAAGTCGAGGAATAGAATATTGCTAATATAACAGAAACCCTCTCATGTTCCCCCATTATTTCCTCTCCCCTTTCCAAACTTAACCAGTCTCTTGACTTCTACATGCATTCTTTTGATTTTAGCATCATTTACTGAATATTACATTTAAGATCTTCATCTGCATCATTCTGAGCAGTATTAACTCATTTACTTTCTTTTCTGTATATTATTCAAAGGTATAAAAATATCATAATTAATTCATTCTAACTTGAGCAATATTTAGGTTGTCTCCAATTTGCTATTTCTATAAACCTGCTTGTGAATGGCTTTTATGCTTAGATGAACATTTGACAGTTGGTTATAAACCAGTAAAACAGATATCTGAGTCATAGGACTTGCAAATGTTTACCCGTTAGTAATATTGTGGTTTTACCAAACTAGACAGCAGTCAATGAGAGTGAGTTGCTCCACATCCTCACCAACAGTGGCTAGTACCCATCTAATTTCAGCCATTATGGTGAGGGTATAGTGGTATGCCACTGACTTTATAATTTTCATTCCCTTGACTACTAGGAAGACTGAGCTAATTTTCATATGTTGATTGTCCAGACAGACTTGAATGTTCCCAGGATATTCTTGACCCCCACTGTGCCAGTTCAAGCCTGTCTGATTGAAATTACATGACAGACCTACAGGCAGAACTGTCCAAGTAAGCTTTTTCCAGATACAAAAAATGAGATATAATGAAATGCATGTGGTTTTCTTACACCACTAAATTTGGTGGGGAAGGGTTTATTACAACAGGAAAAGAAACAGTTACTGGAAAGATAATATTTACTTGACTTTCAGTGCCAACTTTGTCATAATCAAGTGTCTATGTAAGTTTGGGTCAGTTTCTAGATTTTCAATTCCATTGACTTGTCTATTATTGCATCAGTACCACACTGTCTTAATTACAGCAGCTTTAAAAAAAATCTTGATATGAAATTGAACATATCCTCTAATAACTTTATTCAACTTCAACTTGTTTTTAGAAAGTGACAAGCTGATTTAAAAATTTACATAGAAGTAAAAAAGACTAAGAATTCCCAAAACAACTTTTAAAAGGGAGAACGAATTTGAAGGGTTTCCAATACCTGATTTCAAGAGTTGCTAAAAACCCAGGGTAATTGAAACAGTTAAGCTGAAGGATAAACACATAAAACAAGGGGAGAGCAGAGTCCAGATATAGATCCACACACATATGGTAAGCAAAGATACCAAAATAATTCAAAAACCCTCTCAAAAAAATGACAATGGAATTAGATGGATATTCATATTAAAAAGATAATCTTGACTCTGACTTCATATTAAACATAATCATCATGTCAAAATGACTTTGAACTTTAAACTAAATTTTGACATTTTTAAAAAAACAAACTTTAATTTTAACATTAAAGCAAAAATATAAAGCTTATAGAAAAAAATATAAGAAAATATGTTCACAACCTAAGGTCACCAACGTTATGAACCAACATGAACCATCAGTGACAAAATAATAATAACAGGTAAATTAAACTATAAAAATTAGAGCTTCTACTCATCAAAAACAAACTGAAAATAAGAAAATAAGTCAGCCACAGGCTTGAAAAATTTTCAGAACACATATATCTGACAAAGATTGTTTTCAAAATATATGAACAAATTCTAAAGCTTGGTAATAAAAAGACAAGCAATCCAATTAAGAAAGAGGCCCAAAACTGAACAGATATTTCAAAAAAGAAAAGTATATGAATGGCAAACCTATATAAACCACAATTAGAGAGCACCATATACCTATTAAAAAGATTCTGGAACTGAAATATTTTTCCCCAAGACCAATCTTCCAAAATCGCTCAGCTGCTTAGCTGCTCTCAATTGTAATTCTAAAAAGTATAATTTAAAAAGTGTCAAAACCCAACTTCCTCTCTCCTAGAAATTTGTTCCACAAATCCAATTAGTCTTGATAATTTCCTGAAATTTTCAGATTAAAAAAAAATCTTGTGTCTAAAATTTCTAGTTGCTTCAGTAAGAAAACTGGTCTGAAAACACAATTCACTATTGACTGAAGGAAAACCCCTAATTTTTTTATGTAATTAATTTATAAACATTAATAGGAGTTAATGGCTGTCTATGAATTCTTTCTAATTCATCAAGGAATAAAGTTGGAGAACTTTAAGTTTAATCAATAATAATATCAATAATAAAATTAACATACATATACCAAGCACTATGTATCACTTACTCTAAGTTTTACCAAGTCTAATCAAGGATAAAAATTTTCTTTGGTCCTGGATAAGAGGAATTTCAAGATTTTAATTTTCAGAGATAAGTCCACTTTTCTAATTTAAAATTATAGTGGAGTCATGCAAAATGTTAAGTATTGAACACACATATTTACCTTGGTTTTCTACTGAAGTGCCACAATAGTATAATAGTAAGGGATGAAATAGGCATATATTCACAAGCACAAAGAAAACATAAAAGGAGAAAAGAACAACCAAATTTTAGAAGCTGGAAAACACAAAGTGACTGACTTAGAAACTGAGAAATATAAACTTAGGCTGGTAGTAAACAGAAGGTAAAGATTTGTATAGAAAGGGTGATGAACTGGAAAACCAGTTGATAAATCTTCACAAAAAGAAGGTAGACCTCAAATACTACCCTTCACGCTTTGCACCTGAGAGTATATCAGCTTTCTACCCCAGCAGAAGACTGGGTCTTTGTGCTCTAGAGGAGTCCGATCACAGGAATTCTGAGCTCAAGGTATTTAGAAATTCTGATGGTGGTGTACTATACCAAGGATAGGGTAATTATGTGACAGTCTGTACACTGAATATGAAGAGCAAAAGTCCCCTTTCTCATCTCCAATTAATCAGACTTAAATCTTAACCACCTGCCCACCTACCCACTACCACCAAGGAATCCTTCCAAAACCAAGCAATTAAAAAAAAAAAAAGTAGGGAGCAGGGAGGGGGTTAAAAAACTTATAAGAGGAAAGTTTTAATTAACAAAATAAGAATAGGAGCATATGAGGATCATGCTGAGAACAGAATGGATTCTCTGCAAGGTGTATTAGAAAAAGTAGGGCAAAGGGAGGAGAAAGTCTTCATAGATGTAGAAGATATTTTAGGTGTTGAAGGAAAGAAATGAGAAAAGTAGTTGAAAATAGAAAAATAAAAAAGAACAATCATTCAAAATTCTGTCTTGGAGTTTTAACATCCAAAAATAGTGGTTCCAGAAAGAACAAAGGAGAAGGTACTAACAATGAAAAGATTAAAGAATAAATAAAGAGCATGATTTTCAAAACCAAAATTTATGGTGTAAGATTTAGGGATTAATTCGTTATATAAAAATAGAATTAAATAATAAAAAATGCAATTATTAACACTATGGTAAATGAAAATTCTTTGGCTTGGATAAAAAGGGAAAATCTTTCCCTTTTAAAAAGACATCTGAATAATTAGTTGATAAAATTAATACTTATCTTCGAATATTACAATGAGACTATTTCTTATAATTTTAAAGTAAAGTTAGGCCCCAAGTTCAAGAGAATCGTTGAGCAAATAGACCTTAATTTAAAAACCAACATAATAAGGATATAGGTTTTTAGGTGCAAAAATAATTTAGGCCCAATATTAAAATTCTGTCAGCATGATAGCTTTTAAAGGCGGGTACCTGTCACAGAGTTACAAGCTAGTTTAACCCACTTTTTTCCTATTTTTATGCTCATGCAATTACACTTTATATAGAAACAATTATGTGCCCACACATGAATTTGGTTAAAAGATCAGAGCAAAGGCACATTATGTAACATAAAGGTAATTCTTTCTATGTACAAGTTTTTCTCTTCTAAAAGATTTTTATCTTTTTTTTTTCCCCTTGAATATCCTTTTATACATACTCTGGTGTTTTTGTACTTTGCAAATATGTTATTCACATGAAAATATTAATATAGAATTTATTAAACATTAAAAAATTTCAAAAGGCATTTAAGCTGGAATTTCTTCAATTTATGTTTTTTTTCTTTTCCATTTTATGTATTTCAAGACCTACTTAATAAACTTTCAGGGCAGAGGCAAAAAAATAGCTGCTTGGAGTTTGTGACATCTAACGTAATAGAGTCATATTTTCTCCTTTTTCATAAGAGAAACAATAAAAACAATAAAAGTAAGTTTTTTAAAATAAAAGGAGCACTTATGCAGTAGATCAGAAATCATGGGTTTTAGTTACAACTAGATCAACTCATGTATACTTAATAACCAGTCTCTCTGAGCTTTAGTGTTTTCATTGACACTATTGAGAGGTTGACCACATGACCTTTAAGTTCTCTTCAGTGTTAAATTTCAGTAATTCTGAGATTAATACTCCACATAGCAGCAACTAACATACAGGTTAATCTTCATTGTCTGCATGCCGGTTTTCTATTTTCTGGTTATTTTCCTATTGATTTCTCTTTAGTGATAGATTTCTGGTAAGCTAACTTAAATATTATTCTAGTTAAGTCATTAATAATTTGTAAACATTACCCCAAATGTGAATACCATATATTTTAAAGTCATAGTATAAATAAATTTCATATGATTTTATGACTTAAATAATTTACATTACTTTTCTCAAGCACCCATTAACTTCAATACAATTCTATTTAACTATTTACTGAGCATGTCTGTGGAAACACACACAAAAATGTGCTCACTCATACAAATGGTCAGTAGTAGGGTGGGAAGTTATATAGTACAAAGGTACAAGGAGGGAAAGCAAAATAGATCTGATTAGAAGATGGCAAGAGGATTCATGATATGAGCTAGGCCTCAAGTGTAGATCTGATATACACTGGGAACGAACACTCTCAGCAAATACACATTATAAGCAAAGGCATAAAGTTGGGACAGTTCAGGGTTTGTCTGATGACTGAAAACTAGATTTACGTGACTGAAAACTATAGTTTGTGCATGTGTGCACAATTTAAAGTCAAATGCAAGACTGGCAATGTTGGCTGGAGTCAAATTGTGGAGCCAGGTCAGTTTTTGCATGCTAAGGGTTTACTTTTGTATATTATTCAATAAGGAACTATTAAAGGGCCACTTATTTGTCCAGAATCAGAAGAGAAAGTAGGAAGAAAGTTGATGAGTTTTAGGTAACATGAGAGGAAGTTGCAAGAATTCACACCTGGTATGTAAAACAATTAAAAAGGCAGGTGTTTGAAGAAGCAGAACATTTAGATAAACTTTTAACTGGAAGAGGTTGGTAACCAGAGAAACACTGAAGGCCAAGTGAGGTTAATCCATCGAATTATATTTTTATTTCACTAAACCTCTGTCACCTCAGTATATGAGCAAATAAACTGAGGGCTTGAACTAAGTGTGAAAGAATAATAATAATGGGCATCATGGATTACAGGGTCAGTCTACATTTGAAGGTATAAGTGGCCAATAAGCAGCAGGCAAATTCAGAATGGAAACAAAGTGGTTAAGGGACAAGAGTTCTGAACTTATTTTTATTTCACTTCACAAAAAGATATGTAAACTAATAAATGTGAAGGAATTTATGTGAGCAAATATTGGTTCATTTAATCCTCATAGCAAACATATGAGATCGACATTAGCATGATCCCAATTTTATAGTTGGGGTAACTGAGGCATGAAGTTTTTATTTTTCATTTTTATTTTAATGTACACAGGTCACTCAGATAGTGTCAATTAGGAAATCAATATCAAAATTCAGCATTCACCTACAAAAGTTAATTATATTAGGCACTAGATCATATCTATTTCTGTGTTAATTATAATTATTATTTTTACTTTTTGTATTTAATAAGTCATAACCATTTTGGAAATACATATATATTAAATGAACAATGATTAAATTTCCTTAAAATCTTATTTAAAAAATTTCAATCTATAATTGTAAAAGAAGACATGAATGTCAGGAATTTGTAAATTTGCAATTGCAGAAGGGGGAAATACATAGTACTGTACATTGCTAAGACAGTGGGTGAGAGGAATGAGTTCTGACTTAATTGATGTAAGAAATTGAAGAATTTGTGCTTCTGAAATTGAAATTCATTTACTTTGAAGAATCTGGTGAAAAAATTACAATAATAATGACAAGTCTATCTATGAGAAGAATCTAAAGAAATGGTTAAGAAAAAAAGGACAATAAAATTGAATCTGGTGTAAGCTTGAAAAAAAGCTAAAGAAGTCAAAGACAGAACAAAATGAAGGGGGTTGATAACAATGAAGAGAGCAAGGTGGAAGGTCAGGTTTGACTTCATTCATCAAGTAGTTTTGAATGAACTGTGGGTCACCATTCTGCCTGCAATGTGGACAAAGACTGTTGATTCATAAACTCAAACTGAGAGCCTCTTAGGAATTCTACCTTCAAAACAAAATACTTCTAGTTGACCTAAACATAATTAAACTGCAACACAAAGACCATGCTGGGGAGGTGTACTTGTACCTTTATTCAGTCTCAGATCTGGAAAAATATATTTCCCTTTCTATTTTTAAATTCATTGCTAATATCATCCTGATAACACCTGAACAAACTTTCTCTCTGGCTGTCACTTCAACAGAAATTCATTGAACATCAATATTTATTTTGGAATGAGAGAGATTTTTGTAGGTTCTTAGGAATACAAATAAATCTTGAAATGCAAATATTCAACATTTAGGAATAACAAATATTTATTTAAAGAATAATGTTAATATATCCCATTCATAAGCAGGTGTGACTCAATCATAATAATCCTTTATTAGTAAGAGAAATATTATCAACAAGTTGCTATTAAATTTAATTAAACATACTTCCTAATCATGATTCTGAGACTTTACAATGTTCTATATTTGCTTTAGAAATCTCAAATTTGGATTCATTATTTTCATTATCATTTCAGTAGCAAGAATTTTTAATTCACTTTAATAACATCCGATATAATCAAGTTAATCACATTATTGAACAAACTACCAGCTCTACATTTAGCAAGGGCTTTAGAGACAGAATAAATTACTAAATAAATAATCAGGCTTAGAGTAAATGTTTGAAAAAAATTTTCTTGCATTGCAATGAGTACAGTTTGCCACCAGAGAGAGCTCAGCCACCATATTTTATTAAAGACGGCAATTTCTTTTCAACTACATAGAAATTCTCTATCTGAAATATCTGTTACATTGTAGAAGAAACAAACAGAGCTACTGTCTAATTATTGGCAATATCTGGAGTCAACTTCTATAAATGAAATTCTCATATTTGGCATTTGAGAAATTATTTGTTCCTAGCAAAGTAAGTGTTAGAGCTAAAATTTTCAAGAAAGATTTCCAGGGGAGATTGGCTGAAGCTGCATGTGTACAGTGAACTCTCTTGCTGCCTAATGGGAAGCCCTCTTCATATAGAAATAAATGTTACTTTTATTATTTTTTTCAAAACAACACAAAGGATACTTTTTAATATCATCTTATTGCCAATCTGACCAACATTGACAGAGAAACATGCTCAAGAAAGGCTCGATAACAAATGGAATTTAATAAATAACCTAAAATTGATAGATTTTTTAAATATCCTTTCATTATTTCATTCTCCACTGGAAGAATTTATTATTATTATTAATCAAGATCACTTAATTTTAAAAAACCTAGATAACCATAGTAGATGCAATTTTAAGTTTATCAATATTTGTTCCCTTTCCCTACCCACAACTGTGATAAGTAAACTAAATGAAGAAATACATACATTCGAGTTTATCCTCAGGTCTTCCTCTTTCAAGGAGAGACAGGTAACAGACAATGTCCTTCAGATGGATCACTTCTGGGGAACACGTATTTGAAGGAGAAGTACGGGGAGGGGTGATGGCACCTTTATTCATTCTCAGACCTGAAAAAAATTGTTTTTATCTTCTTAAAAATATCCAAAGCATTCTCAAACAAATAAACAACACAAGTGAAAAGAAAGAAATAAGACAATTAAAGCATAGACCATGTAGAGAGGTATATACTTCTAGGCATGGGATAAGCAAAGTCTCTGGATCACCGGTTTGGCAGCATCAGACATACCCTCCTACTGTTGTAAACAATGGAGAATTTAGGGGGACCTGGGGACACGAGGACACTCTGTCCATGCACTGGAGGGTGTCAGAGTCTGGATCTTATTGTCCAGAGTGAGTTGGTAGACAGATCTGAATGCATCAGGAATCCCTTTCAATTCCACCTTTTTCTGCTTTAGGCGTGATAGCTATAAATCAGCTGGGAAGATACATAAAATTGGCCATAAAAACGCTGAAGAAGAAATGTGAGTCTGTTATAATATGATGTATATGTTGATAATCAGGAATCATTTATTCATTAAAAAAACATGTATTTGTGTCAAATATCTGCCAACACCATGAATGAGACATCTTTTTGGCCATCAGGGAATTTGCCCATGAGTAAGAGAGAAAGGGAACATAAACAAAAATCTGGATAATGTGACAGATATTTAATTAGAGAGGTAAGAACACATGACTGCATTTTAATTTCTGAAATCCATTCACTCTGCCTATTCCAAGACAAGGGTAGAGAACTTCAATACCTATTTAGAATAGTTGATGATTGCAGATTATCTGGTGGATGACAATCAAACTGAAATGTGTTCACACTAGATGGCTAGTTCCCTCTTACAGAGAAGCCTCTGAAACCAGACTCATGTACGTGAAAAGACCTGAAGGTAAACCCCAACTATCCTTTGAGGTACTTTGGCAACATAAGAGATGTTTGAGTAAGATAGCTAATAAACTGAATGGCTACTGTGTTCCTGATTAACCAGGAGTTACTGGAATCTCAACTAAATACAGTCCTACATGCCCAACATTCCTTAGTGTACCTCTGTTTAATCACAACTCTTGCTCTATTCTATTTCCTTTGATGTATAACTGTGGCTGAATATCTGTCATCTCCCCCAACTATCTCAAGACAGCCAGCAAATAATTTAATGCATTACAAAAGTCATAAATTAGTTTATCATTTACAATGCTACTAGTAATGAAAGTTACTGTTTATTGAATGGCTAATATGTGGAAGGAACCATGCCATAGGCTTTAACATGTATCATTTAATATAATTCTCACATTAACTTGTGAGGTAAACTGTATATTCCCATTTTACAGATGAGAAACAGGCTTATAGCAATTAATTTCTATGAGTTTCATAGTTAGCAAGTCCATCCTCTTTATTCTACACTAATGGTTTATAGACTATTGTCAGTTCAAGGCCAACAGTAAGAAAACATAGAAAAAACAATTAATATCTTAATCCAGCATGATCCTTTCACATACACACACACATACACACACACACGCACACACACACACACACACATACACACACACACATTAGGCTTCATAACTGCCTCAGTATATTCTGTCAATCTATTCTTTTCTATTTCATTTCATTCTTAAAATTGTCAAAGATCCACTAAACTGAATTAATTATTCACTAATGCGTCCCTACCCAGTCTGAAAAATACTGCTTAATATCCACCCTTCGTCTTCTTTACCAAAGTATTACTTATTTCAAAAACGTCTCTATGTGTCACATTAATTCTTTTTCTGTTTATAGTTATTGAATATACATATAATTTATTTTTCTTTTCAACAAAATGTCACCGACTATCTAATACTAACTAATAGAGTTATTTTTACAAGCAGAGAATTGAAGACTATCCTAGGCTTAAAAAAAACCTGACTAATTCTAACTGACCAAATAAAGCTTAGCCATCTGTAGAAATAAGCAGTTCCAACTTATGATAAAAGACATCTTGGTGCTGACCCTTGACATGACCATAACTTCCAGCCCTGGAGAACAGAGCACTTGAATTACGGTTGGATAAACCATGACCTAACTCATCCTGCCTGATGAGCTAATCCTCTCTTCTATGCTTCCCCCTGTGGTACTGAAATGATTTAATCAGCTTGATTTAAATCTTTTATAAGAAACTTAGAACAAAACAAGAAAGAATGAAAAGAATATGGTGTGACATTCATTTGAAAGAATGCCAAATGTATTATACATTTTCACTTATTTAGAACACTTTTTGATCATTTGTTTGTACTTATAAAACTAAGGTGTATGGTCTTCCATTATCATCTTTCATAATACTGAATATAAACATTGAAGAATGTGAGGACCACATGATTTTCTGTTTGCCTTTCCTGTATATAATATATAATTATTGAACATGAGCATATACATATAATTTATATTTTGCCTCAGTCTTTTTGAAGAAACAGTACTGTACTAAAATTCGTTTTGTTTGACAAAATGAGTAAATATTTCCCATTTGCTGTTCATGACATGTTATAAACTAAAATCTGTATTATATATTTGTGTCATAATTCTATATTTAAAAATATGTAAAGTTTACCAAAAGAAAAATTATGGGCATATATGACAACACACATTGAAGAACTATTCAACTCTGTCAACTTCTGTTATAGCCAAATTTGAGAGGCAACATATACACTTTTTGCAATGAATTGTAGGGTGTATTAAAGAAAAAGATGCAATGTCAAAGACCTTTTTCACAATTACTGTATTATAACAAGAAAAACCATACAGTTGGACTTTACTAAATCTTGAGTGTTAAATTAATGAAAATACTCACGGTTCTGTTCCTGCTCGATTCCCTCCCCAAGATCAGCCCACTCTCTCTTTTTTGGTGAAATGTTTCTTCTTCTTTTCATTTAACTTTCTGAAAACAGACCCTGAGCCTCAATCTGTCTACAAATGAGTACCCTACTCTACCATTTGTAATTTTTTCCATTTCCTAAATCTGGCTAGAGGTCTTCTCACTACTTATCTCCCTCTAGGACAGTTCATTGCCCTGAAGATAAATTCTTTTCTTTTTAGGTAGATTATGCTAATGGTTGTCCAGAACATACAGGGACCAATGTAAAAAGAAAAAAAAATTGCAAGCCTAGTTTCTTGACTATTGTCCCTCAGGAAGAAGGTTAATGAACTACTAAATATTTCTCTTTAGCAGCAATAGCCTCCAATGAGAGGCTCAGAATTCTACTTCCCATTAACAAAACTCATTTTAACGCATCCAAAGATTAGTGAAATTCTCTTTAAAGTTAGAGCTGAACAAGAATTTAAGCAAAACAAAAGGTATTTCTTTGCCCACAAGTGGTCAGTACTTAGCTCTGAAGCTCACGCTATTGACTGACACCCAGTCTGCAGATTCTTTCTGTGTAAGTTTATGCTTCTTTAAATAGTTCCTCACAAAACTGTACACACCCACTATTTATGTCCACGTACTCACATCTATACATGTATACATTTATACTACAGTGTATAATAATGTAGTAAAGTGAACAAAAAATTATATTTAGAATGCATTAGTTTTATTAGGAAAATTATCTTGTACTTTGAAAGTAATTTATTATTTTTATGATTTTAGCATATATATATGTACACTGAAATATATATTTATATATATACATTTATATATAAATATTCTCTTCAAAGTTTTAACTACAAAAATAGTTAGCAGTCAAATTGAACATTCCCTACTGTTATTATATGCTGTCATAATATTCTTCAAGCACATGATTTTCATTTTCCTCCATTTCTGGAAACAGTAACCTAAAAAGTTTTGCTCTAATAGATACTTTTAATTCCAGTCACAAGGTTCAATTATTAGCAAATAAGTTTGGGGTATATGTTCAATTATTGCCTCTGCTCCAGTTTTATTTTCAAATGCTTTCATTTCAGATAATGAAAACAGTACCATTATCTCCAATTTCCCTTCATCTATTAAAATGAAACATTCAAAACTAATAACATGAATTACATTTCCAAACTTCTAAGGCAATAAAGCACTCTGGCAATTTGGATTTCCTATTTTTTTTAATGTTAGTTCAATTTGCACAAATTTATCAGGTTTAAGAAGCGATTTGTCACATAGTATAATTCTACTTCCCATGTCCATATAAACAGTCACAATGAGTAGCATAGACAACCACGAGTAAAACAGTTGTTTAGTATTATTATACATTTCATGATTGTTAAAGTTACCCTTCCAACTATGTCTTAGGATAGTGCTTTCATTATTTTTTTTTAATGCTTGTACAGACTGACAACAAAATAGGATGGCCTGGGTTGCAAATCGACAAGGAATGTAAAAGAGACTACGATTCTTCATAAAGTCAGAATAGGCAGTGGAATACAGTTACTGCCATGAGATCAAGGTCAGCAAAGTCCCTTTAAGAACATACTTTGAGTTTCCTGTTTGAACACTGGCAAAAACCCCAAATAAGCAATCATAAAGAACCGGGTTTGAAGTGCAGGTCTTTAGAGGTGATGTTCTAGAGCAATCACTGGGAAGGGGCAATAATAATAACATTTCTGGCTGTGGGCCAACACTTAAACAAAGTAGTCTAATTTGACCCCACAAATCTATTTTAGAGACAAGAGGGTGAAAAGCCAGAGAGTAAAATAAACTGCTGATGGTCACGTAACTATCTGGGAAGTCAAGAGCTAAAAACAAGTCATATAATTCCAAACCTTAGGTTCTTTGCAAAAGCAGTTAAAACAAGACCTGTCCATATTAGACCTTTTCAATAGAGTATTTCACACTAATAGAAACATATATGTATGTGTGTGTGTATATATATATATATATATATATATATATATATATATATATATATATATATATACTGTTCAATATATAAGTATTAACTGCACGTGACTCGTAAGCACGTGAAAGGAGGCTGGTGTGAATGAGAAACTAAATTTGTTTTGTTGAATTGTTAACTAATTTAAATTTAAATTAGGACTGACAAAATGGCATAGATGATAGAGGCTTTGTATATCTCCCCTGGCAACCACACTAAAGTTGTGAAGAAAACATGGAGTAAACAACAAGTAGAGTCACCTGGGGTCTAAATGATCAGAAGCCCTACAACTAGGGAAAGAAATCTACCTGCAACAGTAGAAGGTAGGATGGGGCAGAGACCTGAGGCTGCCCCATCAGAGCGACTGAGTAGTACAGAGGGTATGTATGGCAGTGGCAGTCAGTGCCAGATGGCAAGGCCAGATGCCTTTTAAAGGAGCTATGTCCCCAAGCAGACTTTTGTGGTGACTGACTAACTTTGAGCACCAACTCCAAGCCAGCTGCTAAACTTGGTCTGAGGTTGAACCCTTCTCAGGACTGTGCCATTGGACAACTACTACACAAAGTCATTCTAATAAGACCAGAAGACTTAGGAGCTTTACTTAGTACATAGAAACAGACACAGAAAGGCAGCCAAAATGTGAAGACAAAGAAATAGAAATCATGAGAGAATAGAACAGAGATCCAGGAATAATGGAGTCAAGCAATTTAACAGAAGTAGAGTTCAAAGCACTGATTATAAAGATGCTCAATGAACTTTTGGGAAGTGTAGATGAATTCAGTGAGAACTTCAACAAAGAGATAAAAAAAACACAAAAATAGAAATGGAAATTATAAAAAGGAACCAGTCAGAAATGAAGAACACATTATCTGAGATGAAAGTCTATTAGATGGAATAAACAAAGTGGATAAAGAAGAGGATCACGTCTATGACCATGCTACCTTGAACAAGCTCGATCCTGTCTGATCTAGGGAGCTAAGCAGGGTTGGGCCTGGTCAGTACTTGGATGGGAGACCACCTGTTCAGCTTACAATCCCTTATTTTTTATGCTTACAGCATCTGTTCTGTAAGCATAAAAAATAAGGGATTGTAAGCTGACCAGGTCCTTACAATCTGTGAGGTCAAGGGTTGCTTCACCTAAAAAAAAAAAATAATAAAGAAAAATAAAAAGAGGATCGAACTACCGACATAGAGGATGGGAAAGCCAAACACACTCAATAAGAATGTAAAGAAAAAAGAAGCCAAGACTATAATAGTAACTTAAGGAGCCTATGGGACACTATTAAATGTAAAAATATCAGTGTCATAGGGGTACCTGAAGGAAAACAAGACATTGAAGTGTTTTGAAGAAATAATGATGGAAAACTTCTCTCATCTGGTAAAGGAAATAGACCTACAACCCAAGGAAGTTCAGAGAGTCCCAAGAAAGAGGAATCTAAAGAAAACCACACCAAGACACAAAGTAATTAAAATGCCAAAGGTTAAATACAAAGAGGGAATCTTAAAAGCAGCAAGAGAAAAGCAGTTAGTTTCCTACATGGGATCACCCATAAGACTGGCAGCTGATTTCTCAAAAGAAACTTTGCAGGACAGAGAAGGGCTTGTCACATAATATTCAAAGTGAGGATTACTCAGGATCTACAACCAAGAATACTTTACTCATCAAAGCTATCATTTAGAGTTGAAGGACAAATTAAGAACTTCCCAGATAGAAATAAGCTAAGGTAATTTATCAACACTGAGCCAGTATTACAGGAAATGTTGGAGGGATTTCTTTAAGAAGAAAAAGCATGTATCAAAAACATGAATGAAAATGATAATAACTACATTTCTACCAACAAATACCTCAAATGGAAAATAATTAGGTGCTCCAACAAAAGGATAAGGTGGTTAAATGGATAAGAAAACAAGATCTCAACACATGTTGCCTATGAGAGACTCGCTTCAGATTAAAACACACACACAGACTAAAAGGAAGGGGATGGAAAAAATATATTGCCTTGATGGACCTAGAGGGTATTGCAGTGAATGAAGTTAGTCAACTAGAGAAATACAAATACTACATGATCTCATGTACATGTAGAATTTGAATAACAAAATAAAAAATAATAACAAAAAAAAGAAACAGAGAATATTTTGAGGGCTACTAGACAGGAGGGGGGTTGGGAGTGATGGTGAAAAAGGGCAAAGGGATTAAGAAGTACAAATGGATAGTTACAAAATAATCATGGAGATATAATGAGTAACATAAGGAAAATAGTCAACAATGCTGTAATAAATATATAAGGGTACCAGATTTAGTGGGGTAATCACTTTGTGAGTTATATAGATCTCTAATCACTATGCTATACAACTGAAACTAATATATTATTGTATGCCAACTATAATTGAAAAAACTCATTGAATTATATGACATAAATGGGAGCAACTACTTGTCTACTATATTTCAATAAAGCTGAAAAAGTTACATTGGGCTATACAGGACAATGCAGGCAACATGCTTTCTGCAGGTAGAGAATTGAAAGCTGGTTGAATTACTCTCAGTTCCTTGAATATATCTAAGTATGGTAATAAAAACACATGTTATATGAGGACATAATACCAAAATTTCTATTTTTGTCACATTATAAAGAAATCCCAATAATATGCCTGAAATTTTACTGTACTCTTTCAAAACGTATGACATTTTAGGGAGGAAAAAAAACGACATTTAATTTGACCATTATCCTACATCTGCAAACTAAAACTCTGGAAAATTTCCTGTTTAATGAATAATGGTAATAGCTGGAATTCATTAAGCACAAGTACCTAATACATTATGCTTTTGAGCCCCACAATACCCAGTAAGAAAGATGCACTCATCTCCATCTTACGTTCTGCCAAACAGAGACAAAGACTAGTAGTGCAGCCACAATTCAAAAGGCAGTCTGAACTGGGATTTCATGCTTTAAGGATAATTTGTGGGGCTAGAGAGAGAAAAATAAATCAGAGGAATCTGTCTCCTGCCTCTCCATAAATGACCTTTTGTTTTATGAGTCTGGTTTTCAAGACCCTTACGAGTGCATGCATTGATTATTTCATAAACATTTGGAAGGAAATTACAAAGCCTAGCCAGGTCTGAGGGTTCTCAATGCTCATCTTCCATTCAGACCATTTCTTGAGCCATTCATTATGATACATGTTTGTGAGAAGTATGTGTAAATGAATGTTTGCTTGCATAAACATATACATACACATATACATACTTACCAGATTTTACCAGCATTTTCTTATAGGGATATGACCAGATTTTACCAGCATTTTCTTATAAGGATATGAATTATGAATGACTTTTCTTTTTGCTCATCTGTTTTTTTCCAATAGCTATACAAATAGCATGCACTTTTATAAACATAAAACTGAATAAATATTCAGGACCTTTACTATTAGACATATAAAACCAGGTTCTAGGCTTGGGGATAAAACATTAAAGAGAGCAGTTGAAAAGTCCCATTTTTATATGGCAACCATTCTAGTGGATCACAGCAAAAATCCTCAATACCACTGCATATTTCCTGAGGATTACTAGGCATTTTAAGGGCATATCACAAATTAAATAATGTTATAATTGCTTTGGGACTCTGTAAGGTATTGAATACCATATATACTATATTTTCCTTTATTAGAATCTCAAAAACTGTCAAAAAATATTTGTGAACATGACACTGCAATGATCTTAACACTATTATTTGTAATATGCAATTATTAAGATATAATTTAAACTATAAAAACTCCTAGTCCAGGGTGAATAAATCTAAGAGTAAATATAGAAAATTTGAACACCAAAATTTTATTTATAATATTCAGAAAGAAAAATAAACCTGTATAATCAAGTCCAACATATTCAAAGCCATTTAATAATTAAAGGAGAAATTATAAGGGGACTTTTCTTTATGACAGGAATTTTATTATGCATTGTTATTTGAAATTGTGGGGCTTCTCCGGTATCAGTAAAGAGTTTTTAGGGTTTCGCAATAGAAGATTTGATGGAGTTAAATAATTTGTGCACTACTACTAATAATAATTAGAAGTGTGAATTTGATACTAAAGAGTCATAAGAAAGGTAATGGTTGATATAAATAAGTGCAAATTGATCAATAGATAGAAATTCTTTTATCTTTATTTCTAGAGCATTTGTAAGGAGGTATGTAAGCTGCACAGACTATAGAGAATCATTATTATCAACAGTAAAAGTGCATCAACATTAATAAATGTACAAATATATTTTAAATGTGTCAAAAATTTTTCTATCTCATAGTCACGTAAGCCAGACACTCTGTTGAGTCTGTGTTTTTCAGAAACTTGTCTGCCCTTTTTAGCATTGTGGAAACTGCAGTAGCTTATTAGAAACAAAAGAACGATAAAGGTACCTACAGTAAAAAAGTACACGTACACACATGTACACACACACACACACACACACACACGCACGCATGCACGCACATTTTTAATATCCTCAAGACGGTCCTGATAAGAGTAATAGTTTCTTCTCAGCACAATTAATGAAGTGTCTCTTTTGGCAAGAACATTCAGTAAAGTCATTTGGCAAAAGAATGTTTTCCCAAAGGCTTAAGTACCTCATTTTCATTGTGCAGTTTTCTGTTCTAAATTTGATTAAGTTCTTTATGGACAAAAAGGAATTATTTCTCCTTTTCTACCTAAAAGTAGTACTTGTGACGTTCTGGTTGTACAGAAAACATGAAAATCGTTAAATTTCACTAATGATATTATAGTTTATCAGCACAAATCAGTTAACCAATTGCTACATCTGATGGACAATGAATGAGAGGGGACCAAAAACAGGTACATGAACTTTTTCAGAGTTGCTATTTTTCTCAATCCTACATATTTTCTGGACTCCTTTATACCTTCAGCCTCAATCGGCTTCATGATTGCCTCCACACCACTGGCAGTGTGATCATCTTCTGGCTAAAAATCCTATAATGGCTTTCCAATTTCTTCCGGATAAAATTCAAAACTTAGCATCACAGACAAAACTCTTTACCATATGGCCTTGGCTACCTCTCTTGCCTCTTCTCCAGACATCCTCCTCCAGTCATTTGATCTACCCCAGCCCAGTTTAGCCGGGGCACAGACCCAGGTCTCTCAGTGTTCACAGTAACTCTACCTTCTTCCAACCTCCTAAGGCCAATGGGACTCTGATCCTGCCAGGGCTACACTCCCAACCCCGTTCCCCAGCCCTGCCCCAGGCTGTGTCCAGTACTTTAAGGTTATGACTACCATCTGCTCTGGGACTATCAAATATAATCATCTCATAACCCTTATCTCAGTTACTGTCAGTCATGAGAAGCCCAGGACTCCTAGTCATCCTCAGCTTAAACTCGTGCTTTCTATATGATTCATTTTTGCTAGTAGCACTAATACCATCTGAAGTGCTAAACATTTTTACTTATTTAACAGTTTCTCTCCCTACTAGAATGTAATTAGTTATGGGGTGAGAAGAGTTCCAATTTGCTCACTGACATATCCCCAGAGATTTTAATAGTATGTGGCACACTATAAGTGATCGATACATATTTTTGAATGAGCGAATACTGAATATCTTATAAATCATGAACTATCCTTTGATGAGACATGTTGTTTATATTTGAATAGAAATGTAAATGTTGTTTTTTCTACTTAGAATTCCCCTTGGTTTCTTTCCCAACTTTTATTTAACCTGGATAATTTCGATTTATGGTTAAAATCTTAGTCACGTGATCCTGATAGGTACATCACAACATTTATTTTATTGTAATATATCCGATCACCTAATTATCTATCTTTTGCTTGGCTCTAAAGGATCCACAGCTTTCCTGTAGACTGGCACATAATGTGTTTTTAAAAATTGATTGTTGGAAGCATGAAACAATGAATTGATAAAATGAATAATTAAATGGCAAAACTGGTCAATTCACTACATGATCTGATGTAAAGGGTGCTAGGAAAATCTTCTCTTTCTGCTCTGTAAAGCAACTAATAAGAAGTAATAACTGAAACTAATATAATATTTTATGTAACTATAATTTTAAAAAATAAAAATATAAAAATTTAAAAAAAGAATGACAAAAAGTCTTACACTGATTCATGGCTAATCATGGACATTTATTATTACAGAATCAATATTTTGGACATTACAGAGCCCAACAGGAATATATAGTATTGGTGTCTGAACCAGTAATAAATCATAGTATATTCTCTTTTAATTACTATATTTTTAGATAAAGTAACAATTACTAATAACTGCTATTAATTTCTACCCTATACAAAAAGAAAGAAAATTTAGCTAAAGGTAGTTAATTCCTAGAGTCTGTGCTGAGTTGGCACCTGGGAGTTGGGAAGGGGCAAGGTGGAACCAGCTATTCTACAAGAGGTAGATGGTATGATTTTTACAAGGGATCCAGGGGTTTCTTACCGGTTGCATACTCTAGTATCCCATCTTACTGATCATTGATTCATGGCATTCATCATAGCATATACTAATGAATTAGAGTAAAGCATTAGCTGAAGCTTGAAGTAGTTGGGTTTTGTTAAAAGGGAAAAGGAAACATCATTCAGGAAAGTTCAGAGTTCTAAGTAAGCAGAGCATTTTTTAAGTCACAGCAAACAGTTGGATAGGAAAAGTGTCAGGAGTACATGAGGTAAGGAGACAGAATTTTGGACTACAGGCAGATTCTACAAACTACAAGGCATTGGGCTTAATTCTGTGGAACTCAGATTTTATCATCTCCTTCATGGCCCTGCCTAGGACCTGTGGTCTCATTAAGGGCACTTCAGAAGGGGGTACCTCAAAAAGAGGGGGGAAGGCAGAGCGACTAGGACTCCTGTACTGCGCCTCTTCCCTTCACCAGAGAAACTCTGCTTTAATTGGTTTTAAATAAAAGTTTAAAATAAAAGTTTAAAAAACATTCCACCAGATGACAGTAAAGGCCTGAAACTTGGAAACCCTGGAGTAATATATTTAATATAATTAAGCTTCTGTGTGAGAAATAACATTTTGGAGACAAGAAGTCAGGGCCCATTGGGAGCCATGCTAATTGACGGTCTATAATACAAACAATGATGAATCAAACTGACACTGGCAGAATGTGAGAAGTTATCGTGAATAGTAAAAAGCATTTTGTAATTAGCAAAACGTGAGGCACTGTAGAGCAGGAAGAATCCAAAAATTTTAGAGTTAGAAAATTAATAGATACTTGGGTTCCATTCACCAAGAGAGAAGATAGGAGTAGAAGCAGATTTCAGTAGAATATAATTATTTGACTTTCGAACACATCTAATTTGACTCCTTATGGGACATCCGATGAAGATCTCCATCAGGAATATAGCTAATATTCTGTGAGCTGAAGTAAATGTTCTAGGTTGTACAGGGAATAATGGAGGCATTTTTGTATGATGTGAAAAAATGTCATCTGTTAAGAAAGAGGGAAGATGTGAATAAACTAAAAAAGCTTTTAAAAGTTTAACTTAATTGAAAATTTAACTTAATTGAAAAAGTTTAACTTAGCTGAAAATATCAAGAATAAATACATTTTATATAATAGATTTTTTTTTAAACTGAAGAGGTGTTAAAGCCATGTTAATACTAGGTGTTAGAAACCTGTAGTGGCAACATTCTGCATATTTATGAAATTTCTTCCTGGTTATGCTCAGTGTTCAAGTTATAGGAATTGAAATATAAGATTATAATATAGATTCATCGTTAAGAGTTTATAAACCACTTGCAGAAAAATGAAGTTCCTAAACATATGAACAATTCTGTGAAGAGAGTAGTTCAAGTGATAGATTTTAAGGGTAAAGGTAAGATAAGAAATTGGTCATTGGGCTAGCAGAGATAGGTGAGAAATTAAGAAACTGACATTCACAATGAATAAGAAGAGATTATGAGAAAGATAGTACATTAGGAATATCTTTAAATATTAGAACTCCAACATAGGAAGAGTAGAAGTAATCACCTTATATTTAAATAGATAAGACATACTTACATTGCAATAAAATGTTCCAAAAAATAAATCATCCACTACGCAAAATGCCAGATGGATCATTAGGTATTACAAGCTCAACAAAACACATCTACATACATGACTTTTATACCCATTTATAATTATTTAAAATTTTTATTCTATAAAAACTATTTTTTTACTCTTACTATATCTCCTATACTTGATTATCATTCATTAACAAGAAGAGCTTTTTTTTTCCATTTTTAGTTTTAGTTTTTATAGAGAAAACCTTATTATTCAGTTGATATATAGAGTCAAGAATAGCTATCATATTCCCAATAGTATTGTGGAAGTGAAATATGGTGAACTGTAAGAGGGGATAAACAGAGCACTTCTCTATTCAAAAGTTATTCATGATTTCCAACCACAAATATATCTTATGTAGATGACTTAGATTATTGCAAAGCAATGTTCTAGAAATAAAAATGCATTTATTTTTCAGTTTCTAAGTCAAGGATACCCCAGGCCTTGAAAAGTCTATTGTTGTCTAGTGTTTCATATTACCCAGAAGAAAAAAAAAAATTAAAGGTTAAGTCTGAAAATTATACAGGGTTAGAAACAATCCTACAAAGAACATTATGCATTTATGCTTTTATATAAGAAGGCCAAGTTTTGAAAAGGAATCACAGTTTATTATTGCTGCATAAAGGTTACACAGCCTCTCTCACAATTCCTTTCAAGTAGGTCTGCGGAGAATACGTGATTGTCCCAAATGAAGTAGGAGCTATTATTCCTTATTATTTTTTCTATTTTGAAACCTGATTTGATTTCTGTTCCTTATAAATTTGGCATTTCTTATGTAGTTCTACATGTTATTTAAAAAAAAAGAAGGTTTGAGATTTGAATTTCTGAGAACATTAAGTAATTTGTTTTCTATCCTTTCTGACATTAATTACTCAGACTATAAACATATCAAAAAATGTTTCCCCCTTTCCATTCTCAAAACCCAAAGCCAGTATCACTTCATGTAAAATTAATTAAGGAACACTATTGTTATTTTATTCAGTCTAAGGTATGTGCAGTCCATTTAAAGCATGAAATGGAGAAGTGGGAAGTTTTAATTTCTAGATCACTGTAAGCAATTGTCCCATTTTAAAATGATCAACCATGAACACTGGTAAGCTCTGACATCACACTTTAAGGACACACCAAATGGAACTCATTCAGAGAAAAACAGCAAATATGAGTCCTCTCAATCAATTCATGATATGAGAGGAATTATTTTAGGAACTAAAAATATTATATAGCTAAAGTTAAGGATAAATGTCAATTGTTATATAATTTGAAGGGATCAAATATATCATGTGGAAGGTGGTGTATACTTGTTTTAAAACTAGCATGGACCGTCATCTGATTGCTCTAGGGAAAAGATATTTCATTAACAGAAGGAGGAGGCAGCACAACATAAGGCTTAATAATGTGGACTTTTCATCAAATTGCCCATTTTCTTTATGCCTGAACCTCCTATTTCCCAATTATAGATTTTAAATTTTCATTTACTAGAGCGCCAGTTACTGAACTTCTTCTCATTGCTTTACACACACTTCGATATTCTACTTTGTGATGCTCAAGCTGTAAATTTCTGGACCAGTTCCCCCTCTCTGCCCCAGGATTCCCTAGGCCCTTTTAAGGAAATTTGTAAAGTCAAAACACTTTCAACGACGATTCTGAGATATTATTTGCTTTTTTTACTCTCGTACTTTCATGAGTACATAGTGGTGTTTCCAAGAGGCTACATGACATATGGCAACACGAAAGCAGGAAGACATAGTTCTCTTCCATGAAGCCAGACATAAAAATATAGCAAGAAAAAAAAGTGCCACTCTTCTCAAAATATTTTTTAAAAAGTCATTCTCATGAAGATATGTTATTTTTGTTAACATATAATGGATTGCTCATTATTATTTTTAAAATGTCTCATCTCTAATATGGCAAATAGTAATAGATGTCACCCACATAAACAAAAGCTTTTTGAGGTCTTCAAAAATTTTCAAGGTCTCAAAAAAGCCCTGAGATCAAAGAGTTTGAGAAACACTGCTATAGACTACATTTCCTCCTGGCCAACTAAAGACCTATGGGATTCAAGAGGGCACCACAGAGACATTAGAAAGAAGAAAAGACAAGGGGCTAGTTTCTGCTAGTCTGCCCACAGTTCCTGTTGGATTTCTCCAGTATTTCACCCTTGCAGCACATGGTTGCAGGAGCAATAGGCTCTAGTCTCCAGCTTATTCCACACCGAGAAAGGCACAGTGAGCTCCAGTGACAGGGTCCTGTACAGATCATGATAATTCTCTGAAGGGGTCTGATATCCAAGGTGCAGGCCTTTCCTTGAGCTCCTGAGCTACCAACACCAGCCAGGAAGTATTCCCTTCACAGACATCTAAGGGCAAGACCTGCCAGACAACATTCCACCTGCTCAGAACTCTGTAGCTCAGCTCAAAGAGGGCCTTCCTTTAAGCTTCTGGGTTTTGATTATTCCAAACTAAGGGAGTCATGGGCTTCTATTTCTGCATTATCTCAATGTTTGTCTTTGCTTTTTCAGCACTCCAATACTATTTAACCAATTTCCTATCTCACACAGATTTCTATGTTCCTGAATGGATGGAGATTGATACAATTAGCAACAGATATTAATGTATTAGGCATCTCTAAAGGGCTACACATAATGAAAGCTCTAATCTCCACTATGGTGACAAAAATTTACTTAAGCATCCAAGAGAAAAATCAAAACACTTTTCTGATGTTACAAATATAAAAATGTGAAAGCATATTGATAATTTCTATAACTGACATTAAATGTTTTCTAGACATAACTGCCCTGTGGCTACACACACACACACACACACACACACACACACACACACACACATTTCAATCATTTAAAAGACCACTTTTCCTTATTTGATGAATATATTGCTGAAAATTATTACCTAAACCTAAACATAGACTTCTAAAACAATAAATGACAAGTGATGGATAAAGATAAAGTATATTTTAACTAATGTTTAGGATTTATTATTTTGGAGGCATTTTAAATACTTTACAGAATCTTAGTATGAAAGTATAAATCTTGCAACAAAGGTGAATTTTAAGCAAATCAGCTCTTCTCTTATAAAGAACTTGATACTGATTTTCCCTTTGGGGTTTTTACTGTATATAGATTTTTAAAGTAAATAATTAAACTTACCACCCGAAAGGAGAGCAGGCTTACTTTTTACCATTGGACTAGAATGAGGAAACTTGTTGCTAAATGACATGAATAGGTGTGCTGTGAAATCATCGGGAAGCTCAGCTTCCAGGAATGTCTTCATAAATAGCTTGAAACCTTCAAAATCTATTGTCTGAAAAAAAAAATTATATTTAAAGACTCAGCCAATGTTAAGATGTTATTTTGCTATGTTCAAAATCATTACCAATAGAAATGATCTCATTTTGATATCCAAATTTACAAAAGGTAGGTGACTAAAAACAGATCGGGCAGTTCTAGGCTGACATTGGTAATAAAATTGCATGTCTTACCTGTGGTGGTATAGCAGGAAAAACAGAAGCTTTCCATCAGACAGTTCTGTATGACCTTAAAAAAATGTACCCTTTGAAACTTAATTTCCTTCTCTGTAAATTGGGAATAATACTCCTAATCACACACATTTGCTGTAATGATTAAATCAGACCATTAAAGTGAACATGTCAATGCAGAATCATGAAGACTCCAAAGAAAGGTATTTCTCTTATCTACTTTCTTTGTATCTAATGATAAATACTGTTTTAACAATTGGAAATAGTTAACATTTAAGTTTCACCCTAAGGTCAAGATCAGCAGATAAAAGTTCCAAAGTGAAATTGTAAAACTTGCTATGCAGACTTTCAAAGAAACCTATTCAAGATCCTTGTCCAGTCTTATTCACTGCAGGACTATAAAAGAGTGAACATTTCTTTGGAGAGAGCCATTACCATGTTAAGAGTCTCCAAGTCTACTTGGGGAAATGGTGACAGCAGCTACTTTTTATTCTAAGGCTAATAAGAAGATTTTACAGGAGCTACCCAGAGAGTTTGCCTTCTCCAAGCAAGGGAAGATAGAGGGCCAGGAACTGAATCTCTCCTGGGAAATTAGGGCAAAGGCAAGTGAATGGTACTGTATTAGGGTTGGCCAAAACTCCCTGTGACTTCAGGAACAACAGTGCCTATGTGTTTCCTTTGAAATAGATGTAGACCACACAGAAGAGAAGGCCAGTGAAGCTGTGTTAGGTCCTATCTAGTAAGCCATTTGAAGAGACAGGGAGACCTACAAAGAAGAAGCTGGAATAAAGCTACATATGTCCAGATCAAGAGCGTATAGGGACAATAGGCCTCATAGGAAGCATTTGAAAGGCATTTTTTTTTCCCTCATCCAGTTTAATGTAACTGAGATTAAAAATAGGACACACACACACGCACAAATATTTGGCAGACTGATGTTCTTAATTTTGTTCAAACTCCTGGCAGATGAGCATAAAAGTAATTCCTTAAACTGATATTTGGTATTAAAAAGTCTATTTTTCATATATTATATTGGGGTAAGGTGATAGATAATACAAATTTTATTATTGTATTATTTTGAATAAACCTGAAATAGAATATGACATATAAGGATATCATTAGAGAAAGTAAATTTTTGTTGATCAGATCATGTGCCAATTAAGTATATGTACTATGTATACTTTTGTTCCTCATATAATCTCAAAACAATTTAAAAAAAAAGCTAAAAAACTTCACTTTGTTTATTAATGGTTCCAAGATTCTGCCTACACCTTCATGTGATATTCTCAGTTTAGTTTAGTCTGCTTTTCTTATTCATTCTCAGATAGGCACTTCAGATGTTTATTTGTGGCAATAAAAAGACTTCATTTTATTCTATATTTAATAAATCATCACTACCACAGATTGTTGTAAATTCTACTTACGAATGGAACCACATATCTAAAAACTACAAAATATATAAAAAATATAAGAACAGCCTCAAATAACAGAAGTACTTTCAAAATGCATTTTGCCACAGTGAATAAAGCTAAGGTTTTAAAATATGAAGATAAGGCCAACAGCCAGACTGCTGTATACAAATAAGTTTTCCTGAGCAGGGGTACCTATCCTTACTGATATGGCTCCTTAGAGACATCCTGTTGAAAGAGAAATAATCTACTCTCAGTTGGATGAGTCACCAACACTGAGAGATATATCTATAAATTTTCAACATGTATAAAAATCCACGGGTAACAAGGAGTTAATTTTATTGCAAAGTTATAGGAAGTTTATTTGATGAACATATACATAGGCTTTGTGGTTAGAAGCAAGGTTGATTATAGTTCCTCTTCCTTCTGTACCCCAAGCCTTTTGGCATCAGCAATGTCTCAGGAACAACAGATGGTAGGAGCATAGTTTTGAAGTCAGAGTACACTACCTGTATCAACTCTCGGATCCGACACCTTCTCGCTGTATGATGGTGAGCAGGTATGGCACCCCTCTTAAAAATAACTCAGTCCTTTTTTTTTTTTTGCGGTTATCAAGAAAACTTTCCTAACTTTCTCGTGTCACAGCACTCCCTTGCTCAGTAATTAAAAAACAGCTTAGTTTTAAGTCAATCATTCAGGGTTATAGCTTAAATGTAATATAAAATTGATGTAAATTGATATAAAGAGTATATAATGTATCCTTGGGCATTTAGTATGCAAAATAAAAATAAATAAATAAAAGGAATAAATAAAAGGAAGCAATGTTTTGTGGTCAGATAGATTTTTTATTATCTTAATCTGCTCTGTTCTTTATTGTTCCAGAAAACTGAAAAATTCACTTCACCTTCCCAAATCAAACTTGCAATTTTTTGGATCTTAGATACTTTGCTATAATCGTTCTGTATCAAGCAATATTGGTAAATTACTGCTTTCAGAAAGCAAGCATTTAAAAACAGATTGTCTTATCTTAAAAAATAAAAGCCTACTACAGACATAAGAATAGAATGAAAATTTCCTCATTTCTTAAATGATTTCTATCAGATGATTTCATCCTATTTACCACTGAAGTTTTACTGATGATATAAACTTTCTTCAAAATCTTTACAGTGTTGATGGGAGCAAATTTCCTTTCTCCTATATCTCCTGTCATTACACACCATTTACAATGTTACAAAACTCAAACTTCTTTAAAGTTAAAAATATTAGTGGCTTCAGTGTCCAATTCATTGAGGAATTATTCTTCAATGCCTTTCCTGGTTAACCCATCTCCTTCTCTTATTAGTAAAAGATTTTCAAATTTCTTCTAAAATTCTATGCTGTTTAAAAATATCAAACTTTTCTGTAAATGGATAGATACTGTCCTCAATCTATATATTTTCTGTATCTCATGATTTGACAGTACATTTCCAAATTTAGGTATTGTATGTTTTTACTGCTGTTAGGAAGCAGCATTCAAACAGATTTTTGAAGATCATGACCTTTAAATAGAATGAGATCATTTATATGCATATCAATGGAAACACTAATGAAAAAAGTGGGTCACACTTAATTGAATTGGCTGTAAGCTCAGAGACACATACACCAAACAATTTTTAAAATTTTGAAAATTGCTTTTTTATATATATATTTTTTGTAAGTAGCATCCATAGACTATTTAGGGAGATAACATAGAAAATCTGTAAAGAATACAGACTGATGAAGCTGCTCAGATGTTGTTGCCAAATTGGCACAAATTCAAAACACATTTCTATATGCTTTTCATTATGATATCTGACCATCTGGACCCTTTGTTTTTAAATCCCTATTAATACTAAATAAATGGCACTACTACTCATCCAAATAGATTCAGAGTGAGTGAAAATAAACGTCGTCATGCTATCATTACTTTATTTTGGCAGTCTCAGGATGGAGATTTTCTTGTACTCAGCAAATATTCACTGTGCACCCACTTTGCACTAGGTCTGCTCTAGGTGTTTGAATAAAAATGTTACTGGAGCATGCAAAAGTCCTTCCATCAGGAGTTTATCTACTAATAAAGGGGATAAGAAAACAACAGTGTTGTAGGAAAAATAAAGACAAAGGTTTATATACTTGGGGGCCGGTGCTTGCAGTTTTAAATCTGATGATCAGAAAATGAGAAAATGTTCTTTGAATAAAGATTTGAAGGAGATGTGGGAGAGAGCTTTGTACATATTTGGAGAAAAAGCATTCTTGTTTTAGAGGAATTTCTAAAGGAGCCAGTGAGGAGAAGCAGGGGACTGGAGCAGGAGTAAGGTAGGACTGGAGTGGTAGGAGATACTGTCAAAGACATGATCTTTGGTGGTGTGCAGACTGGGGCAGATAATGAAGGTTATCAGACCATCAATAGTTATGACTTGATGGTAGAGTGAGAGGAATAGTCATTGGAGTGTTTGCAGAGGAAATCACATGATTTGAGATATTTATTAATTATCTGCGTATACAAGTTTGTTTGAAAATGTGAAAACTGAACTTAGACTATATTTTGTTTGATGTAAAGAAATATTATTATGGTCACATGATCCTGTTAATTAATAAATGGTCTTTAAAAGACAAAAATGAATCACTGAACTATTATAGATTAACTAGCTAAAACCATGAACAAATAATTGACTTTAACTTGTTTCTTAACAAGTGTTGATTGAGTGCCTAGTATGTGTACAATATTATGTTAGCTACTTGGCAAAAGAACATGGCTAACTTTCTGAGATTTCAAGTATACATTTGTGATATGAAACTACTTTCAGGAAAAACTGCATTTTTAAATGTCTCATTTCTTATGTTTATCTTGTCCTATAATTGATTGTTCATTACTTGAGAGCTGCTTGATAGTCCCCTAAAACTGCCATGGAGAAACACCCTCTATAGAGGAAGAGTAAAACCTGTGAAAACCTGGAATTTTTAAAAATTACTTTTGGCAAATAAAAAATTGTTTACCACGTCAGAGGCACATACTCCATTAATTGTAGCTTTACCTAAGACTAACAATTATTAAGACTCAGTAAAGAGGAAATTAGACATGTATTTTTCAGTAAAGGATGTTAAATAGCAAGAATAACAAATAGTGCTACTCTCAGTTATTTTAGTATGTAATTACAAAATGCAAACAATGGATTGGAAGAATTTCAAACAGAATGTTTTTATCATGATTTTCAGTATATCTTATAATCAAGGATCTGTATCCAACTAAGTTTTGTATTTCAGTTAGCATTGTTTCAATCTATTATGACACTATCTTGTTTATTTTTCAGTACTATCACTAGGACAAGTAAGTGTAAGCTGTTACTGAAGCACACATATAAATTCTCTAAAGTTATTCTACTTGAAAAAGAAAACCCAACAAAATTTCTTGAACTATGCATATATAATTTTCATTAATAGTATCATTTCTTAATTATTGCTTTCTTGTATGTTCACATTTAAAGAAAATTTTGAAAGAGAGTTCTCTTAATGCAGGTATTTGTAGTCAGATTTACAAGTGTATCTTCTCTGCTAGACTGTAAGATCCAACATGATTTTACATTATATAGTGTTTAACATAGTATCTTTTACATTATAGAGCCTCATTATATATTTGAGAGATGGACACTAAAATAGCAAAAATAGCAAAATTTTATTCAAATACCTACTGTTAGCAGTCTAGCAAAAAAAATTCATGTGAGGTGATAAGATTTGTAAAATAGAATATATAAAAAAAAATCTTCAGCAGGACTAAATTCTTTTATATAATAAATCTCAAATGAGATTAAATTGTAATAGTGTATGACTATATATTTAATATTGCAGCAGATTAAACAAAATTAATGAAACTAAAGATAACAAAATAACTAAGAATTTGAAAGAATTCTGATCTTTTTAATCCATCAAAGCCCAAATCTACCAGTGTAAGTACTCTAAGGGGTGGAAGTCCAGGAAATTCTCAGCCAATGCATAAGATTGAAGGACTAAGGTTTTCCAAATGGATCAGGGAATCCACTAAGTGTTTTTAAGGCTTAAGAATTCCCCAAGTTGAAGCATTTTGTCAACAATTTGTAAAATATATTTATTAGTTCAACATTCTTTGATAGCAAAGATCATCTTGATCATTTCTATTTCTCCCAAAAGACCAGACGCAATATCTAGTGTATTTTATAAATTCAATAAATACATTAAGATGTAATCCAATAGCTTCTTTCTGTTCCAAATGCTTTTCTCACTTTCTGTATGTTTATCTCTCATAGGTGGCTATTTTATGCCAAACTCCTTAAAATTCCAATCTCTCCTTATAATCTTTATAGTCAATGATATGTTCTATAACCTATAAATAGAAAGATGATGATCAGATATTTGATTAAAATGTTTGTTGCCTATATAAATATCACTGTGTTTTAGAAACTGTGTTAAGTATATTATTATTTATTCTATATTTTTATCTTCACAATGACCCAGTGAGTAAATGCTATTATCACTCTTATTTTATAGATGAGGAAATTGAGGCTCAGAAAGTTAAATAAATTCCCCAGGGTCTAAAAACTCCTAGTTAGTACCTAACTTCAAAGTCCACTGTGTTATAGTTAATCAACATATAATTTTATGGACATATTTTCTAATATTCATATATAATACAAGATAATTTGCCACTGGTTTATCGCTAGCATCTCTATTCACAAGCCTATCAATAATCCTCTGACATTCCAATTGTAAACTCTTAGTTTTGACCATATATCTGAAATGTGCTCTAAATCTGCCCCTGGCCTCCATTATTATCCTCATTGTCATCCAGTTTTCATCACCTAACTGTGCTGCTTTAATAACTCAGAACTGGTATTCTCTTCTATTCAGTCTATTTTTCACATTGCCTTTGGGAGTGTTTTTCTAAGTGAAAAATTTAACTTGTTGATCTTAAAAAATATTATTTATAATATTTTTACCTATTAAAAAAAACGCTTAAAATCCTTAGACATTCTAATCCTTTCTATCCAGATCTTTAGATTTATTTTCTCCTAGTATCTTTCATTACTCTGCTCAAAAAAGTTATTTCTGATGATTAAAACACACAGACAAAAACAATAAACAAACCCTCAATATAAACTTTAGGTGCAGCAAACACCAAAAGTATTTGTTCTACTTGTCCTTGGAAAAGTACAAAAAAAAAAAAAATCACCTGGAAGGTCCCAGCTTTATTTTTTTCTCTAGTCTAGTTTTTATCTCTTATATAAATTATTTAATAAATGTCATAAAAGAACAGTATATAGAAAGTGTTTAAATTCCATACTTCAAGGTTGGCTGTTAGTATTAAACTCTGAAGTGTTACTAATTTATTTTCCAAATTATTTAAACTTATTTTTAAAACTCATTTGTAGAGAAACAATTAGAAGCAATTACTATAGACTTTAAATAACAATTTTTAGCTTTTGTATGTTTTTTCAGAAAGTTAGAGGAGGAAAAGATCAACTGTGACAGCTATCACCCAGCCACTGAAGCAGTCAATTAATGTAAACTTTCAATTTTAGAATAAGATGTAGCAGATGGTCCATTCATAAACTCTAAATGTTGTCATAGGTATAAGATAATGTGTTTTTTGTAAATGATGAGATTTGAGCCTCAGTGCAATTTACAAAAAAATTTCAAGAAGCTTTTCAATTAGTTTAATTATTAAATGATGTAAGTAATTAATCAAGTATTTATGTAAATATCTTCTCAGTTTGTTGGACATAATTTTATTTTATGCCATAGCAATTCTCTATCAAGGCATAAAATTGAAGCCACATAGTGATATGAAACTTACTATACATTTCAATAATAATTAGTACATAGTCAATATCAGGTTAACAGAATTGTAGCAGGCATTTTATTATTCAGTTTGGTAGTGTGTTTTCAAAACTGTATTCTGATGACAGGTTTGATAAGAAGAGGAAGATGACTGAAATTGTGTTGATAATAATAGAGAAGAGAAGCAGAAATATTGATTAACTGATTAACATATTACTTCCATTCCTTGCTAACGGACCGTCCTGATATTTATATAGTTTGGGGAGGTGGAGCACATAAAACAAACACAATAACTCTACTACCATGACAGCATTCTGGGGGGTGGCCAGCCTTTATAGATGAGAAGAGTGAGACTGAAAAAATCAAGGTTCCAGAATTGGGTGGGTATGTATCTCAGATATTCTCACTTCCACCTTTCATACTCCAAAAGTTTTGTATGATATCATGTTGGTTGCTGAAGTGTGACCAACAGCCACTGACTCTAAACATCAATGGAATACCTATATGTAACACAAAAAAACTAATAATTTTACATAGAATTTAATCCTTTTAACAACTCAATAAGGCTGACAGTCTTATCTTATAGGTGAACAAACTGAGGCTACAAGAGATCAAGTACTTGTCCAAGACCTGCTAATACGTGACAGATGTGGAATTTGAACTCAGTTCAGTTGGATTCCTAAAACCATATTTTCTCTGTTATACTTTCCAGATGTTTTCCTTAATGGGAAAGTTTGAATTAGGTTTAGAAGGACAATTACAGCTTACAGTATCATTGCTTATAATTATATGTGTCAACATCCTTGTTAAAGACATTTAAAATACTACAGTAGGCAGCAGCAATACAAAATGTAGGTTTTGAATTCCCAGGCAATTTATTTAGGGATTGAAGCAACTTGTCTAAATGTAATATACACATTAACAAAAACTACAGTGCAGAATACCAAATGCAAAGATAAGAGAATAACAGAGAGTTACGAAAATGTAATGGGCCAAGAATCATCTACAAACAGGAAATGTAGAGAAAATCTATACTCACAGAATACTGACACACAACAAAAATAAAGCAACAAATATTTAAGCCCTAATTATTTTTCCCTTAGGCTACTCTCAGCTTTCCCTGTTCTTTCTATACTGAAATTGCTTGCTTACTAAATAATTATATATGGAAAGAAGACTGAGCAAGGGGGCATGAGTGGAAAGAACTCATTTTGCTGACCTCACAAAGAAGCAGGGCTAACGATGACGCCAGTTATCAGACAGTCTCTAGTGGGGATGCGGGTTGTGCAGAAAGGTGTGTTTGTTGATCAAGGTGCTAAACAAATGCCCCTTAATAGCTAAGGCCTGCTTCATAAAAACAACCATTCACTCTGAGGAGTTGCCTGCTAATACCATAAAGCTCATATAGCCTGTCATTAGGGGAGCTAGTAGGTTTTCACAAAGGTCAGAGATAAGTTCAGGAATGGCCATTCTCTGAAGGAAGCTAGTAAAAGTCATCACAGTCAATGAGATGCTATTTCAGTTGTCCCTCATTTTAAAAGATTGTAATATGTAAGACCCCTATCTAGGTCAGTCAAGATCATCCTGATACAATCAATTCGACTATAACATATTGGGAAATGAAATTAGTGCTTGCAGTCATTGAAACGATAGGAAAACTGTGAATAAGAAGCTACTAGTACATACATATTCAGTACTGTCCAATGAGACAATGTTATAGCTTCAGACGACACATGTGTATTAGTAAGATATATTCCTAGTGTGATAAAGCAATCCATTTAGAGACCCCCAAAATGTGTTGTAGTTCTCTACATTCAACTTAACTATGGGCCTAAAACTTGCATTATAAAATAGACTTTCCTAGGAAAGATGGGTTACTCCTTTTTTTCCCCAAAAGGGAAAAACCAATAGTTTTTTAGTTATATTTCTCTCATAGATTCTAATAGCACTGTAAATCAAACTTTAAAAAGTCCTTATCAATTGTATTTAAATGCAATTTTAAACCTCTTCTTGTAAATTAATAAATTAGGATTTTCTTTAAATAAATTATTTTATCTGAATCTGATTATGTTTGGTCAAATTAGAAAATTAATTCAAGACTCTATAAAACTAAAGCCCACAGTCTGGATACTTTTTGATTCCATTAATGTATCGACTCTTCCATTTAATACTTTGATTTCACAGATATCAGTTAATTATAACTTTATAAGTATTATAGAGAATTTTGCATATTAAATGAATTTCACTGATATAGCTCAGTGATACAGATGAGAAATGTATAGCTCACATTAGAATAAAGAGAGATAGATTTTAATAGAAAAGAAAATGTCTTACTTGGTTAAGAATGTCTTGTTTCTGTGCATGCAAGGAAAGAAAGAATACATGTATTAATGTAAGATAATTTATATTCATTATCTCATTATCCCTGATAATTTAACCAAAAGGTCAAGTTCACAGATTGATTTTAAAAATACCCTAGATGCATGGGTCTCCAAATGTGGTTCCAAAAAAGCAGCATCAGAGTCAGCTGGGAAACTGATAGAAGTACAAGTTTTTAAACCCCATCCTAGAAACATGGAAACTAAGGAGAGTGATGGTAAAGCAGGCAGAAATCTGTGTTTTAAGAAGACCTCCAGGTGATTCTGATGCAAGCTAAAATTTGAGAATTGCTAACTAGATCAATCTTTGAAGGTAATAAGCAGTCTAATTAACATGCTATAAATACAATGAATAACACATACAGTATGAGTAAAGTCCTCTAGAGATTAGGGAATATACAGTATGTATAAAGATAGATTATGAATATTTAGTCCCCACCCCTAATATTTCCTTCTATTAGAAGAATATGCCTAGCCCCTTTCTATATCTTTAAAAATATCTTTCCATACATATGCCACTACTTAATTTCTTCCCATAACTTTAGATGTAAATGGAAAATACAGAATTGAATTTAAAATCCAGGGATGGATGGAGATATATATATATATATATATATATATATATATATATATATATATATATATATATATATAGTGTTCATTTCAAACTGGTTATTTCTAATTATAAAATTCCACTACACTCATGAATAATTTATATCTTAATGTCCTGACTCTGTTTTACTATGAACACCCTCACTAAGACTGAATGGCTACTATAAACAAGCTGTAATCATACAATTTATATTATTCACATAAGATTAGACGGAGACTAATTGGAATCTTTTACCTTGTTAGATGAGTCAGTAATAATTATGGGCACTGGAATATGCCATACTTGTTACATATGCAATGTCATTCAGTGTACTATTTCATGCACACCGAATGACATTGCTTATGTGAAACACCTTTCCTTCCCCTATTCTACTCATCTCTCAAGGTCTTCCTTCTCATTCTATAGCCTAATCAATGAAGTGAAGAAGAAAGGGCACCAGTCTTACACTAGGATTCTAGATACATAGGTTTTAATTATGGTTATTGTGTGAACTTAGCTAGTTAATTTTGGGAAAGTCATTTTACTTCTCTTAAAATGAATTTCTTTACTTAAAGACTCTGTAATCTTATTTGTTTGGGAGTCTCAAGATTTTTTAATACTTTTTATTCTTAAAGAATCTTTAAAGTCATTGTTTAGATTTATATTTTATGATTCTTTTATTTATTTCTTCAAAGAATCAATATCAAATAACCTTTAAAAGACAGGAATTAAAAATAAATGAGTCACTCATATTATACTTAATGTTTCTTTTCTATTAAAATAGACTAACAAGTCACATTTTCACTGGCTTAAGTTTTTATATGCAGCACTTTTAAAATTCAGTAATTCAAATGAATAATAATAAATATAATGCATCTAGCATTTAAGTAGCTTTACTTTGTAAGGGGAGAAGCAATTTAAGAAAAATTTAGATGGTTTTCTCTTTGTGAATACATCTTACACGGTTGATACAAGCCATGTTCATTTTAGAAAATAAAGGATTAGTTATTCATTCTAAAACAGACTAAATCACTTTTCTAATTTTTCTTTTATAATTGAGTATTAGGTAGTCACCAATGACAAACAACTTTGGGCTCAACTTGACTAGTCAATAGAGAGAACTTCACATGTGAATTGACAGTATGATTCTTTATGAATTTTTTATGAATTCCTTCATGCTATTTCTATAACCTTTTATAACTGGATGGAGTCATATACTGATGAGAGTCTTAGGACTGAAAGATTTCTTTCTCAGCATTGAACATTCCTAATTATTTCCTATTGACTTTTGTGAAACAGATATCAGTGTCTAAAAGAGTCACATGAACTTTATTTTTTTTCTTGAAGGGAAAATATATACCAGTATTAACATTAGAGAATGCTTTTACTCTTAAATTAGAATTGTTTTTGGATCACAGTGAGATCCAACTTTTTTATTTTTCAACTGTTCATTATTTCAATAATGGATTTCAAGAGCAGATCTGTGCATTTATAGAAAGGTGTTACATTATTAAAAAGGCTGACATCATATGTGTGTCTAACAATGAATCTAGTAATTACCTCAATAAATCCAGTATACAGTGACAGATAATCCTCATTAAATATATAATATCAATGAGACTAAGTTTTGTGAGTCCTTTATATAAGAACTCATTGAAGAAATAACGCTACTGTGCAAATAATACCACATTTCAGCTGAATTTAAAGCCAGTAGCTGTCTTCAGAGAGAAAAAACTGGTTTCATCTCTGTATGTAGATAACATTAATGTTTTCAAGTATGATTGGAAATGTAAATATTAATTATGTTTGGGGTCTTATAGTAATTCAGTGAAGTTGACATCTTTAACTTTCCCATTCTACTTTTTGGTTGTTGAGATTTTTAGTTCTACAAATTTATCTGCCAACATTTTTTTTCTCTCACTCTGCAGTATCCAGGAAAATAAAATGTGAGAGAAATGCAGGCCAGATAGCTGTTTTTTTTTTTCCTGATATATAAAAAATGGGAATGGCTTTAAATTGCCCTATTTTCTCCACAATTTGTAGGCACTAAATATTAACTTTATTTAAAAAAAAATAAATCCTAAGTTAAAGAGTTTTAAAAGGTACAATAATGCATCATAATGCAGACAGAATAAAAAAATGACATAAAAAAGCTAATTACTAGAAATATTAAAAGGAAATTATAAAACAATACAAACATTTTAAGGTTGAAATTTAGAAGTTGGGTTTGACTAAAATGTGTAAGTCCTATGAATCCCAGAGAAGTACAATATTGAAGGATAACCAAGAACTGTACTCTTTTAAATACTGAAAACCACAATAATGATGATAACAAAAAACAAATCACATTTTAATCAGCAAATGAATCTATCTGGATGGCTAGATAATACATCCAGGGCAAAAGGATCTTGTACAAAGGGCAGTTTAATTCCTGTAACCCAGCTTTGGTGAAGCTGCAAAAGAACTCATAGCAATGATCATTAAACATTTAAAATGTAATATCTCTCAGCTAACATTAAATGGAAGGTTATCTAACAAATAATTAAGAAGGGAAAGGCATTCATTTAAGTATGGTGTTCAAAAGCAATCAAAGAGACATTAAGTTCTTACAGGGAAAGAATTTTAGGGACTCTTAAGCTTACAAGCAACAGGTAAAAGAAAGAGGGAAGAAATTCCTCTTTTTGTCAAATCTGGCCCTTTAATTAATGGATCAGTTACATCCATCACAAAATCTATTCTTCGGAATAATTCCCTGAAAGGAGGAATCTCCCTACCCCACATTAATGGTCACCTGAGGTTTAAATATGTAGGTCATAAAGTGAGTGTCAGGTACACTTTCTCTCCCCTTCTATCTAATCCTGTTTCTTGATTTCTAAGAAAAGAACCTAGAAATATATTATAGATGATCTATACTTTTTCAGGTAAAAAATATAGAAATGTTATTTGCATTAACAAAATGTTTTTGAATGAAAAAATAGTAAGTACAACATTTAATGTTATCTTCCAGAATATCATTTTATCATGAATTTTATTTTGTTTATGTTATGGCATATGGTATAGAGTACATATATTTCCAAGCACTAATCATTAAGAAATCCCTTCTCCAAGTACTTATATAAAACTGATATAAAGAAAAAAGAAGCTTTACCCCTTCAGGATTATACTTTGCAAGCACACCATTACCATGGAATTCTTCAAGAACATCCTTTAATTTCTTTGTGGAATCTATAAGAAATAGAAAACACACAAATTATTTATATGTTTGTTATACAACAGTCCAGAAACAAAGACTTCTAAAAATATAATCACCAACAGATGTTAATCAAAAAATTAACATATAAAGTGTTCTTTGTCATTTTTAAAAGGCTATTTAATTAGAAAAGACAATCACACCAAAAAGAAAGAAACAGAAAAAGTATGTTTTGCCCAAGTGTATTGCCCAAGAATGGAGCCATTGCCTGTATATTATATATAAAATGATGAGGAAATAAATGAATAGGTAGTATTGTTTTCCTCTATCTTGATAATATAACATTTAAATAAATGAAATAAGTTTAGTGTAAGAAGATAAAAGAAAACAGGAGCACTTTTAAACTTTATAATTTATACAGTGCATTTTTCAAATATCACTCCATTAACTAAATAATAACTCTACTAAATAAACAAGAAAAATAAAATGTGTAGATAAGCCTTGATGGTGAATCCACTCAGAGGTAAGCAATGAATTTTAGTATTTTGTAGGTAGTTTTACAAAGAATTTTCTAAATATACATAAAGCTCAACACTTAAACTTATTTTAATTCAAGTAAGAAAGTTTAAATTACATTCCAAAAGTATTTAAAATTTTTTTCAATTTTTAAATAAATTTTATAATTTTTATCATATTAAGATGGCAATGAAAGAATCTTGAGTTAGTATGGAAAATAATGTCATAAAAACATAAATATTATTAAACTTTAAAACTATATATAAATGTAATATAAATATATGTAGTTAATCTACTAAAATAATGCTTTTATAATTATCAAAATATAATTTTTTTACTAAGAAATCTCAAAATTATAATATATTTAAGTTAAAATAAAGCAATAGCTAACAAATATTGATGGGCCATCTAAATATTCAATTAAATTTGAATAACAGTGATAAAATAAGCTTGAAATTAAAATGTAAGAAAAAAGCAGGATTCCTAGTTTTCAATTATGAAACAGAGCATAGATATTGTTTGCTAGAATTTGAATATAATCCTTTTTGCCTTTTTCCAAGATTTAGTGACATTTGAATAACCATATTTCCCAGTTCCAAAATCTAATTAAAAATGACTTTTGAAACACCTTGTTAGAAAATTCACTTAGATGCTCACTTCATGCTTACCTATATTTTGTGAATTATATTGGAATGTACAATTTTGTTTCTTTATTGTGATTTTGTGGGGTTTTATATGTGTGACTCTTTTATTAATATGATAAAATTCACATAACATAAATTTACTACTTTACCCATTACAAAGGGCACAATTAAGTATAATGCTGTGCAACTATCACCACTATCTTAATTCCAGAACATTTTCATCACTCTCTCAAAACCCCCATATTCTTGACATGTCATACAAATAGAATCATACAATACATTGCCTTCGTGTTTGGCTTTTTTCTCATAGTACAGTGTCTTCAGGTTCAGGTTTTCCCCACTGTCCGAACATAGACTGTTCAAATGAAAACTTTCATAAGCCGAAATAGCCATAAAGCGAAGAAGCAATTACCATCTCTTTAAAAGTGAAAATCTTCTAATTTCTCCTGGTTAGCAGAAGCAGGTACTAATGTAGGTCTTTTGTAAAAGCAAAGTGGCATAACGTAAATTTTGAAAAGTGGAGATTCCTGCTCATGCATATTGTAGCATGTGTCAGTACTTTCTTTTCACAGCCAAAAAAAATTCCATTTTATAGATATACCACATTTTGTTTATCCATTAATTAGCTGATATAAATTTGAGTTGTTTCCATGTTTTAGCTATTATAAATAGTGCTGTTATGAGCACTCAAGTATACATATTCCTTTGCAAATATTCCTTTGGGTATATACCAAAGAGGAGAATTGCTGTGTCATATGGTAACTGTATTTTAAATATTTTGAGGAACTGCCAAACAGATTTTCACAGGGCTGTACTATTTTACATTCCTACTAGTGATACATGAGGGTTTCAATTTCCCCACATTTTTGCAAATACTCATTATTTTCTAGGTTTTTTTATTATTATATTATTATTTTTTATTATTATATTCATATCCCAGTGTATATGAATGGTTTTGAGTTGTATTTTGTATTTCATTAGTCATTTGCTAATAAAAAAATTTGTTAAATACCATTTCAAGAGCTTATTGTGCATTTGTGTACCTTTTTGTAGAAATGTCTATTCAAGTCTTTTGACTATTTTTTAATTGTCTTCTTGTTATTGAGATCCTCTGGTGAGATCCTACCTACCTGTTCACACACACATGCACACACCTGTGAGTGTGCTTTAACATGACTGAAGCCTATAAATTATTTCCAGTATGTGTTTTGCTAGCATTTTTCATAACGTGATCAGTCTCAATATGTTATGTCATGTTCCTTGCTACATTGCAGGAAGAAAATGTACATTTTAATTTTACACAGCATTCAAATTTATTACAAAGCTGAAACAATAGAATTGCAATTAATATTGGAATTGAATTGATCAGAGCTATTCCTACATTAATACACATTAAAGTAATAGCTTCAATATGTACTTTGGCTTCGCAGAAAATCACACTACTTTGAGACCTGGCTATGTATTAAAAAGAGACAAGAAGCTGATTCCTTATTCTCAAATCTTTTTTTATGTATGACAAGACACTACTCTAAGTAAGCAGAACACCTTTTATTTCCTCTTGTTTATAGATGTAGATGTAGACCATTCTGTACATACCTCCATAAATTATGGGCTAATATATCCCAATAAGCTATGATTATTTTAATCATATCTTAGCCCTATGATATAATGGAAGGAGGAAAAAAATGTTTGCTTTCTTATATGTAGGTCTTCCACAGAACTTCACAGACACTGCCTAAAGATGGGCTTTTCATCTCAGGTTTCAATAGGAGTAAAAAATACATTTAGTAATCATTTATAAATGTCCAGAGAAAATAGCAACCCTAAGAATAATTCATGTCATTTTTTTGTTGTTTACTGGCCATAGTTATGTCGAAATATTATTAGTGAGATGACTACTACGAATAAATTAATAAATTAAAAGCTACAATCTATGTATCTGTAACTGCCCTTTCTATGAACTGAGGCTCAATGATGATCTTGGCCTGAGACAATTTAAGGAGCTTGAATTCATAATCAGATGAATCACCATTAAGTCATCTTTTCCAATATCCGTTTCCATTTTTAATATTTTTACATCTGAAGTTTACCCACAATCTAATGTCCACTTCACAATATAAATTAGAAACTGTAACATTACCTTTTCCTCTATTTCTGTCCCAATAACCTTTGTGGGGTCCAGTCTCTTTAAGAAAGAGTCTTTGACTTATCCAGCTAATCTTCTATAGAAGGAGATTTTGGTATAGAACACCAGAGGGTTCCACATATCCTGCCTGAGCTCCATAACCTTTAAACAGAATCCCCATACATGAACTGCTTACGTATCTGCTTGGATTCCCAAATTGCACTAGATTGTGAAATTTTTCTGTGTCCTACCTACCTTCATAGGAGAATACACATTTACTTATTTTGTAACTCAGCTGCTTTCTGGATTTGTTCCTGTTACCTACCACCATAAATATTCCTATCTTTCGATTATATAAACTCTAAATCATATCAGTTCAACCCAACATTGGAGCAGTGGAGAGGAGAAAGTTTGCACAACTAAATCGGACCTACCTTCTAGCACAAGAAAACTAACAAGGATGTGACACCTGGATGAAGAGATAGGAAATGAGTGAAAGACATAGTCTGTCATATTTCAGCTAATATTGGAGCCTCAAGTACAAGAGCACAGTGACAGATTCTGGGCTAGGCAATGCTGAGAAATCCAGGCAGGCAGCCAGACAAGCAGGCAGGCAGCTGTAAGCTGGGAGATCAATTCACAGTTAATACATATCTGTAATGGAACAAAGGTCTAGCATCCAAAGAAGACTGACAACTGAGGTGTTGGGCAGCCAGGTTCAAACAGCTGGTTTAATCCTTAGGATAAGGATTCAGGACAGATGCTCAGCACAAAATATTGGCTCTCTTAGAAAGCAAAGCAAAGGAGGGTCATAATTTGAGGCAACTATGAAATAGAGGGCTAATTCCAGAGGCACTGTTGCTTGGCTTGGTTAACAGGAAAGAGGACTTAGAGAAGAACACTGGATACCAATTGTTGCCCTTAAACTAGTATATTAGTCTTAGCAGGAATTAGTTTAATATTAATAAACACAACAGAGAGGATTTTCTCTTCTGGCTTGTCTTCCTAGTAAACCCTTTAGGATACGAGTCGTTCCAGAGGACCCCTCAAGAGTCTACTCCCTATGAATCCTCTCATGTTTGGTTAAATCACATAATATACAATACCATGAGAATTAAACTAGGTACATTTTAAGAATGTACAATAGGAATGTTCTGAATTTTACATGATTTTCAAGAAAAATTTAATTATTTTTATATAATTCTGAAATAAAAATAAATCAATAAGTGCATAGTGCATTTGGCAATGTTCAGAAAATAGAAGACTCAAACTAATTAGTCCTAAAAATGCTCCATTAAAATTAAACACTTTTAGTTGACCTCGTATCTCTTTAGATGTCTGTTGCATCTTGAATAAGCTTCCTTTGTGATTTCACTGCCTCTTTGCCTCTTTATTCCAAAAAATTCAATACACACTTGTCAGATTACTCAAAAAGGCTCCATGGAGTAATGGAAAGATGTAAAGCCAGATAGATTTGGATTTAAGTCCTGGCTCCAGAATTCCTGGCTGAATGTCCCTGGGCATTTTTTTAACTTCTTTGTGGCTCAGTTTTCTATACTTAAAATTGGAATAATGATATGGACCATGCAATGGTGTCCTGCAAAGTGTCTGGTGCCCAACAAATTCCTATTCCTCTGTTCCATACTAAACATGACTTCAAATATACCATCATTATTCAATAGTTTCCTGTTGACTTTGGATTAAAGTACGAACTCCTCCTCTTGGTATCATAGGTATGTCAGAATATGACCCAAACCTACCTAGCAATAATTATTTTCTATGTATCCTTTATTTACAATTCAATATCCAGCCATCCAATTACCAAGGCATCCCATGATTTTAGTGCTCTTTCTTTGCTTATGATGTTCTTTCCCCAGGATTCTCTTCAGTCAAATGAAGTTCGAGCATAACATATGCATAGTTTACCTGCCATCTTATCCACAAAACCTCTTAGGACCTCCTTCAACCACAGTAGATAGCAACTTACCTACCACGGAACTCCCCATAATAACTCTCTTAAAATCCACACGTGATTTTATGCTTTGAGTACTATTAACACTATTAATTAAAGTTTGCATGTGGAAAGTATTTTAGAGTTTGCAAAGTGTTTTCTCTTATTATTTCATTTAAAATTCACAATCACCTCTGGCTTTATCAAACTCCCTCTCCATTTAACACATGAAGAAATCAAGGTTAAAGAAATCACTGATTTAAAAATCACACAGCTAAAATAGGTTGAGGTAGTGACCAAACTCTTGCATGTGACTCAAATCTGTTCTCTTTGCTTTGAACCAATAGAAATTTGGAGTCCATTACTTTAGTTCATTTAGTTCAGAGAATTTTTTTACCTACTTTCCTAGCACCTGGAAATATTCTTTTTCTTTGTTTTCTTATCGACAGATGAAGAAGATATCTTCTATATAAATAAAAAAATACAACAAACAATTCTTATAGATATTATTTAAATTCAAGTTTCTTAATACATTTTATTTTTTTTGTTCAGGATTATGTTTCTGTTTAATAATGGAATTGGAATACATGTGTGTGTATTGTTCTTTTTGAAAACTTTAAGTAAAATATGTATGGATTTTGCATAATATATATTTCATATAGTTATTATAAGAATGCATCTTCAATAAACATCAAAATTATGCTGCATTATAAGAGGAAAGCAAATAGGAAAGACAGGACTATTGAAAAGATATTTTAAGAAAATTCACAAATAGTACATTCGCATTATGCCTCAAGAGAAAAACCTTTTTTTAGTTTGTCCCAAAATAAATATATTTTAAAAGTCAAGGCCAAGGGCCCTACCATCCAAATAGGAGTCATAGCTGTTGTGAGATGATCACATTCCACTGTTAACACCAACACTATTCGGCTTATAAAATGCATTTGTCATTTTTATAAATAACAACTTTTTAAAGAACTGACCATAGGGTAATAATGTAGTTCTTTATTTGCCAAAATAGACAGCGCCAACAGTCCCTATTTCAGTGAGAACACTGGATTTACAGGGGAAAATGAAGGCTCTGACAACATGAGAGGGGCTGCCAACACCTTTAATCTTGTTTACTATATGGGACCATGGAAAAATCACCTTTTGGTTCTCTCAACTTGGTGCTTTCAAAAGTTTCCTTCACAATCTATGATTCCTCACATATTTTTTTCCCCTGTCACAAAGGATATTTGTGGCCTAGAAATCTTTTTCTGTCACACCAAAGCATTTTTGCAGTGGTTGTTTTAACCCTGCAGTAAATAGTGTTGTGTAGCTTTAACTGTTTAAAGAGAATAATTTCTAACTTAAATACTGAGGTAGCATTAATGTGCATGTAATGTATTAGTATTTGATATAAAGTTAAATTTGATCATTAAAGTTTCCCTTAGCAATATTATATTTTAAATTAGCAAAAGAGCTTTATCTGTGTATAAACCAAACAGTTTTGTATCTCAGTGGTACAATATCCTGAATCCATCTTAAGATCTTCTGGACAACTTTTAAAATATACTGATACCTGAGCCCAAAATACTATAATAAAGATTGAATTGGACTAGGTTGGATCCAGATTGAGGATTTTTAAAAAGCACCTCGATTGATTCTTGTATGAAGCTGAGATTGACTTTATCACCGCTCTGATTCTTAAAGAGATGCACAAAGAAATTGACACTTAATCAATAATTTTTTCCTGCTACATTTCCTTATGTATTTGTGTGTGTGTGTGTGTGTGTGTGTGTGTGTGTGTGTGTGTATATATATATATTTGTATGTTTATATATATATAAAATTGTTCAAGGGGCTTATTAGGAAAAAAATTGGAGCCCTTTATTCAAAATTTTATTTACCCTGACCTCAGGTCACAATAGCAAAATATTAGTATTTTGGTAATCCAAAAGATCGAGAAATTGATATAGCCATTAATACAGTCTCTCAAGTGGTATAAAAGATGTTCTACTTAAATTATAGTCAACAGTGGAAAAGAAATACCTACAGCACTATAGGATATTTGGAGGACTAGTCACAAAGAGACAAAAGTTTATATCTACTTGTGTGAGAATTATAATAAAAGTATAAAGAGATTGAAAAAATATAGAACTATTGTTAAAAATAGTAAGTCACGTGGTAGCACTTTATATGCTCATTGAAATCTATACACCTGGATTTTTAAACAAACTAAAAAAAATATTCTAATGATACAGCTATATTAGAAAGAGCTGTAAAAAAAAAAAGCTCTTAAGCAGTTCTGAGTGCAAGTTCTCTCTCTACATGTTCCTGCTAAGCTCTTGGGATCATTGTTAACTTAAAAAGATGACAACCATAATATCCAACAGTGAGCACAGCACCAACTTGCCCTATTTTTTTTAATTATTTTTTTGAATGATACAACTTTTATTTTTCATGGATTTTAAAGATACTTTTGCTACATAGTTTATGCATTTTTTATGAGATTATATTTTTTCATTTGTATAAAGCTCAACCTTATACAATTTTAAGTTGATACGTTTGGTAGTGTATTTATAATTTTAAAAAAGTTCAGAGTTTTGGGAATGTACAATATATGACATAAAATCAAGATTACATTAAAAATTGTTTTCTCCGCTGCACTAATTTTGCAGTGAGAAATGTGTATAGCAATACACAGTGTAGTGACTATTTCTATTTATCTGGAAAGACAACTGTTTAATTTCAGATTAACTGCTGATTTGAGACTATGAAAAAATTTCCTTTTTCTTTTTGATTTTCATTATTTGCTAATAATCCTTTTAAACAAGAATTCCTTAAAACACTTTCTTTCATTTGCTATTATGACTTTTCGATGCATGTATCTAGTCCAGTACCTTGGACAACATATTTACAAGAGTAGTTTTTTTTGGGTAGATAATTTGATAACTGTTAGCAAATCTACGCTAGCCAGGCACTGTTATATGGCTCCATGAAATAATTTACATTTTATACAGATTTTATTGTGCAGAAAATGAATTAAGAAAATGTACACTTGCATGTGAGCCACTCATCTACAGAATACCTAAAAATTGGTATGGAAAACATAATTTTAATTAAGAATTATAATCGGTAAATAAATTGGTGTGATTCAGTGATGTTTAGTAAATGTTTATAACTGTTGAGGGTGCAGAATGCTGACTTGTAGTGTTTGCTGATGGACCTATTATAAATATCCCCACTATGGCCATTCAAGCTTATCTTATGACAATTACGAATGTGGAGTTGGGAAGAGATGCTAACATTTGACTCACAGGAGCAGGAATTAATGAATTAATAAACATAGAATTTTATGTACTTTAGGGAGAATGAACAGGTCTTTCAAAACAAATAGAGATTAAGAGCAGAAATAAAATCCCCTAGTTGTGAATGCTCAATCATTCTTTCAAAAGCTCAAGACTACTGAGTTTAGAAAAAGTACTGCTTCATATCATTGCACAAAACAGAAATTATTCTTGCTCATGTGTTTTGTGGTTTAGTGAAAGAAGGTAGAAAATAAACATAATAAATAAATGTAGAATATTAGATAGATTTCAACTGCTATGAAAAAAAATAATCCAAGGTAAAGAGGATTATTAGCTTGTAGGTCAGAGTTTACAATTTTATATAGGAAAGTTAGAGTAGATTTCTATAAAAAGGTGACATTTGGGCAAATTTTGAATCTAATAATGTTTTAAAAGAAGCACTGTTCATGTAAAACTGATGAAATCTGAATAAACTCTGTGGATTATACCAATGTGTATGTTCTAGTGTCAATAGTATTTCATAAACTGTAGTTATGTAAGATGTAACCATCGGTAACTAGTATATGGGTCCTCCCTGGTCATATTTTTTGTAAATTCCTGTAAATCCATCACTGTTCCAAAATATTTTTTGAAAGGAATGCTCTATTATATTGAAAATAAGACTGCAGAATACAAAAGTAAAAGTGGAGAAATTATTATGGAATTATTACATTAATTCATTCCAGAGATTTATGATTGCATGAAGGTCTTAGTGGTGGAGCAGAAAAGATGGATTATTTTGAAAGTGGAGCCAAAAGCTTTCCTAATGGATTGGACATCAGTTGTGAAACTGAAGAGTTAAGAATGGCCCTAAAATTTTGTCTGAGCAATTAGAGGGATGAAGTTGCCACAAAGAGGAACAGGGAGCACTACAGACAGAGCAAGTTTGGGATGGAGAGTTCTCCATTTTTGTTTTAGGCATTTTGTATTTGAGAAATCTATTAGACATCAAAGTGTAGCCATTAAGAAAGTAAGTAAATATAAGTGTGGAATTAAGGAGAGGTTCTAGGCTACTGAACTAAATTTGAATGTTATTTGTATAAATGATATTTAAAGACATAGAACTATAAAATATCACATGGAGAGTGAACTTAGAAAAAATACCAAGGTCCAAAACCTGGGGCACTCAGAAGTTCAGATATCAGGAAAAGAGGATAAATGTGCAAGACTGAAAATGAGTATCTAGTAAAAAAGCAAAGAAAGTGAGTAGTAGCTAGATTGCAGAAGTGGATTTAAGATTATTTTCTTAAGAGGAGAGAAAACAGCATGCTGATAGAAATGATCTAGTGGAGAAAATTTGAAAATGTAGAAAAAATAAGGGAAAACCATAGGCTGGTGTCCTTAAGTGAGTAAAAAACATACAATCTCATTCATAGCAGAAGGTCTTAGGATGGGGGCATGTATATTTACCCACGTGAGAAGGCAGAGCATATGGGTTCATATGCTGGGGAGAGGTAGATGTCCATTTAGTGTATGTAAAGTTCCGTTGTGATTACTTTAGTCAGTGAAAGAAGAAGAAAGACCAACAGTTGAGAAAAGAGGATAGAGGTAGATTTGAGGAGTTTTGAGGAAAGTCCTGAGGTGTTGAAATCCTCCAGGAGATAGCAAAAGTGCATTGACAAGGAAAAAATGATATAATTATCAGGCCACATTGAAGGCCAGTTGGTTATAAAGCAGGTTATGAAGAAAGTTAAAATTGACTGTGTTAGTGTGGTTTGGCCATCCAACTGCTATGGAGTGAGAGGGGGCAAAGAAATTGAGGAGAAGCAAGGAAATGATTTTAATGACTTTTTATGGAAGACTGCACTTGGGTTTTAGATCATTACTTCAATTTATGAAAATTCCACTGTGTGACTCTGCCGGTCCTTTTCTCTAGTTTGAGAGAGAACAGTTTCTGGCTGTTATTGTGCTTTTCACAGCTTTATGCACTCTATTCAGATGTCATCCTCCTCTGTACAAGCCATGAGGGGATGTGCAAAAGAGATTTGCAATTCAAGCTACCTCCTATGTGTATTTCTCAAGGGGTAACAGTATTTCAGTAGTTCTTATTTTTTTTTCTTTTCCTTCATTTTTCTCTTCATTCTGTTAAGTGGCTAATTATACTTAGACATATTTAGTTCTGGTTAATAATTGTATTTTCAGCCTTCTTCCTTGCCCAGAGAATAAAATAGAGAACCTGAATAGATCAGCTCTGTGTAGAGCCCTTATATTAGTGGTAAAAAAAAAAAAAAAAAGGTTATATATCTAGGAAGACATTCCAAGTCTCATGTCCCCACTCCACCTCTCCTGCTTCTCTCCCCATCTGATGATGCTGTAATATCCCCAGCACTCACTCATTTGATTCATTTTGGAGAAGTTGAAAAATAACAGTGAGATAATTCTGAGGAATTTCTGCCCCTTGATGACACGTTCCAACTTGTATTCTTGAAGTTACATATATTTTTTTTCCTTTCGCTTAGTCTGCTTTTTTATGCTCTACAATTTTTTCTACCTTTTTAAAAGTGACTTAGGGTTGTTTATTACATTTGGTGGAGGGAGGTTTTACAAACTGCATTCAGTATATTTCCCCAGGAAGATAAACTAGACTTTAAAATATATATAGTTGCAAGAAATGATCTTTTCATGCAGTATTGTTCAAGTAGCTTCTTCACAAATACCACATGGATTCTCTAAACTAATGAATTCATTTTCAACTCAATATCCAGATCTTTAGACTGAAGAATGCTGCTTAACTCCCATTCACTATTTGTGCTGACATTATTGCTGTTGGCAAATTCAGATGATAAAAATATCTTCTTTGTGCTTCTGCTAAGATTAGTACCTGGCACATAATAAATATTTATTAACTCTGAGCCCTTACCATCCATCATCTGTGTTGTCATATTTACACTGAGATCTGGGATTTTTTTTTCCCCAGAACCTTAATTTCAGATTAAATTTCAGATTATTCTCAATTTTCTTCATTTCCATTTGCATTCTCACTAGATGCATTAAACTTCTTATTTGAATCAACAACCTGAATATAATGTAAAATTGTTTGAAATTAGTTATATTTAAATAATTTTATTTTTTTTTCTTATGGGGAATTAAAATATTTCAATTAAATATTTCAATCAAAATATTTAATAAAATGCAACTAAGTTATAATTTTGAATCTGTAGATTAGTAAACATTTTTAAACACACGCTAGGTCAGAATATGAAAATTTCATTTTATTTTTTTTAAAGTTCTTACATGGATTGCAAAACACTGAAAAATCAGACGGTCTAGTAACAATAGCATTTTCTCTAGTTGCAATGCTAATAACATCCTGCTTTAAGACAATGCAAAATTACCAAAGTCTCTAATTGGTTTCTAACTAGAAAATTTTCAGCTCTCTGTACATTTACCAACAAACACAATATTAGGCAGTCTGAGAAAACCAAAATCTATTTTTTGGCACACATATTTCAAAGAATATAATTTGCTTACATAAAAATTTTAAAGAATATAAACCCCAAAATATTGTCCCCAAATTTTAATTTCAAAAGAGAACTCAGGGAAATGTGCCACATTTATTTTGTGGCTTTAATGTCTGCTCATCTTTCCAATGACTCTAGAGACTGTGAAAACTTTAATGTGAGAAGGAGGACTATAACTATATGTGGAATTAGAAGTAGTTGAAAATGACAAACACTATAAACATCAACAGAAGTTTCTGCTCATGGTATTAGAGAGATCTCCATTTTCTGCCTCTAATACTGAGGAAATTAGAAGAAACAATATTGAAAGACTCTTCTAGTCACAACATACTGTGATTCGATGATAAAAACATCTCTAGATACCCTGAAAGGATACTCAGTCCTACACCTCTAAATACTCCCCTCCTAATAATCTCACCTCTAGTTCTTACCTCTCTTAAATCTTATTGAACTTTTGAACAGAAATTCAGATTGAGGAATTTGGAAATTTCTAATCCCATTACCAGATAAGGTGGAAACAAGGGGAATGGAGCAAACATTTTAGTTCATAAAGGAATATGTTTTACCGACATGTCAAATTCCCCTGTGATATTAGAATCTTTACTAATATTAGTACTGGTATTATATTTGAAAAATATATTAAGAATTATACTTATTCTGAAAAATACTCAGCTTTGATAAAGTTCCCTTTTAGCTAAAATTGGCAATTTTAAGCTGAAAACTTTACCTACAATGTGACTATTTTTATATTCTCTAAAAATTATTGGGCAGAGAGTAGACTGGAGATAAAACATTATGTGTGTGGATATTGTGGCTTAGTTCTTCTGAATCTCCCTGCCGTGCAGTGTTCAGAAGGGAAATCTATATCATTACTTTCTTTTATTAAATGGTATTTCTCAGTCTACATTATCACATTGGAAAATTTGCTATAACAATTTCCAACAGACTTTGACATAATTTGCTACCAAAAAAATAAATAAATAAATGCCAAAGTGCTAGCTAAATGTGTTGGTCATTCTGAGTGAGAGCATTTCTTACATTACACCTTAGCTATATTTCAGCCATTCACCTAATAGGATAAGGCTAGTACCATATTCTTTAAATATTTTTAAAGATCTAAAAAAGAAGTAAATGATAAAGGGTGACTATTTTGTAAAAAAAAAAAAAAAAAAAAAAATTTAGTTACAAAGCAAGTCTGAGATGGCTTGAGAGATTTAAGGATTGTGAAACATTGCAATTTAAAAATCAAGAATGAGAAGATTTCAGTGAGAGGCTGCACAGCCTCCCTAGTGACTTGCAGGAACCCATGAATCAATGTGCTGAGGAAATTCTCAGTGATGTGGGGAAGGGAGGAACTGCCGGGAAGATAAAAGCTGCCAAGTATAAGCTAATACTGTTTATTAGTTTCTTAAGGCTGACAAAAGTTATCGCAAACTTGGTGGCTTAAAACAACAGACATTTATTTCCTCATGGCTCTAGAGGTCTGAGATTTAGATATTCTTAGGCTTGGCTCCTCCTGGAGGGTCTGAGGAAGAATCTGTTCATGTTTCTCCCTTTAGCTTCTGGTGGCTGCTAGAAATTCTTAACAATCCTTGCCTTGTCAACCCACCACGCTAACCTCTGATTCTGTTGTCACATGGCTTCTTCTCCTGTTTCTCTGTTTTTCTCTTCTGTCTTTCATAAGAACAGCGATCACTGGATTTAGAGCCCACCCTAAATCCAGGAATAAGCTCATCTTGATAGTTTTAATACATTTGCAAAGACTCTTGTACCAAATAAGGTCACCTTCATAGGTTCCCAGGGTTAGGACTCGGACACACTTTTCGGGGGCGGGGGCACTAGTAAACCCACTACACGTAAGTGGTTTTAGGTAGAAGGAAATTTTAAAGGTGATATTCAGTCAAAATTTTTATTAAACCATGGATCTGAAAAATTCAGGGAACTTAATGGAATTCTGTAAAGTTTACTTTTTGTTAACTGGTGTGATAATTCAGGTCCTTTGAGAAACACACGCAAGAAATTCTAGAGACATCTATGAAGGATAAAAAGGGGAGTAAGGGCGAAAGTAAGCAGGGACACATTCAGAGTGTGAAGCAGGTCTAACACTTAAAGAGGACAAGGAAGATTTGGTGATGGACAGAGGGGAGGGGGCTTTGGGAGCTGGGAGAACAGGGGTAAGGGTTAAAGAAGTACAAATCAGTAGTTGATAGATGGTCATGGGGATGGGGAGCACAGCATAGGGAACGCAGTTAGCATTAATATGTTGGCTAGGTTGGAGGGCCAGGGAAGGGAGGGAGCAATTGGGGGAATCATTTTAGGAACTAACCAATGTACTGTATACTTGAAACTAAGTAAAATAAATTATTTTTTTTAAAAAAGGGTAACATGAGCAATATAAAGTAAAAAAAAAAAAAGAAGAAGAAGAAAAGGAGGAAGAAGGAAGATTGGGTAGCACTGCCACAGATGTGGTGAGGCTCTGGGCCAATTTGGAGCTCCTGAGCAAACCTTGTCCGCTGGAAGAATGCTGTGATAGAACCTGAATTTACTACCACAACTGTGCTTGGTCACTGTCCAGGAGCAGTCCAGGGAGAGCATGGCCTCAACATCAATGCTTTAGTAAATTCAAAGTGTAAGTACTAAATGATGAGAATGAAATAGTCAAAGCTCAGGTAAAAAGCTTTCTGTCACCACCCATCAAAGTTCCAAGAAGAACTCAAGTAGAAAGAACATTTTGCAAGCATAGCTCTTTTGATATTTCTAGGGCACGTCCTTCTAGGATTGTTGATTGTGACATAATGTATATGTGTCTGTATGCCTCCCAATACCACTGATATTATTACAGCCAAGAGTACTGGCAACCTTGAAAGCATGTTACATAATGTTGGTGATGTATTATCTGGAGGGGGGTACTGATGCAGATGCCTTTGCTCTGATGAAGGATTAACCCGTTTCCTGTTTAGAAAAAAAAAGTGCAGCTCACTGCCAACATTAATTTTATATAAACATGCTTTTTGAGGCTGAAGCAAATCTGACTGGTTTTCAATGTAAAAAGAAAATATAAAAATTGTTCTTGGAGTTATTTCTAAAGAGAACTTCTCTCTATTCCTAATGTAACAGAAATGTATATGATGATCAGTATTTATTTATTTTTTTTGGCGTGGTAAATTTCAAAATGCAGAACAACACAAAGTAGAACAACACATTCTGCACAAAAATATCTTGTTTCTCTCCAGATCTTCTTGCCATCCTTGTCATTGTGCAAACAGCACACTTTGCAGCAACCGGCTGGATTCTGTTTCCCTTATGTTGGTGGTGTGTTCTTGGGGAAATGTCTTCCGGACAGGTGAAGAGGTATGACATCATCAAAGAATGGACAACCTTGAAGAAGTAGCTGCCCTGGATTGTGATGCTTTTCTAGCATTCTTTTAATCAACATTGGTCTTAAGTTTACATGGCTGATTGTGTGCTCACGAATGTCTTTCTTGAACAGGATGTAGGAATTTAGCACTGTCATGTTTAGAAGGTGACAAAGAATTTCTTACACCAAAACTTGTGACTTTTGTGCTCAGTTAGATAAGAAGTGAGCATCTGATCTGATCAGCCAAAATGCTCTCATATTCTCATTATAATCCACAATGATCACATGGCTTCTCAGTTTTCTTTCCATCTCTGTTGTCTACTTCAATCACAATGTCACTGTGAAATGTTGAAAACATTGTCACCTCCTTCTCATCACACCATTTCAGTGCCATAAATTCACCACAGAGTCTGACAGTTGTCCCCTTTGCAATCCCTTTTTTCAGATCACTTGGCATTTGTTTTCTGTTCAAAAGAGCTATCCCAACAACTATAGTCCTGTTTTAATGTAATTCTCTGAAAAGCATTGGGGATGCATAGCAAACTCTGGGGGGGGGGGAGGGGAGGAGTAAATTTAGGGCTGTAATCTGCAAGTTATTTCAGGATAAACACTGAAGAAGCAAGCGTTCCCCTCAAGTATTCTAGAGGCAAACAGGAAATGGGTTAAATCCTCCTGAAGGGAGTAAGAAAGCATTCAAATGGATCAATTGGGCTACAGTATAAATAGCCTACCTAACGATTAAGTATGAAGAAAAGACACCATTTTATGTTTTTTTGCTAACTGTTCAAAATTTTTTATGAAGAGAGCTAACCAGACATCTTAGACCTAGTATAGAGACCAGATATTCTACTGTGGACAGTGAAAATGTTGACAAATAGCTCATATGCACACAGCAAGGAGTTACAGCAAGGAATTTGTTCAACTTAATTATTGGTGTGGATTGGGAGAAGAGAATTTATAAATACTTAATGCAAATCTTTAAATAAATTTTAGATCAGGCAGATAAAAATAATTTGGCAAGGGTATGTAATCGTGACACAAATATGAGTATCACATATTCTCATATTATCACAAGTTCTATTGACACACAGTGAACAGATGTGGAATTTGAGTTTTAAGCCTCCTATTGTTATTATCTATGGCATCAATTGATAGTTCACAGACATTTGTTCTCACAGTTAAAAGAGCCAACTGGAGAAACTGTTCCCTGGTTCCATGTACTTGGACATGGCCTTATACTTAGACATGGCTGAATGTTAGACATGGTCTCTCTTACCCCTTCACCAGTTCCCTCCTGATCATCCTTCCCCTTTGACTGCGTATTCCTCCCTTTTTTCACTACTAAACTTCAATTAGGAAGTCCTCAAGAGTTTGATTTTAAAAACTACTTAGACTCTTTGTTGCTTTTGTTTTGCTCAAGGGCTTTTTTTATTCACTCTGTCTTTAAAATATTATTTATTCTTCAAGTATCTGCTTAGAAGGAAAAGTAATTTATATCTAATACTTTACACAGCAGTATCATTGTATACTGCACACATGTGCACTAATAAGCTTTCAAGGTTCTAGATAATTAGGTGTTATATGATTAAATAATTGGTGCTTTTGTGCTTTCTATTATGCAAAAGTCTCCACTGAGTTTTGCATAGGTGTTTCAGTATTTACTATTACTCAGGAAATTTTGGTGGAATGTTTTAATAGGCTGGGTATGCATTTTTATTTTCACTGTTAATGAATAATGACACAGAGCCCTATATTATTAAAAAAATCAATAGTCAACACATTTTTAATAATGGATTAGATTCAGATAAGGAAGGATGTATACATTACACTCATTAAGTAGAAATAAAATGTATAGTCAGTTAATTCAAAGTAACTGAAAAACAGAGGAAATAATGAAGAGACCACAAGAGTGAGAAATGCCAGGAATAGCACTAAAATTTAACCAAGCGTTTTGGAGGGTCTTAATAAACCTGAAGAGTATAGTTCCAATATCACCTGCTCTAAAAAAGGGGTCCTATCCTTAAATTTATAATAAAAATGTAAAGTTATCAAAAATGAGGGCTGCGAAACATATAATTAAACTACTTCCAACAACAGAAAAAGTTCTAGAAAGGATTATGGGAAGGCTTTGCAGTGGAGAAGAGATGAAATCACCAAGAGATGTAAATGGATCATAAATAAAAGTGATTATACTAACCTATATCTTTGGGATATTCTTTTGTATTGCAATTTGTCAAACATCATAATAAAAGCATGTTAACATTAGACAGTTACATTTTTGCGAATACATATTACCTCACAAGTTTTTTACACTGTCCGCTGCAAAAGAGGAGTAAAAACTCTGACGACAAGCTCATTTTTCTGGTGGTGTGACATCTGTACATCAGCTTGAAATACTAGAATGTGTGACAGCCAGTTGCTTTGTTTGCTTTTGGCCCTCACTTGCATTAGTGTTATTTGCTTTCACCTATAGAATTGTGAGGAGTATAAGGACCAATTAAAAGTCTATTTGAATCACTGGGCATAAAAGATTTATAAGCCATGGAGAAATCATCTTGATTTGTAATAGGAAGAATCTGAGAAAGACTGGGGAAAGCATCTCCCCCAAAGTTAGAATTGATCTGGAGAAAAGCCATTTAAGAGAATTCCAATTAAACTCATGATTATTACCTAGCAAGAACTTCTTGCCAGGGGCACATTATCTAAGCACATACAAAATTATAATGAAAATTTTAAATTGTTCCACTTAAGATCAAAAATTACAGAAAAGCTAAGAAGCAGTGTAAGTGGAAAGTGTCAGTGATCTTAGGTTTCGTCTTATTCATATATTATCATCATTGCTATTTTGCTATGGCATACCGGTTTTGTTTGAATGTTGTTCTGAATGAGGTTACTGGATTAATAATTGACCCTTTGCAAATGTTATTTAAGTCTTAATCGGATTACAATTGGATATCAATTATCCTTTTTTTACATTTAAAAATCTATGTAGTCATATGCAAGTCTTCTCCAAATTATTTGATTTTTTTAATGAAAGTCCAAATAAATAAAGACAGATGGCCAGCTAAGTAATACTGACAGCAAATTTATCCAAATTTATGAGATTTTTCAAAAAAATTTGTTATTATCTTAGAATTCCCTCCTCCCTTTCCTAAGTCTCCTTTCAATACAGATTTCTTCACTTGCCTCAACCCTCACTGTCCAGAGTGACATTATATTAAGTGGCACATATCCCCTGGCTGTTATGATAAAAATAATCTTAATGTTTAAAGGCAAGATCATTGTATATTTTTAATGATTACATAGTTAATGTCTATTAAAAAGGAAACCAGAAAGTACTTAAATGTAAAAAGATATAACCATCCATAATTTCTCTACCTTAAAATGACAACTATTATCATTATAGTGATATCCTTCTGGAATATTTTAAATATGTATGTATAAAATTTAAAAAACTTGGGTTAAAAATTATAAAAATGAGATTAAAGATTACATGGCATCTTTCAGCTACTTTTACACTTAATATATTTTAAATATTTTTGTTAACTACTATCATTAGTATTGGTTGAACAGTGTGTCCTTGTGTAGATGCACAATAATTTTATTTACTAATCTCTTATATTTGAGCATTTAAACTACTTAACATTTATATTAATAATAAAAATATAATAAAGGTGACATACATACATCTTTGAAACATATTTGATTCTGTTCTTAGGATAAATTCCTAAAGGTTTGATGAATGAGTCCAATATGTTCTACATTTTAAGATTATTTTACACACACTAATTTGCTCTTTAGCAATTTTGAACCAATTTAATTTGTCGTAAGAGTGTGTAAGTACAAAGTGTTTGTTATTGTGCATGGAATCTGAACATAATTCAAATGTGATGCAAATCTACTTGAATTCTACCTACAATAATTATATGCTCAAGTAAAATGCCACATCTCTGTGAATATACTAGTAGACATAGGTATTACTAGTAAATTCTGTTTTTCTTGCACTGTAGTAGAATAATTAGTAAGCATCATGCCCTTAAAGGATAAGGATTAAGTGACTAAAGAGAAGTGCTCTGAAGTAGAAAGAGCACAGGATTCAGAATTAGGAGACCTGTACTGCTAGGGCAAATGCATTCCTCAGAACTATTTATTTCTTAAGTATAAATAAAGATGATAAATTGGGCAATTTCTAAGTCTTTTGCAATTATAAACCCTCTGTATCTGCTATATTGCAAGCTTGATTAAGCTAATGACCATGACTTGTTTTCTTAGTTTTTTCCATAGCACCTAGTGCATAAAGTACTTTGCTTAAACAGTCATTTTTGTGTGCATGCAGATCAAATTAAAATCTATTTTTGAATAAGTATGCTAGCTGCTTATTGAATCTCATAGGATTATATAAAAATAAAGAACTGATTTTCCAGTATTAATTACACTCTAACCCTTTGCAAATGGAGTCATTCTTCCAGTTGCTTGATATTTTTAGAAAATAGAGAAAAAAGTTTAGGTGTTATACAAAGTTTACAAACATGATACACTCAGTCAACTAAGAAAGCATTGGTTTTATATATTGCCTTCAGCTAAGAGTCGAAGGAGCTGACTTTTAACTTTCACTCTGAATTTTAAATGAGTATTAGTTCATTTTTATAACTTTAAATGTAATATAAATTACTTAGTAGAAAGAAGAAAACATTTGTTCTTATTTTTATTCCAGTTGCTTAAATTAACAAAGGAAAATTTTTAAAGATTCGTCATCTCTGAATTATAGCCACCCTCTGTTACATTATTTTATTTTTAATTATAAAAGTACTGTGATTTTAATTACCATTTTAGAGTAAAATGGTCAAAATAACAATTAAAATAACCAATCAATACTAAAGGAAATGACCATAAAATAAAAAATAAGGTCTCTCACAAACCTCAGAGTTAACTGTTTTAGGCATTTCTGTTCTGTTTAGCCATCTGTTTCCTGTCACAGTATCTATTTATTGTCTGATATATTAAAAAAAAAAATGTTGTTTATACACCTCCCCCAACACACACACAGATATTAAAAATTATCTCTGGTTATAAATATAAAACTGGTTATATTATCAGTTTTAGTTTTTCTTATTAATGCTAAATAACTAAATATTTTACTAAAAACTCTATTTCTTGATCCATTGATTTCAGAGTGACAGTTGTCTGTTTTCTATGGAGTGTGGGAATGTTGTTTAACTATACTCACACTTCACTAATCTTTTTCCCAACTTTTCCTAACTACATCTTTACTTGTACATTTTTATTCTGCGAATGGAGATTCTTCTTCTATAGTTAATGTAGCTGGGCAAATGACCAGATCAGATGTAAAAACAGGACATGGAATGCTAAGAAATGATCTATGTTGATCTTAAAATGGGACACTTTAATAATGTTATGCTAAGGTTATACTTTCTTCATGCTTTCTCTTCCCTGCTTTTTCCAGCTGGAAAATGAACAGAACCTACCCGCACCTGAGAGTGTGTAATAAACGGCAGGGCCACAGGATAAAAATAATGTGAGCCCAACAACGATCCCTGAAGTAGAGCCATGAACAGATCTGGAACATTCCCCATCTGACTAATTTGGAGGGGAGGGAATATAAACTATTTTTTTCTTTAAACCTCAGAAATTTGGGTTTCTGTTTTAGCACCTTAGCCCACCTTAAACAAACGTACTTTAGTATTTTGCCAATTTGTTGATTCTCAAATTTCAAAACTACTTAGCAGCATTTATAATAATAGGTATATAATGGTAGAATTTACTTCTTAACTAGTGTGATTGGACCTCAAGGGAAGGATCTGTAAAGCTAAATAATCTTGTTTCATTTGAAAATGAATATTCAAAGTATCAAGTACACTCTATTTTCTTATATCTCATCAATTCAAAACATGCTCTTTTAGTTCTCATAGTATTTTGAGCATGATAGTCTTATATAGATTTTTTCAAAATTTCTAAATGCATTTTTTATTCTTTCTGAGATGTTTACCAAATACATTTTATATCTCTAACATTTTGTCTTATGTTCAACATAGATCTATCATTTACAACTTTAAATATTTTACTAAAAACTATTTATTGATTCACTGATTTCTGATATTTAAGGTTCTCTTCAACTAGATTGTGTGTCTCAACAATTTTTATGTTGGCATCATAATTTTAGTTTTGGAGGTGTTGCTGATCTTTGATTGTTTCTATTTCTTCATAGACTTTCTTGTTTTACAATGGAGTATGCTCTTAAATTTAACATTAATACATATAAATGCCTTTTTTAGTATAATAGAATTAAGCTTATAGTTTAATTTGTGCAGAATTGATTTTTTTCAAAATCAGTTCTTTTTAGTTATAAACATGAAATATTGTTCCTTTTACTCATGTCACCTTTAAATTTTCATTACCCCTTTAAATAATATATTTTTACTTTTTAATTACATTTTCTAGTTGTTTTTTTAATATAAAACTTTTTTTCTGTTTAGATCCTGTATCCACCAACTAGCTACTTCAGTTGTTAATTCTCAAAATGTGTCCATAAAATCTTTGAACTTTAAAAATAGATGATCATATCACCCATGGACTGTAATTTGCTCTTTCTATTCTGATCCTTTTATCTTTTGTTTCTTTTCTTATAATGAACCTTCATTATAATGTTCAATAGAAGTAGTGACAATGGGCATGTTTCTTAAATTCCTGATTTCAGAGGTAATACTTGTACTATTTTGTCAATGAAAATGACATTTGTTATAATTTTCTGTATAATACTTTAAGTAAAATTAGGACACTTTCTGATATTCCAGGTTTACAAAGAATTTTTAATCATGAATATGTGTTAAGTATTACTGAATACTGTTAGTGCTTCATTTTCAACATGAATCTGTTATTGGAAATTGCATTAATTGCATTTTCAGTGTTAAAAACTTTTCATTCCTAGAGTAAATGCAATAAAATTAGGATATATTGCATTGTTTTCAAGTATCACTACCTTTTGGTTTGTCCCCCTCAACTCATGTTCTTTTTTGTATTCTACTGCCTTGTATGTTGCACCCTGTAATCTATTCTTTTAGTGGAGGATACACCATAAATCAAACTACAAATAGTTAACATTGGGAAATTAGATAATTTTAATAAAATCTGAATAAAAGAGCCATTGAATATTTGAATCATGTTTACTTCTCTTCCAAATTATATGCTATTTTTGATTAGAATTTCAGTTATCTATTTTTTAATGCTCATGACAAATTATTACAATTATTCATATACTTAAAATTGCTTTAATTTCCTGATATTTTTAGACTTTTCCCCAGGGTAACCTAGCTTCTTCATTCTATTATCTCTTCTGTGTTAGCACTTTTTTCAATTTTTTGGCCTTTGGGAATTTTTTAATAATAGTTCTTGTGAGTTCAACAATAATACATTTCAATGTAGGTTTGCTGTTGAAAGTCTTTTCAATGTGGCTAGTCTGCCACACTGCTAGAAAGAAAGTCTCTCATTCTTTTCCTAGAATACAGTTATCATAAACTTGTTGCATAATATTAACAAGCCCTATATCCCCACGGATTGTAATATGGAGATAACAATGTACTTTCTGTGGAAAAAGAGAAAGAGTCAGCTAAATATTTTTGAGTGATTTTATATTTTTCATTTTTTCTTGGCAGTATATACTTATTTTATCATATGACTTTCAGTTTCAGAAAAAAAAGTTAAAAGTAATGAGATATAAAAATAACACTTCAAATGTTTAGAAATAGCTAACCGGCTTTTTAAAATAATTTTTAGATATTTTAGTAGTAGCATCTCAACAAAAGTATAGAAAATAGCTGGCAAACTCCTAACTCTAGAACATAATTTCAGTATTTCTTTTTCTAAACATCTTGCTTTGTCAATTGATTTGCTTTTAAGTAAAATATTTTGGCTCTAAATTCTGACTCCTTCCATCTAGCTCATTAAAATCAGATAGATGATAGATGATAGATGATAGATGATAGACAGATAGATAGACAGACAGATAGATATGAAATCATGCATGTAATTAGCATAAATCTTATTATAATTCACCATTAAATTACATTAAATCCATTCACTGTTGTACTTTTGTCAGCAGAATGGAAAAAAGACAGAGGTCTCCTTAGAACTGAACTAGAAATCCAAGGCCACCTGCAATAAAACATGTGGGAGAGAGCAATAACAGGAAGAGTATGACACAAAGAAACTTATACATCAGTAGAATAAAGACATGCTCTGGGCCCATAGCAGCATTGCAGTGAGTAGCGAGCCACAGTAGGGAAAATCAGAGAAAACCCTCTGCTACCTTGATCCCAGGGAAAAGCTTACTGATATTGGAGGAGAAATAGAAAAAGCTCTAATGCCCAGAACATTGATTGTCCTCATATGAAGTAGAGTTCTGTTGACGCTGAAGGAAAGTTAGAACCACTGAGAACCTTACCCATCAGGATCAGATATACAGAACCATTCAAGTCTGAGGATATAGCAGATTATATGAAACCCTCCACTGCCACCTTTATCTCACCAAAATCCATGTGCATGAACCATGTCTTTTATTTTCTGTATTCTGATGTTCTGACATCTTGGGGTCTTGCTGACCCTGGAGGGACTGTCCCTTTATTCATAGAGATAGCAAAAAAAAAAAAAAAAAAAAAAAATACCTGTAAGTATACCTTTCATAGATAAACCAATCAGTCCAAAGGTCATACTCTAGTCATCTCTATTTTGGAGCTCTCACACTTTGTGCCGTTATCCCTCTGCCCTAATTGCTCCAGATCAGGTACCAGACTATTAGGGAAAGCCCCTGCAACCCACCACCTACTTAAATTATTCAAATTAACCAATCCTAAAACTGCTTACACTTTCTAACCCATTTCTTTCCACAAATATCATTATAAAGTCTCTTGCCATGTTTTCTCTTCACTCCCTATTTTCTGACCAACCCTGGTGCTTCCACATGTGGTCCCCAGGGACAGGGTATATGCCTTTCTCTCAGGATCTGTGAGTACAATAAACCAAACTGTCTTTTCAACTGCAATCATCCCCCTATCTGTTGTCCTAATAATAGAACATATTTTTTAAAACACCATATACTAAGTAACATAAAACAGCAGCCTCCTTCTGAGAGACGAGAAGATTTACTCCCTCGTTGTATTTTCAAAAAACAATTGATAGTTTTAAGTTTAAAATATAAGGCCATGATCTATTTTGAGTTAATTTTTCATAATGTGTAAAAGTTAGGCTTATTTGTTAGTTTTTTTTTAATTTGTTTGTTTGCTTAATAGATGCCCAGTTGCTCAAGTACTATTTATTTAAAGGTATCTTTCCTCCATTGAGCTTGTGCACCTTTGTCGAAAATCAGTAGGAATATTTTTGTGAGTTTATTTCTGGTGTCTTTATGATTCTATGGATTTCTGTCTCTATCTTGAAATTATCACACAGTCTTGATTACTATTGCTATATAATAAAGTTTTGAAATTAAGGATGCTAATTTTTCCCACTGTATTTTTTTCCAAATTATTTTGGTTATTCTAGTTCTTTTCCTTCTTGTCATATAAATTTTAGAAGGGCCTTCTCTATATCTACTAAAAAAAAATTTTCTGAGATGTTAATAGTATTTGTGTTAAATTTGTATATTATTTTAGGGAAGAATTTTCATTTTTGTTGTGTTGAAATTTTCAAACTATGAACATAGCTGTCCATTTATTTGGATTTTATTAGATTTCCTTTGTCAGAATTTTTTTAGTTTTCAACACATAAGTTTCGAACACATTTTCCTATACTGACACCTTAATATATTTTTGAGTAATTATAAATGATATTGTTTTGAATTTCAATGCTCATGTGTTCATTGCTGATATATAGAAATAAAATTGACATTAGGAAGCTTATCTTGTATCTTGACATAAATAATTTGAAGAGGGGTTTTGGGGGTAGATTCCTGGGAATTTTCAACATAGGCAATTATGTCATCTGCAAATAGTGATATTTCTAATCTATATCCTTTTCATTTCCATTTCTTCCCTTAGTCAAAGGGCTAGAAATTCAAAATACTAATACATGCAACAAGAACGAGTTCAAAAGCATTATGCTATATGAAAGGAGCCAGAAAACAGAAAACCTTAAAACAACAACAACAACAACAACAACAAAAGATACACTTTATGACTCCATTTTTATGACATTCTTAAAAAGATAAACTGTAATGACAAAAATCAAATCAATGGTTGCCAGGGGCTGGGTATAAGAGTGAACTGACTTAAAACAGGCTAGAGAAAACTCTTCGGTATGATAAAAACTGCAAGTTAAAAATTTTAAAGCAGTTAAAATAATACATTAGTACATGTCTAAAATACTTTGTGGAATGCTTTTATACATTATCTCATTTAATTACCATACAAATTCTTCTATGTAGCTCATCTTATCTTTTGTTACTTAAACTTAATGAGACTGAGTGAAAAGAACCCAGAGATTTCCCAAAGCCTCATGGGGAAATAAGTTGAGACATGAAGTTGCAATTGGATTGACTAATCTATAAGTTTTCTGTATATCATTTGTTATATTGCTTATTCTGGTATGTTATGCTATGCTAGTATATGATTTTTAAAACTTCACACCTCAAGTAGAGTAGGTGTTAATGTAAGTTAAAAAAAATCCAACAGTTTGTTTTAACGGATGGTTACAGAGGGGCAAGATGGTGAGAGAATAACACTGAGGGGCCTAATAAAGTGCAAACCAGTCCCTGAAGAGAGATAACAGAAGCATGGTAAAGGCAGCATAATCAGTGTTGTTTTGCCTATTATTTTTAATAAATAGAAAAACTTACTGGTGCATCTTGAAAATTATGCCTTCAATCTGCTTTTCTAAAAGGTTCACAGAGGTTGTTTTCAGTTTTTACATTAAGTATCTAATTGCTTCCATCAGAAATTAAATATGAGCACATCTGTCTTCTTATTGGTTATTCCTTTGTCAAATGTTCCAAAGCAATCAAAAACGGACACTAGGATGAATCACAGATCAGAGGGCACCTTGCCAGGTGAAATTGTCTAAGGAATATTCTGACAGTTTTCAGTACTGTATTACCTAAAATAGCCAAGTAGGTGGGTGGGGATGTTATTACTGTTCTAGAAATAGATTTCCTTACAAATGGCAGAAAGCCTTGACAGAATTCTGACTGATAGTTGTACAGTCATTTACCTTGTTTCAGACCTATCATCTGTTTTGCCTTCCCAGAGCAAAGTGTTCTAACAGTTACCAAATATGAGAATGAAGAAGTACTGTGGTTTATTCATTTTACTCTAATCCCCAAATCCAATTAGCATTCAGCCTTGTCATGTAGCTAGCTACCCTTCTAATGCTTTTTTCAGTTACATGCAGTTCTGTGGCTCTGATTAAAAACAGTGGGTGGCCTTGATCACTTAAAATCATTGGGAGCCTAGCAATAAAAGAGAATGAGATCCAACAAGATAGAAACTACATGACGGTCCAAAAGAAAACCACATTGCCAAGTGCCAAGAACCACATTTTCATCTTAAACCATCCACTGACAAGATTAGGTAAGAAAGATGGAAAATCAAATAATACTCATATTTTTGCAATATTAATTTGAATAGACAAGAAAATATTATTGTGGCTACTCTATGCCACGTACTCTTTATATTTATATTAATTATCTCACTCATCCTCATAATGATTTCTGATGTACACATTATTTTCTCCATTTTACAAAAGTGGCAAGTGAAGATCAGAGATGCTAAATAACTTATCCATGTTCATAGATAGCAATGAAGACCTCAAATCTCTTCGATCCTAATGACTAAAATATATTTTGGAATTTTCTTTTTTGTCTCCCAAACCTATCATTATATAATTCAGTTTCTAATTCATCAATTAACCCCCTAGCTTCTCAACTGGACTTTCTTTTAATAACCTGCTATATCTTTGAGATATCTATTCTAAATCAATTTATGTCTTAATATGAGATTAATTAGATAACTGCCAGGAATGAAAGAAGATCACTGCCCAATTAGTAAAAAAAAATATTTATAGTTTGGGGGATGGTTGACAAAAGACTATTAGAGAAGAAATTTTATTAGGTAATAAAGAATACAGTATAGGTATAAAGAAATAACAAAAAAAAAAGTCTCTAGATACTGCTATGGAAACTGTTCCAAGATTTAAGTTAAAAAAAAAAAAAAGCAGAGAGCAAGAGAATATGTGTACCTTAGAGAAATTTTGTTTAAAAGGAAGGATAATAATATGTATTAGATTTTACTTACATTTGCAAAAAGAGGCACTGGAAAGGTAAATAGTTAGCAATAATATAATGGCTAGGTGGAGAGCTAGAGGAGAGAAAGGGCAATTACAGGGATTGTTTTATAAACTATATAAATGTCTTACCAATGTACTCTGTATACTTGAAACTAATAATAAAATAATTTTTTTTAAAAAAATAGAGAGCCAGAGCTAAGGAAAGAAATGAATGGAAACAGCCCCTCACTGTTATGGAAAAGAGACTTTTCAGATTGTTCCCATTTCTTGTGGTTTGAACTTTTAAATTACATACATATTTAACCTAGTCCATAGTGAAAAAGAAAAATGTTAAGGACATACTTTTAGAATAGTCAGGATAGTCAGAAGAATTGGGTCAGTAGTTGATAAGAGGTATCTTGAGCAAGATCTGGCATAGAGTTTCAATAATTTACTGTTTAAGTGAAAGTGGGATAACATTGGACACTGGGTCAAACAATCCTGAGTATAAGTACCAGCTTCCTTTTTGCTAGCTATGTGATATTTGCAGGATACTTAACACCTGTGAGTTTCAAATGTGTTATCTAAAACAGTAATGGTATCGACTTCAAAAGGATGTAATGAAAATTAAATAAAACAATGAACGTAAGGTACTTGATCCATAGAAAATGTTTTGATTAGAGTTAGGAATTGCCATTATTGCCATCACTGTTATCACAGAAGTAGAAAGGAAATACACAGTTTCCCTTGGAAGCCACCCAAAGGACTGAAACTAAGCAAGTCTCAATGCAAGTAGCTGGACAATGACAGGCAGAACTCAAGGAAGGGTTTCATATATTTTGTGCAAAATCAACCTTTTTCTAATGTTTCTATGAATGACAACAATGGTGGCTGTAGATACTTACAGTAAAAACAGACTGGTGGACTCAAGTCAAAAGATAAACATTAAGCCAACCCTTCACCATATTCCCCACCTCCCACCAAAAAAAATCTGAGCTAACTTTGAAAGTTCTTTTGTAAGTGTAACATTAGAATACTTTTGGTTTGTTAAATATAGCTACACCTCATCTTTTCATAAACTGACTTTAAGGAAAAGGTACCAGCATACCTACAATTTTAACATTAATCTCTTTATACTTTTTCTATTCAAATACTTTCAATTTAATTCACTAGAGAAATTCTCCCTGATGAGAATATAATACTGATGCTATAAAAAGAAATTCTATATGAAATTAGTTCCACTTTAAGTTGAATTTCTTGAAATCATCAGTTAAGAATATACAAATTAAATCTAAGAAAAAATATTCTTTCAGCAGAAGCACTAACATTTTAGTTAAGAAGAAAAGACAAGTATGCGAAAATATAGACTGATACAGAGTCATGTGATACAAAATTACCAATTGAAATTCTTTAAAAAAAATACTGCACATAACCAACCACACTGTATATGATACACATTTTAGAGTTTCAAAAGGAAAGTGAAAACCGGAGACAAGAGCTGGGAAGCTTTTAGAATTCCTAGAGGAAAAGGGTACATCATTTATTCTACATAAATATTACAGTGAATATTAAGAAAAATAATGGTTGTTGGAAATAGATTCTATAAGAAATGCTATGGTAAACTTCTTAGATTCAGAAAAGAGAACTATTGAAATGAGATCCCTTTCCTCATCTTGCCTTGTGGAGACATGGTATTTCACCACTACTGTCCCAAGAAAACACTCCTATCTTTTCTCCCCACACTTCTTACCTATAATACTCAAATGCTACATTTCCACTGTTTCCTAGATGCATTCAATCTGCTTTGCCTTCTCTGTCTGGGTTTCTGTACACCATTAGGACATTTAGCTTTTAGAAATCAGGGAAGACTGAAAGTATCACTCAAATATTTTGTGTAATTAGTGCTTAAGAGTTTTTATAAAGGTGATTAATATTGCTTGCCAGAGGCCAAAAAATGCATAGATACCTTAGTTTTTACAAAAAGTGTATACATAAGTTGACTTTAAACAAAACAAATATGATAAGAGTAACTTTCTCCATGAGGAATTCTTGTATTATATCTAATGCTACAATTACTGTTAAAGTCTGGGATCTCGCCACTAAATTAAGGTCTTTTTAAATCAAGAGTTTGCTATTGTATTACAAATTGAAGACTATTAAGATAATTTTTATCATTTCTATACCTGATTTAATTTCTAATTTATAAAATCACTGCCACCAAGATAACTACAATCTAATTTTAAAGAAGCAATCAATTCTATAATTCTTTTTAGCCTATCTCTTTTTCTCTTTTGTTATTAATTCTACAAATGCAATTATTTTTCTGCAAATGTTCACTGCAGTAAGTAGGATTGCAGCAGCTGTAGCATTAAGTTGGTAGACTCATGAAAATCTAGCCAGCTTTATATTAAATTCGTCAATAGTATGCATTTGTATTCTCTTGGCCAATTTTGTGAAGATTTCGCAAAATATTCTAAGTTTTGTGAATGTCCCTTAATATTTAAAAATCTTTGCCTGTTAACATTCTTGATGTAATTATTTATAAAACAATGTTGAAGTTTTGCCAAATTATGATTGATGAAATTATCATTCTATTAGAAATATTTCAACTATGTGGAGTTTAGAGAATAAAATCAGGAACATTTGTGCCCCCAAGACAAATACTTAAAAAATGTTAAAATGTTGTAATTCTCATTAATTTAAAAATCAACATTAAACTTACAGATATATTAAAATCTGTATACATGTTCCTCTCAATCCTACCTGGAAACAACCACAATCCTAAAATTGGAGTGGATTTTTACCATCTGGATTTTTTATACATTTGCTGCATATTTATGTATTCATAAGCATATAGAAAGAATATTTATTTTTCTACCATTTGCATGTTTTCATTTTCTTAAAAGTTTTCAGCAATTTACTTGCATTCATAAAGTAAAAAATAAACTGTAAACATAATGAAAAAAAGATCATAGAAGTGATAGTGCTAAAAAAAAACAACCAATAAGGAGAGTTTGAATGTGTAAGCTAGGGAAGGTTGAATTTAAATACAGGAACAATTATTGGCTTCTTGGAGAAGGTGTCATCTGGACAAACATTTTATTAGGACAGTAATTTATTTTTCTCATGTGTTATTACATTGATATTATTACATCTAGATATTACATTATTAATTATTACATCTATCTTTACACTGGTTTCCTCTAGATATAAGAATAAAGCACTCTTTATCCTCATTAATGCCTTTGCTTTTAATCCTTTTATCTAATATTGGTATACTAGCTAATGTGTGTGTATGCATATGTGTGTATGTTTCCTCTATCATAATTTTTCTTTGCTTATTTTGTTTATTTTTCTTTCTGAATTCTAAGAATAGTTATAGTTTGTTTAATCATTCACTATGATCTTTGAAAACTATACTTTTTAAATTGATTACTCTTGTATGTTTAATAAATTAATCAACAGAATTTTTCTAACAATGTCTGAAATAGTTCAATATCACTATTATTAAAGAATCTTAGCATATTTTAGCCACGAGTGAATATCTCCCTCATTTTCCTTGTAAGTTCTGTCTAGATTTTAGTACTTTCTTCTGAAGCATAAAAAATTACTTATTATTATTATTTACTCCACTCTATAATTCATTACATTTACCTAATTGTTCCTTGTATTGTTTCCTTACATTGAGTTCACTTTTTTTCAGTTCTTTCATTTAAGAGCTTTGTGCTAAAATTTGACTTATTTGCCTCTACTCTTGAATCTAATATTATCAATTTAGAGAATTATACTTTTATAGCTAATTTTCTCGAGCATTTTGGATTATTTTTTATTGTCTTCTAATATCTTTTATTGCAGAGGATGTCTGCTCTTGGTCTTTTAAAAAAATTAATTCAGGTAATATTTTTTTCCTTTAACTGCTTGTAAAATTTTTCTCCTTATTTTATATATTCTGCAGTTTCAACATTAAAATCTAAATATATACACTGTCTATACATTTTTACTATCTACATATACATGTATGTACCTCTCTATTTTCTATTCATCCATCCAGCGTTCTGCCCACCCGTCTGTCCATCCATCCATCTATCCATCCATCCATCTACCCACTTATCTATCTCTCCTGGTCAGCACTGGATCTTCACTTTCAATCAGAAAGCTTGTGTCTTCCTTCAATTCAAGATAATTCATGAAAATTATTAATAGTTATATGTTACATATTCTCAATCTAATTATGGCTCTATAAAATGTAATTTTAACTTCATCTATGCTATATTTGGGGACTAATCCCTTGATGAGCAAACAATCAATTTGCTCATCTCTTTGTTTCCAACATAGGTATTTTTCCATCTGTTGAGTTCATTGATTAGACTTTCTTTCTGAGATTTCTTCAGCTTTTCAGGTATATCTGTTTTTGTTTCATTTCCATTTATTTTAATTCATATCTCTTGTTACTGCTGCTGTCTACTTATACATTCTATTTCTTTATCTCTCTGAGAAATTTCAGTCATTATAAAATATAATTTTCATAGTGCTGATTTTTATTGGTTACTACTGGTTTTCTTTATTGGCTATCATAATTTGTTTTCAAGCAGATTTTAAATGGAAAATTTTTTTCCTTGTTTTATTCTCACTTATTCCTTTATAGAAAATTTATAGTTGCCTCCATTCAGTCCTAAAGCCCACTGCCTGAAAACAAGACTTAGATTGGTAAATTGTTATTCCCAGAACTGCAGCAGAGAGCTATCACTATACAACTCCAATGGACCCATTTATTTGGACAAAAACATGGCATCTCTAAGAATTGTGTAGTGCACCATCTACACACTATAGGCTGCTGCCTTGCGGAACACCATCCAACAGTGAAAATGAGACTATCATAGAAGTCATAAGCCAGTAGACAAAAATCATTGTAAGGATTCTAGCAGCTTTATTCTCCATCCCTGTATTTTCTGCTCCAGAGAGCAAGTACATCGTTTCCAAGATTTTTTTTTTAATAACTGGTTAGACTTACTATAGCATCTGGTATCTATTTCGAACGCTCTCTGGTATTTCATTTTTTTGTGGAGTTCTTTAGTTGTCACTGGTACAGAGAAACTGTTGTAGTCTCAGCCTCTTATGTTTGAGTCCAAAACCAAAGTCTTGGCATGTCTGTATATTTAGTTACATATACTATTTTCTGTGTCTCTTCAGTTTTTAGTCCATAGAGATGGATATCTTACTTTCAGATGAACTATGATTTGGATTTAATTTTCATAATATCTAATTCATCAACACTAGTAAATATTTGTAACACAAGGGTGTGAACTTACAATTCCATTTTGATAAGAATTCCAAGAAAATAATCTATATGCTTCTTCTTGGTTCTCCAAATTTAAGGCTTATAACTCTTTCTTCCAAAGTAATTTTATCAAGAATTCATAGAATTTAAAGTATGTTTATCATTTTAAAGAAAATATTTTCTATATTTGTAATTATTTTAGAAAATATCTTTATACCATTTCAGATCATTTCTGCCTATTCCAAACTATATTCTTTTTTATTTTTGTAATTTCACTTATTTTTATATATGCTAGGATATCAATAGTTCCTCATATTTTACTCCAAAAAGAGTTGAAATAAGTTTTGTACAAATTCATGTTATAAAATAACACTGTATTCTGTTTCCTCCATCATAAGTCTGAAAAACAGCTTTTAGGTTTCATTCTTCTTATAACTCTAGTTGAATTTGCAGTCTTCCTGAAGAGTTAACTTTAACTTAAACTGCTATATTGAGAGGTTCAGAAAGTTCAAAAAATATTCTTTAATTTTTACTTGGATAATTTAACTAATATATATATATGAAATAATTATATATAATTATAATAATTATATACATATAATTATTACCTAGCATTGTGCTATATACACTGATTATAGGGTTATAGAACCTACAGTAAAGTTCCTGAAAATAATCTAAATCTTGTACATGTTTAAGTTAAAATGTAGTTCAGATCATAACACCTTCCTTACTATTTATGTATGTCATTCCTATCAACAGAATAATAAACACAAATGAACAATTGATAACTGAGACACCTATAATGTAATAGTTTGCAAGGTGAAAACTTTAAAATAAGGTATTGTGCTCATATTCATACTTCACATGGCATCTTCTTTGTTGATATATAGTGTCCCTCCTATGATTTCTACTGTGTCTTGTAATTGTCACATCTTATTTTCCATACTGAATATCTCCTATATGTGCCTACTTGGTATTCATAAACTGCCTTCTTTTTTCTAATAACAGAGCAATTTCTTTTAAGAATCCTCTTTGTTCCTATTCTGATATTTGTTCCAGAGGCCCTCTCTATTGGATGGCTACAGGAATGACAATATAATCTCGGCCCACACGATCAGTATTACAACAATGTTACAACATTTGTTGCAGCAAAGAGCAAGTGAGCTGAAACACCATTTAGCATCATCAGCTCAAGGGTTTTTCCTGAACAGTTTGAAACAGTGACAGCTCTTTCTACCAAGTTTGTAAACTAGTAAGGTATTCATCTATTACTGCTGGTGTCACCTGGCTACCAGAAGGAAAGACAATGACATTCTTAGAGAGAAAAAAATCAGAGCTGAGAGATGGAGACAAATTCCTGAGAGCATGAAGCTATGCCTACAGCTAGAACAGTCCTGGAAAATTTCCTTTGTCAGTAAATTTGTTCTCTCCCCATCCCTCCCTCCCTTATTATTCAGTTAGAGTTTATATTCTCTCTAAGTGCAGGAGTTTTACCTCACAGACCATATGTTATAATTTCCTGTTCTTTCCTCTGTACCACCCACTATATTTTTTTAGAGTAGAGATGATGCCTCAATAACCATTTTATGTTCAATTCCTATCATAATGTCCAACTTAAATATTTACTTTTAAAAAGATTTCATGAGTAAGCACTAATTTTCATAGCTATATTATTAGTTATATTTAATTTTAAATAACTGATGGATAATTTTGTATAAAATTCTGAGTTCAATAACTTAAATTGGCATAGAACTAATATTATCTTCCTTATACCCTGTCCCATGAGAGATTATTATGAAGAACTGGATTATCAAGTTAGAAAAATATCAGCTAAATCGCACTAAGATCAGTATTGAAGTGTACCACACATTATATAAATGACAAAGAAAAGATGGAGATAAAAGTCCTGAAAATATCTCATAACACATAGTCTTTCATCTCTGCCACAGCAGCTCCCACTTTCCATAATTATATTATCAAACAAATATGTTTCACTAGGCAAATTTGAGTATTACTGCTTTAGAACATCGTTTTGGAATGAAAGTCCTTTTTTTGTTGTTTTTTATTTTGTGATGAAAATTTTTACATTATGAAAAATATGTCTTCAAACTAACTTCAACAATTATAACATTTTTTTCATATTGTTTATCTCTCATATATCTGTGTGGATACATATACTGATGTCACTTTAAAGTTAGAGACATTATGACATCTCACCTATACATTCTTCATCATGTAACTCCTAGAAATAATGTTTTACAAAGACACATGCCATAATGCCTAAAATCATTGACAACAATTCATAATCTACTATCTAAACTACATTTAAATATTCCTAATTGTCACTATAAGGTCCTTTAGAGCTTCTTTTTAAACTAGGTTCATGAATTACAAATGAATACTAGGTTTCTTTATTTGAGACTAACAGAATTTCTGTGAATGATGAACAAATAGGTCAGATTATAGTTTTCTGAATATTCCTCAAAATACTAGTGTCAAAAAAGTATTAACATTTACTGAATACAAATAATAATATTAGGGAACAAATAAGTTCTTAAGAAAGAAAAATACTTGGGAAAACTAATAAATAATTAGCAATATGAAGAGGGCACATTGGTTAGCAAATTAGAGTGGTTGTAGAAAAGCTTTTATACTACTCAAGAACCATACATTAATACTTAATAAATGTACATTATTCTCCACTAAAATTGTGAGGAGTCAAAGAAATATAATGAGATAAGATTGAAATGAAAAAGAGAGATTGCACTCTTATAGGATTTCAAGGAGAGTATAAAAACACTGAGCTTGAATCAGTAGTCAATGAAGGAGTTCTGCACAGGATAAAGACTTGAAATTAAAGTTTGGGGAAAAAATGAATTTAGCACAAGAAATTACCAAAAGTAAAACATGGACATAGGCTATTATGGTAACCCAGGTAAAAACTGATGAGGGTAGAATGTTTGCTTTTAATTCATAGGTTTCACTTTTTTTTTTTCTTAGAAAAGGCCAAGATGCTCTTTTTGAAACAGTGAAAATAACTACACCAGGATACAGATACTACAGGTCCTTACTGCAGCCCTGACACTAATCAGTTGTGTGACCTTTTATAATTCATTCTGAGCTACCAAAGTCCTTGACTGAAAACTGAGGGGGCAAAATAGATGACAACTAAAGTACAACCTCAAGTTCCCTTTAACTGAAGAACAGCCCTGGCATACGAACCATCCTCCATTTAAACTTGAAGCTGCTTGAGGTTTTCGAAAGATGTGGATATAAAATATTAAAATATAGCTAACACAAGGATAAAGATTTTAAAAAATAACAAAAAAATATAGCTAACATCCAATATTATATTAGTTTCAGGTGTACAACAGAGTTATTCAACATTTATAGACATAAAGAAGTGATCACTGTGGTAAGTCCAGCAACCATCTGGCACTGTACAACATTATTGTGATATAACTGACAATATTCCATATGCTGTATATTACATCTTCATGGCTTATTTGTTTGTTTGTTTTTTTTCACTTAGAAATGTGAACTTCATACTAAAAGCATTTATTTTTAACAGAGGTTGAAGAGAACTTTACAAATCAAACTTGAGAAAGTGATAACTTTAATGTGCCAAGTTTTCTCTCAGCACTCTCTTTATAGGTTCTGTAGAAAAGTATAACACAACTACTTTAAAAAACAAATAAATGATTGGAATATCTTATAAGAAAGTCAATCAAGAAATTTAAGGACTCTAGCTCTATTATTTATATTAGGCACTTAGATATATTTTTTACATGTATGATTTTACCTATGACTTAGTTTATAACAGTTCTAACTACTCACCTGTTAGTACTAGATTTCCCTGATCTCAACCTCTGATTTTTGAGGTCAGATAATAACCATGTTTTCAAGGTCATATCAAAAGGAATGAGTGAAATATCAAGTTTAAGACTTCAAGTTGAACTGAAGCTAGGGCCAAGGAATGTATGAATTGTATAGGCAGCATCACCATCCCCAAGAACAAAGTCATATTTTAACTTCTACCCATGTAAGAAATGTAGAATTCTTTTAACAAATTTTCTAACACATTTGAGATCCTCTAATAAATGTTCAGTAATAAATAATGCATGACATTAGGCAATTTGTTTTGCCCAAATGTATTTTATTATTAAGTTTTAAGTTAATACTTTTCATAAAATCACCTCAAATCAATGCCTGACATACAGACCTCAAATGAAATTTATTCAATAATTCCATGCCAATGACACAGCAGTGTTTTAGGAAATAAAAGAGCATGGAGTGAAGAAAGAAGGAGCATTCATCATTAAAAGTATTGAATGCTGACACACAAGCAAACCTTTGTTAAACATGTTTGTATCCTGTGTTAACTCCTTTGGATCACTGAGGTACCATTTCCTTTATTTTTTTATTTTTTTGAAGTTTTTCCTAGAGGTATAGAAGAATGTATGTATACTGTAAACATACATGAATTTTTACACTTAGAGACTTGCCTAAAACCAGGAAATATGATTCCAAAAGGGGGAAGCCCCCATGTTGTCACTTGCAAGATACTATGATGACTTGGGAACGAAACAAGTGAGTTATGGTATGGCTTCTGATAATCTAGTGAACCTTAGTCACTCCTGGCAGTCAATCTGCATCCTGACTGAATACCATCTTGAATTTATATTCTCATTGTCAGACTCAGCTATGTATAGGTTACAATGTTCTATAATAGCATTTGCTGCCATTTAAAGGAAATGCAAGCCACAAACATGCATCACAAAAGTTAGTTACAATTTTGTACTAGTCCCATTGAAAAAAGTAAAAATAAGTAAAATTAATTTTAATAATTTAATTCAATATTTTAAAATATTAACACTTCAATATGTGATTGCTATTTTAAAATGTTAATGAATCTCTTTATCTTACTAAGTCTTTGAAATTTGTTTTCATTTTTTATTTATGGTACATCTCTATTTAGAGTAACCACATTTCACATGATCAATAGCCACATGTGGCTAATGGCTACTGTAGTGAGCCACCTTCTGCTAAAGCAGCTGTTGACTGGTTCAATGCTAAAGAATTTATTCGGTGGCTACAGTATTAGATAGTGCAATTCAAGAATGTTAAGGTTCCAAATGTCTTAAACAGTGCCACAAAGAGTACCATGAACTTGGGAAAATTATTAAAATGTTCTTTAATTATAATGGTGTAACTAAAAGATGGAGTCTAGAGGCTCAGAAGAGATTTAACTAAAATATCCCAAATTTCTCAATCTCTATCAATACAATCTTTGTAAGACTGTGTTGCTTCAAGACCAACAGCAAGGGCAATTTTAATAACACTTAAATTGTTATCAGTGTTTAATTATAAAAAATTATAACTAAAACATAAACTAAAGAAGAGTATATACTTTCAACCACTGGCTCTTCTAGATCAAAATCCATGCTTCTTATAAAATTCTTATTCAAAATATGAAATCTTTTACATATTTTTCTTATTTATTCCAAGTTTATGAAAGTGGAAATGGAGAATGAATAAATCATACCTACTTTGAATGAAAGAATATTCAAATTATTTATGTTAGTTAAAATACCCTAAAATCAGAATTCCCTAAGTTGATCATTTTCATCCTGTTACTATAGTTTCTAAAATTAGATCTTCACTTTTTTATTGTGGTAAAACATACACAACATAAAATCTATTTTTTAATCACTTTTAAGTGTACAGTTTTGTGGCATAAGTATACTCTCACTGTTGTATGTAAATCACCATCATCCATCTCGAGAAATTTTTCATTCCTCACTCTGACACATTATACTCGTTCCCCTCCCCTGGCCAATCCCTGCCAACTACCCTTCTATTCTGTTCATATAAGTTGAATCATACAATATGTGTCCCTTTGAGACTGGCTTATTTCACTTAGCACAATGTCTTAAGGTTTATCCAAGTAGTAGCATGCATAAAAACATCCTTCTTTTTAAGGCTATCATTTCTTTGTATCTATAACTTACAGTTTGCCCATACATGCATCCTTTGATTGACACTTGGGTCGCTTCTACCTTTTGGCTATTGTGAATAATACTGCTATGAACATAGTTGTACAAATATCTCTTTGAGTTACAGGCTTTCACTTTTATTATCTGTCCTGAAATTGAGGACCACTTATCTTTCCTGTTTTTCTTTCATAATAATAGTGGCAGATTTTTCTTTTACTTTAAAATGGAATAAAATAAAAATCTTTTCTCTCTGTACTGGTATATATAGTCTTTCTTCCTAATAGATGAGATAAATTTATTCCCTTGAACACTTTAATTTTTTCTACCCCTTATTTCCTAGTTCTTATTCTACTATGTTCTTCTCAGGTAATCATTCTCCAATATTAAATTATTTCACATGTAGAAATGTAAGCATACTAAATTCTTAAAACTAAAAATATCTGCAGAAAAGTCTAAGTTACAGCTCCCTAGATCCCAGATAAATTATCCCAGTTTCACATTTTTTGTTGAAATTTATCTTGTCACATACTTCAATCTTTCAACTCTCTTCACCCTATTAGTTCTTCTCCCAGTTCCCACATGTGAACTATTCCTGGTATTAAAATTTCATTTTTAAAGTAATATGATTTCAACAACTAAAATACCATGTATGCTTGGTTAGGTTAAATTTAGCCTTCTGAAATTTCACCTTAGCAATTTTGCAGCATCAGTAAGAGCTTGCCATATCTCCTATTCCTTTTCATCCCTGATCCACAACTCACATTCAATTGTAATCTCTTCCCCTCTAGCAAATATGGTTTTAAGGACACATGATCCAAACCAAGGAGAAAAATAAACACAGTGATTTACCAAGTATAATCTAAAAATAGGAAAACAAAGCTCATGAAATCTTGAGAAATGATGCTCTTAGCAAAAGTAGATTGTTCTCTGACTTTTTCAATGCCATATTTAGAGTGTTTAAAGACGTGTGACAGCATATGATAATTTTTATTAATAACCAGACTATTCCAAAGACCTTTACTGTCTGAATTTCTAATGCATTCTGTGTTCTTTACTTTCAGCTATTTCCTTTAGCAAAATCTTATTAGAGAAGGAAGAGAAATATACATGAATGGCTGTAAGTAATGCAACATTTAATTTTTGCTTCAATTACAATAAAGGAACTACTCTCATTTTAGTACACCCGTCAGGCATATTTCCCTAACTTTCCCCAACCAGGATTGCTCTGGGGAACATCAAGCTATCACATAAATGAACAACAGTGAGAGAGAAATGACATGAGAAAAAATATAGACAGATATACATTGTAGCCACTTTGAGTCAGGATCTCTATTATTGTGGCTGAAAATAATCTCTACAGTAAAAAATTCTTCAAGTAATATTTTTTGATTAATAAAAAACTATATGATATTCAAAACCACAAAATCTTACATAAGTATTTGAATACTGGTCTCTTTTGTACTCATTTGTGAATGAAAATGTGTTTGGGTTTGAAATTTTGGAGTTATTTTCCACCCAACATTTAACTAATATAACTTTATTTTCCTCTGAAAATTGGTTCTGAAGAGCTAAATTCTGAAACCAGACCAATTTTTCTTACCTTAGAGATTACCTGCTTATGTGCTTATAAATGTTTTCTTTATTCTTTAAATTTACAAATATTTTAGGAACATTCTAGGTGTTTCATTTATTAACTCTATTGAAGTAATCCCTATGGTCAGCAGACTTATGACTACTTCAAATGAGAAAGGCTTATTCTAATAAATAATTTGTTCTAATAGTAATGTTTATAATCGATTTCTTCTGCTCTCTTATTCTGGCATTTCAATTACAGTATTTAAGTTTCTCTAATCTTCATATTTATTATCTTTTCTCTCATATTTATTTTCCTATATTTTTACATGAATATAAATGAAACATTATGAATTACAAATGAAATATTATGAACTACAAATGAGTAGAGAGAGGTATAACCAAAAAAAACATGGAGGAATTAAAAAAGGGGAGATAAAATTTTGTTTGTTTTCCTTGTTTGCTTCTTTGCTGTTTACTGGTTTTCATCTTGACTATGGCTGACTCTCTGACTAAAACTTCTAGTCATCATTCGCTGTGGGCAGGAATCGAATGCCAGCAGTCTCCTGTGCAGGAATGAAATCTTCACTCAGGGCTTCCACTGCACCTTCCTCTGACACTCATCCCCACCCTAAACTCATAAAGTTCTTGCTCCAAGGCCCCTTTAACAGCAGACCTCCTCTGGAATATAGCAAAACAGCTCAAGCCTGGCCAGCTTTCATTGACTCTATTTAACCATGGGAAACTCATATATCCTTGCCATGCCAAAAGCTGAGATATAGGTTGTCCCATGTCTGCCCCTTTTTTCTTCCAGCCACTCATTACATGATTGTTTTATCCTTTGTTAGATGAGGGTATGGCACAGTACCAAGCAACTGCTTAAGCCAAGATCCCAAAAGAGATGTGTCTTGTTTTTTATACCACCGATCTCAATCTCTAGGGGCTGGCATTTCTCTTGGAGACCCAAGACCCTGGCTTTTAGTGTTTAGGGTTGGGGGACTTCAAACCAGAGAATTACCTACCAGGCACACTCTGTTTTTTCCTCCTTAGTTATTTCTTTATCTAACCAGTGCAAAAGGGGTCATGAGGTCTCAAACTGTATGCAATCAGGAAAAGGAAGGGAGCTGTTGGGAACATATTGTAAGAAGCAATCCCCTGGACTAGACTTGTTGGGCACCAGGAGACGAATAAAATATAACCTCGGGTTAAAGTTAAGGAGGAAGATGTAGATTTTAAATATCAAAGGGTTATACTGTAGGTTGTTATAATATACTTCTATTGTCTATCTATAGAGAAGAGCCAATGAAGTCCCTCTGCATGCTTATTAGAAATTATCTTTTATGTTCCTTTTCATTCTTCACCAGACTGTCACTTTGCCAAGTTTTTCTGAGCTCTTATTCATATTAATGGTTGGGAGTTATTGAAACAATCATTAACCATTATTTTTAGTCTCTGGTTGCTGTTAGAATTGTGACCACTCAGAATAGTAAGTGAATAAAGAACATGGAGTATGGAATCAAACAGACTCGAGTTCCATTTCTGACTGTATATTATAGCTAATCCACCTGCCTAAACCTTGATTTTATTGGCCTGAAAAATAGTAAAATAATACTATTTCATAAATTTGATGTAAAGATTAAATGGTTTAATGCAAGCAAAGGACATAGCACAATGCTTCATGTAAGTATATCAAATGCCATTGTAGATTGATACCTATATTCTCTGTCAATGCCTTTATTGTAATAAAAAAAAAAAGCAACAATAAAAACAAAAAAATTCTGAACCAACATATGCAGATAATAGCAATGATTTACTTTAGATACCCATCTATTTATGCAGATATCATTCAGGGATAAAGTCCTAGTAAGAAATTTGACTTTAGTTTCTATGCCTCTGATGGACACAACATAAAAGCTCACAGACTATTGACATAGTTTTCTATCTGTAAGATGCTTCCTTTCATAATATTCATCAATGTTTATCTTTTTATTTTTCTCATTTCAAATTTCTATGAAAGTTCAGAGCCAGTTCTAGTTTTTGAGATTTCAGAAAATAACTAAAAACTAAGCTTTAATTTGATTATAATCTCTCTCAGGGATTCTGACCTTCACTTCTGATGATATTAGTTTATGGCTGCATCTACCACACTCATATATACAATTAAATGACATTGGAATATTTTGTTATTTTTCCACTGGGAATGCATCTCATAGTCCACTAAATGTTGCAAGTTTTAATTTGTCAATCATAAGACATGTCTAATTAAACCATAATAAGAATTAAATTACAAAAAGGTCCAGTACAAAATTTGGCTTTAGTATGAAAAGAAAACGATGAAATCTTATTATTATATCAAACAAACAAATAGAAATAAAAACATAAAAGCTTCTAAAGGATTAACTATAGTAAAAAATGATCAAGGAGAGGTTAAACACTAATTAAAAAACTGAGTAAACATTGAATTTTTATTTGCAAAGTTTTTAATTATTTCTTTCTCTTTTGAAGTGGCCAATATCTATGCTTCTGCAGTAATTTACCCATTTTTAGAAACTAAATCAGTCATATATTTTAATTAACATACATTTTTTATTATTACCAGGGAAATGCATGTTTTCATCTAAAATAAGCACACTGACACAATGTTTAAATTACACTGTCAAAACCAATGGTCTACTGAGTGTCTACTCCCATATCTCTGCCACAGATATAGACAATAATGATACAGTACAAAGTATAGTCTATTTTTAATCACTTCCCAATGAAATATAATATACAAATGTACATGTGCATGCAGCAGCACGCAAATTATGGCATGATGCTGACAGTAAGAGTCATTCCTGGTAACACAACAATAAAAATCAGTAGGCGTCTCATATATCTGCCAAGTCTAATTTTGAATTTCTACTATGTGCTAATACAAGAGAGAGCAACCCAGATACCAACTGGGAAAGACTCCAGATTTTCTCTTGGGTACAGAAATCGTGACTTCTGCTAGGAAACTGTGATAATACCAATGTTCCAGAAGATTAGAACATGAATTCTTAAGAGCCTTAAACCTCCACGGACTCATGGGAGGGGGTGGGAGAGTGTTAAGCACTAGGTACCTTTGTTTCAAAAATATCAAGGGAAATTAGGCCATTGTCACAATCCTCCTGTAAGGGACTACTGAAAGTAGTTTAAATGTATTTTCCAGAAATATAAATAAAATGCTTAAATCCGAGGTGGTCCACTTTCTATTCGTAATTAATTCAATCACTTAGCTCTGCCCCCTCTACTGCATGCTGTTCTAGAATCTCGAACCAGCAGGCTATGAGGAGAATGCCGACTTGCATAAAAGAGCAAAAAGTAGGCAGGCAGGGTGGGTGGCCTGCTATGTTCCCAGGCAGCTTGGAGAAACAGCCCATTAGGCTCCTGTAGTTACCCTTTTCCCTCTGCCTTCTGTCATCTTGCCAGTATTAGAAAACTTCTAGGTGAGGCTGTGAGTAGAGGACATGAAGAAAGGAACTATAAAACAGCCATAACATAAGGGAAACAGAAGCAGAGGCAATGGCTCTTTGGAGAAGAAAAACTAGAGAAGGCAATTGTCTCTACTCAGATTATTTTATTAGTCAGGATTCTAAATCCAACTTTTAGTTGTCAAGTGGAAGTTTCCATTTTACAAGTGAGGAGAAGGAAGTAACAATAAAGACAAATAATATATTAATTGTTGTTGAAACTACATTTTGACTGCTAAATGTTCGAAATCTATATATCAGGAATGATAATAATTGGAGGAAAGAGAAAACAACTAGAGGTGATGGTAATATAATAAAGTGCAAAAGACAGAAAATCAGACATAAGTGCCTACTACAAAAATAGGCATAGTTCTGCAATTTAAAAATGAATATTAAGTGGCAACTATTTAATTATTCATTAAAAGAACTGATTGCATCTGAACTTTGGGCTATTTTCTCTCTTCTTTATGCTACAACTCTGTCTACTTTTCTCTTTTTCTTGGATTCCTTTAGCCTATGCCCCATTTCTAGATGCCAAAGATTCATTAATTTTCCATACTCAATTTCTTTTCCCAATGTCTTCCAGTTTTCTATCACATACCAAGTACCTAGTGTGTATGATACTGGAGGATAAATGGACATATTCTATTTCAATAAATCGTTTTATTGACCAATAACAATAAGTTGCAATAATAATTACTAGTACTATGTCGCTATGACATATATACTATAATTATCCATGTTTTAGAAGTAAGAAACTGAGGCACAGAGATGAAGTAACTTGCCCCAAGTTACAGTTTGTAGTGTCAAAATGTAAACTTAGGCATTTTAATTCTAAGCCCATGTTCTTACCCACTAAACCATATGCCTAAAGACTTATACACATACATTAACTAAACATACTAGGTCATAAAAGTAAATAGGGTCAAATGAATGTTACAACCAATAAATGTAATCAATTCTGAAAAGATAGAGATAAAATATTGAGAGGGTTCTTTATAACACCCTTCTCTTTAACCCCAGAGGCAGGGTTTATAGTGGGAGCAGCATAAGTTAAGAGAAATGGGAAATTATTTTACAGGATGACAGTTTACATGTTGAGAATGAGAAAAGAAATGAAAATTCAGTTTGAGTCTTAACTTTTCTTTCAAAGTTATAGAATGACAATATCATAAATACAAAATGCAGAAACCTAAGGCAGAAACAGAATTGAATTTTAATTCTTATTTTATTTTGATAAAGAAGGGAATCAAGAATTCAATTTTGGATCTGTTAAATGTGAAATGTCAATGAGACATCCAATTAAAGATGTCAACCAGAGAGCTGTATATTTAGAGCTGAAGTTGAGAGGAGAGGATTGTGTTAGAAATATACGTTTGAAAGTCATTGTCACATATGTGATATTTAAAGCCTTGGAACAGATGATCACAAAGAATATGAAACTTGAGTTTAGAAGGGAACATAATCCAGAAACCACCCAACATTTAGAGGACAGTTTTAGAAGAAGACTCTACAAAGGAGGTTGAGAAAAAATAGTCCAGAGATTGGCTATGAAAGATCAAATTATGGATCTGAAAGCAAGAGACACGAGTGCTTTAGGAAGAAATGACTGGTTATCTAATTCAATTAATTTAAAGAGTTTAGGTTAAATAAACAATAAATACTAGTTTTAATGGTTTCACAAACTGCTGAGAACAGAAGCCAGGCAGAAAACTGGAACAGTATGTAAAGAGATGTTTAGAATGAGCAGTTCTAGAGAACACTTGAAGGTTGATAGAAAGATAGAGTTGTAAGAGAGAAAAAATAATTTTTCAACCACTTTTCTAGATTTTTGGCTGAGAACACCCAGCCCTGTAATAAAAGACAGATTAACAAAAGAAAAGCAGAACTTTAATAACAAGTATATTTCCTGTATACATGGGAAATACCCAGGAAAACTGAGTAACTCTTCAAAATGACCCAAGCTATCACCTTAAATACCATTTTCAGATAAAGACAAAAGAAAGACGTTGGGGAGGTTACCAGAAAAAGCACAGTAAACAATGGTATGGTAATTATACAGATTTGCTTAGGTGCCTTCCCCACCGCTAAGAGTTTCTAGAGATTTGGTCTCCTCTTCCTAGTACAGAGGAGACACACTTACAGATATTTTCCTTAAAAATATAAATGTCTCTTACAAAAGGGTTACTTTTAGTCTGTTTTCAAAGTTTCTCCTGTATTTTCAGTTTCTTAAAAATAACCAGCTTAAGATAATTCTTATGCCAAAAAGACATATTTACGGTAGCAAATTCTGCTCCCCTTCTGAGTAAAGAATTAAGTAGGTGAAGAACTAAAGAACAGGGGCAGTCCTTGAGACCAGTCAACATTATGAAACCGAGGGTCCTTATAATTATGATTATATTTAGCTTTGAATTCTAGCTCTAGAAATCATATTTCTCTCTCTACACTCCTCATAGACCCAGCCTCTCCCCTGGATAATCAGCAACCTCTGAGGCAGCAGAAGACCATAGCATGGACCTGACTAATGGTCACAGGTCTTGAATCTCTGCAGGCTAAAGAAAACATCTTGATTTAAGTTATATTTCAGTTCTTGAGACCTAAGGTAGAATGACCACCTGGCTATTTTTCAATTAAACCAGACAAAGGGATGCCAGAGCAATCCTCAGAACTGTCCTCAAGATGTGAAGAAATGATTTATTACCCTTACCTCACCTTCAATCAATCAGCTCCCAACAGAACCCCAAACGCATAACTCATAAAGTCGTGATTTTGTCCTATATAATCTGTAAGCTACATGCCATCAGAGAGTCTAATCTTCAAAGCACTGGCTCCCCGCACTCCGAATCGGCCCATTCAATATTAAACTATTTTCCTTTCTATACTGTGAACTCCTGCTCATGCATTTCTTTCGGCCAGTGTGTAACTCAAGTATTAGGGCCTGGTAATACTTCTGAAAGGACAAATATAAATTACAAAATAACAGATGAAAGTGTTAGATCCTTCCACATTGTTCTAACAAGCAGAAAACCATAAAATAAAGACTTGAAGTTCTAATTCACTAAGGATTTAAGCAATTTTACATATTTTTATTGTAAATGATACATTTTATTATTTTGGAATTAAACTTATACCTACTTCTATCATTTCATACAACTGTAGAGACTCCAGAATATCCTCATACATTTAAAGAAAACTAAGTAAAAGAAAAAATAAAACTATTCAAAACTATAATTGAGGGAGCAGTGAGATCTCAGTACAAAACAAAATTAAATTAGGTAGGAGATAATTAATAGTTAGAATATTGAAATATGTAGATAATATAAAACATAGAATTTTTAATTCTCTTTTCATTTGTCTTCAATTATTATTTTTTATTCCTAAGGCCAGTTGATTTTTTTAAATGTTTTCACATTTTTAAAAATTTAAGTCTGTGTTATACTAAATATAAGATTATTTTGCTGTATCAGAAATCAGCCTTTAGGGGAAAAGCATGTTTATTACAGCATCTTATTAAAAGTAAAAATCACAAGGACACGGATGATTTTATCTAATTTTAACTGAGAGAACTTAAAGTTAACTATTCTTTATAATATCAGATTTTAAAAGTTATCTCTGCCCTAAAGATATTGTTTTTTCTTACCTGAGAGGGAAAAAAATACAATTTAAAATCAATTATCCCCAAGCAAACAACTCTCACCAAAATAACTAGAATAACAAAAACAATAAAACTATGAAAAATAATAAAACAGCAAGTGATAATTGAGTTAGTTTTCATATTAGAGAATATAATAATTGTATTTTTGCCAATTAAGATACAGATTTTTTATTCTCTCAGGATTATGCTATGTAGGGGGCAAAATTTGCCAACCTGAAACGTGTCTCTTGGGCATAGGATTATTATAGGCTGATTATTTTCAGGAAACAATGGACTCAGGAAGAACTCTTCATGTTTCCCATAACTGCCTCAAAGAATTTAGATAGGGAGCCTGCTTTAGGAAGAAAGCTATCATCCCAGATAACTACAGTATAATATGAACTACATCTTACAGACAGGGAAAAACCTAGTAAGGCCTCTTTGATCAACGTCCTCTCTGTGACCCACTGTTTCTTATGACTCAGCAAACATTTGTTTACCAAACATTAATTTTTTCATCTTCCTGTAAAATGCCTTACTTCCCTTTGAAGTTCCATACCTTTACCTACTCCTCCTCCTCAGTCCAGTATGGCATTTATACCTCATTTTCCCTGACTCTCTTTGGAACCTCTCATATTTGCATGGATTCCCCATACGTATGTAAAATTGATTTTTTTCCCCTGTTAATATATTTTATGTTATTTTAAGTATTTGACCAGCCAACAAAAAGCCAGAGAAGGAATAGGGGAAATTTTTCCTTCCCCACAATTAAGAAAGGAAATAGAGGGCTGGAGGAACTAAAATAGAAAGAAATGAAATAAAAAGAAAAATACAGATTGAGAAAAAGAGAAAGAGGGTGACGAATCAAACTTACTTATTTTTGAGAAGAAATTAGTGGCAAAATATCTTATTATTGATCAGAATTCAGAAAGTTATTGCATTATATAGCTAAAAAAAATACTAAGATCCTCAAAATTTTCATTAGTCTAGACTTGGAGAAATGTTTTAATATAGTTTCCTGTGCCACAAAGTGAGTTATGTCAGAGATTAGAAGACATACTAAGTTTATTCATACTTACCCATTTTAAAATTACTAAATTGACCTAGTCCTTGTCATTCAAGATCATATTACAAAATTACATAAAATGTCATTTAAGGGTCTATTTTCATTGATTATACAATCATATCATTTTAGACTTTTTGAGTCTCATTACAAATGACCAGTTCCATACTGATTAGTCCAACAGAAGCAGCTTGTTTAATGGACATATAAATTGAAGGTAAACTAAAAAAAATTAGATATCAGGTAAGCAGAGATATTATAGAGCATCCATTCAGCTGCTGTTCTGTCTGTGTTCCTGAGTGGTATCATATGCATGGCATCCCACAGGCTCCCCTCTAAAACAAGATTGTACCTCAGATGGACTGAGCTGTTCATCTGGCTACTGGCTGACAAGGCAATTCCATCATTCTCCAAAAATACATTTTTAAAGGTTTACAATTTAAACCAATGATCTAGGCAATTTCCCCTGTCCTTAAAATCAACTCGATTCAAAACAAAAATACAACTGAATTCTTACCTATTGACAACAAAAACATAACTGAACACTTACCTTTTGTATTATATCAATAAAGAAAATACTGTGAGGTGGAGGACTGAACAAAAACAAATGCAGAGATATCTTGGGCTTTCTAATTTCATTTTTGTCAATTGTATTAACTCTCCATTTGCAAACTTTCCCTTGCCCATTTACTGGGATTATACCTTAACAATTTATTACTGCTGCTGCCTGAGGCATCCTATTTTACCTACACTGCTCAGGGGCATTCACAGCACAGCAGTGTTAAACTTGCAGTAAAAATGAGATAAGCCATTAAATGCTTACTCAAACAACTTGGCTAACCTCATCATGCTTCTTCCTACTAAAGTTTAGAAATAGATTCTGCCTGGAAGAAATGTATATCTTCAAGGAAGCTTCTGCCCATAATCTCTCATTTTTTATGAGTCTCTCATTGCTTTCAAAGTGACTCCAAACTCCCTGTCCATCAGAATTATTCCAAGGCTGTTGTAAAGGATATACTAGGAACACTTGAAAAATCATCCATTTCTCAGCCCTGTAGCTTCTTAGTCATAGCAAACATTTTTTGCCTTTATAAATAATTTGAATTTATGGCAGAATGGAGTTTTCATGGTCTCTTTGTTCATTTTCTTCCTTTCTGATCTTATTCCTGGTTAAGGGGCAATTTTGTTTGTGTTTTATTTTTAAGCTAATGATCACCCAAGGGGTAACATATAAAGAGGCAGCATAGCAATGATTAAGTGCATGGATTCTAAATACAGTCCACCTGATTCAAACCATAGCTCTCTAATTTCATAACACTATGATTTTAGGCAAGTTACTTAACTTTTCTGGGCTTCAATTTCCTCATCTGTAAAATGGTAATAATAACATTAAGTACTGGCCTCATAGTTTTGCTATAGAGTTTAAATATGTCAAAACAGGCAAAACATAGGAACTTAGAAAAATGTGACCTATAATAAACTTATGATAAGCTCTTGACAAGTGTTAGATATTATATTTGCAATGTCCTGGGTGATAATAAATATCAGCATGCAAACATGTAGCTTGCCTTAAAAGAATACCACTCTGAATACTCTAAAATAGACGCAAGGTCTGCGGTGAGCTATTTTTTTTTCATCCCTCATGGGATGAAATCATAAATAATAGCTGACCATGACTACCCAGGACATCAGAATAATGGGTTTGCCAGCTGTGACCTTGCTGGATAGAGCCAAGACACTGCAAAGGGTTATAAAAAGAAAGAGAAACAGAAACAGAAGAATGGACATAGAAAAAAGAACAAATGGTTTGCCCCATCCTTTGTACTCTAGGTATGCTTTTGATCAGGTACACATAGTATTCCATTCTTTGTGAAACATGGACTGTACTTGGACAAACTTTAAAACACTGTGTGGGATAATAACATGGAAACAGAGAAGGCATTACCCAGGATTTTTGACTTGTGGAATGGCCACACCTAAATCTAAGAATACCATAGGAAGTTCCAGAAGCTTCCACTGTGGCCTTTATATTGACGGTAGAGAGGTATAGAACATTTTGAGAGAGACAGTGACAACGTGGAGACATCTGGATCTCTGCACTGGACCTACTTAAGAAACATAAGCTTTGATAATGTTGTTTCTCCACCAAGGTCAGGATTAAGCTATTGTATGTGTGTTTATTAGGATGATCCCTCAAAGAAATTCCCTGCAGGAAATATTGCTTAAGGTAACCTTCTTCAGAATGAATTATCCCTATTTATTATACGATGTTTATAAAGAAAGTTGGTGATTCCTTATGGAGAAGAAAAGACTCATGAAGGATATTGTATATGTTCCAGGGAAGGATAATTTGAACTATATATTGAAGAAGTCATAGTTCTATAACAAAAATAAGTACTCTAAGATACAAGTGAAATATGAGAAGGTTAGAATGCCATCTTCAAGGTGGTTAATGATGAAGAATTTGGAGAAAACCGGAGAAAGCAGCAATATATCTCTGTGCTGAGCTCTGTGCTATTAGTTTAGAAAGCAAATCTGCATTAGGTTAGGATATGCCAAGATGTATATGCTATGACCTTGACCACCTAGACAAGATAAGTTAAAATATATACAATTTTGTGATACACTAGAAAGTTTTTACAAAGTGTCCTAGAAAGAAAAGCTTAGGAAAAGAAAGCCAGTTGAGACTCTAAAATGATGTTAAGAGCAATATAAGGTCCAGTGCCAAGCTCTGTCAGCCATCAGTCTCCCTAAGATACTGAGTATCTCTGTGATTTTTATTAATTCAAGGGAAATCAAGAGAAGCCGGGGCCTATGGAGAACCAGAAAAAAAAAAAGAAATAGCTGAGAGGCTAAAATCGTGTATCAACTCAGAAGACATGTCCAATGTCAACAAAACTGAGATGCTGGTGGACAATTTAGATAGTTGGAATAAGAACTTCCAATCCACACCCTCATCATGGGCAAACTATGGGATCCCTATCAAAAGGACACCTCACTTAGTGCTACCACTGCAGTCTAGGAGAGTGTGCAGCACTAGCTGGTAAGTTATGTCTCCAATCGATTCTTTCCTAGTGTTGGACAAAATGTCATTCTATTAGATTCAGTTGGCCGATGAGAGCTCCTATCATAATACCCTGAGAAAAGTGTAAGAATTCCAAAGTACCTGCACTAACAGAGGAAGAAGAATTCTGGACAGAGTCTCAGGGGACTTACTATTCAGTTTACCTCTGGGCATTACTATTCACACTTCCCCAGAAAGACTATTGGCATAACTCTCTGTGGTCTGAATGTACAAAGTTATGTGCACCTGAGTAGGCTGCACTGAGGAGGCCCTGTTGTAGCCAGAAGAGAATGAAGAGGTCAGAGAAACAGTGCATGTGGTCCCAGCTCTAACAACCAGACTAATATGCTAACTAGAGTCAATCCCAAAGTCTTTTAAGTATTAATCTATCCTTTATCTCTTACAGGAGAGACGACTGACATCTCATCATGGCCCCCTTGTGCCAACCTGTATGGTCAGAAGTCAAAAAGGATCATGAGAACATTTCCAAAGGTCTGAGTCTATAGTCTATAGTGAAAAGGAGCTAAACGCAGAACTTTTTGACATTGGAAGTTTTCAGAGACCCAAGGACCTAAAAGAGCAGATAAAAAGGAAACTACAAGATAGCAGGAGGAGTCCTCCCATTTTATGTGTAATGTAGACTTAGAAACACTGGAGCAATATGCAATTACAGGACACAGGGAATCTTATCAGTGATCATTTTTAGGAAAATCTGTTACTCTAAAATGAATTATTTGAGGGATTATATTAAGGAACTCTTAAATTAATGGTATCGTTTTATTCTAAACTCTATGCTTTTTTAATCATACTGGCAGCCACTAGTGGAAGAAAAGTTCTGCAAAGTGTCTTCACCAGAAAGAAACTTTGGAAATGGCAGACATTTTCATTAAACAAAGGGACCTCATACAGTAGTGCCTCATAAATAGCCTGCAAATCAATTATTGCTGCTTCAGAAACACTTCCCAGAGATACTGAGAGCAACGTCTGATGTTTCTGACATCTAGGAAGAGAAATGAGATAAGATTACTAGGGTTCAGTTTTTTTGACCCCAAATTGCCCAAGATGTTTTAGATGTTATTTATTTTATTTTTAATTCTGGCATCTATGGAGTATGAGGAAGGTACAAAGGAAAATGTGGCCTTCCAGAAAGTTTTATTTAGAATGATTCTGGCTCATACATTTGGAAAAAATTGATTTTTTTCCATCATAGCCACCTACCTTGATATTAGTAATAGACTATTTCATTAGTCACAAAAATCATATTCCAGCAATAATCAGAATATATCTTCTGTTACATAAATGTTATGGTATTCCTTTTATTACAGACTACCTCTTTTAACACCTTTTAACCAAAAGCTTTAAGAGCTAATTTCTAGAGAAAGATTTTCATATGGCAAGAATAAAAAAAAAAATCCATGACTAATCTCCATAGGGAAATACAAACCACAACTATTTGGTAGAATTTTGTAAACATCTAGGGATGCTCTTATCCAAGTCAAAGCTGTAACTACCAGCATTTTACTGTTTTCTTTATTTTTCACCTAAGAGCTTTGGTTTCCCATTGACTTCAGTTTGAGGATAGGTTTCAAGGGACAATGGATTATTGTAATCTAGTAAGAAGCTAAAATGAAAAAAGCTCTATAAGTAATTTATTATTTGGCAGTTGTAGCAGCTCAAATAGCAATGCCTTCTGCTCCAAAGGTACTTATGACATTGGTCAGGAAGTCAGCATCATCAACATTCATTTAGTTGCAAGTTCTCAATGCATTCAACAAAAGGGGAGACTCTAAGTGGATTAAGGCTATTTGTTCTCTTCTCTCAAATTCTTTCTGTGAATGTTTATTCTATAATAAAGCACTAAAAAATAAGTTAATGGTGACTGATACTTGCAAGGTGTGTGTGTTATGTGTGGGTGTGTAAATGTCTGTGTTTTAAGAGACTTCTTTGACTAAAATGGAAGACTTAAGCCTATTTTTTCATGGATAGGCTCTAAAATACTAGCAACTAAGTGAATTCTCCTCAATTCTCTCTAGACGAATATAGAAAATTGGGTTAGTCTCTTTCTATCTTAAAAATATAGGGCACAAATACTATGACCTAAAATCTGCAGTAGGTAAAAGGGAAAGAAAAGGGGTCAGAACCAAGACAAGAGACTTCTGGGCATAAATCATCTAGGCTACTTTTATATGGACTAAAGAGCAATCTGATGGGAAATAAGTATATACATCAACCTCTGGACTACTGATTATGGTAGTAATGACTATTATAAGCTTATGTTCATTGGGAGCCAATGATTAGCTGAGGAACACGTTCTTTGCTATGACATGATTCATAAAGTCCTTTTTCTCTATCTAGAAGTCTCATGTCTTCTAGCATCATTAATCGGCAGCAGGCTAACTTACTACATTCCAAGTAGGATAAAATCGAAGACCCACCATGGTCATAGCAATGTTATTCCCTATAAAATACATTTTTGAATATGAGGAAATAATTCTTGCACCTGAAGAATCCATAGGAATGCTTTAAAAGAGGCTGTCGAATTTGAAAATAAACTATGATCTAAGAGGTTAAAGAGGAAATTAAGCCATAAGAGCAGGAGGGTAGTTCTTACACAGTCCCATAGAAGCAAATTGCAAAATTCAATAAATAATGAAATTATAAATGTGCATTTAGGAGAGGCAGAAACATTGAACTACATAAAAATATAAGAAACATTATAAATATAACTCTGAACATTCTGTAGATAATAACAATGAAAGCAATAATTAACTTATGTATGGTGGTTAGTAGTTTACAAAGCATTTCCACACACATTATTTTATTTGAGTCTTAAAACAATCTTGCAAGATAGGCCTTATTATTTACTTAATTACACAGTTGAGAAAATTAAAGTTTAGAAGGTTATGTAACTTGCTAAAAGCCAAAACTAATGCACTAAGAAGATAAAAAGTAGAGATGGAGTTCAGAAAATTGAATAAAACAAAAAAAGCAAGATATGGTCCTAAGTTTCAAAATCTTTCATCACATGGTATTCCCCTTATAAGATTTCCCTTTTACCCCCTATACATATGTTTTACTCTCCTCTATGAAAGAACAAAATTCCTCTGTTTATTATATTCACTTTTGCTGTACTACTTCCTATTTATTTTTACTGCTAAGATTCTGTAAAGAATAGCTTAAATACATTTTCTCTGCCTCTCTTCTTTTCCACTCGATTAATATCTTTAATGTTTCCCAATGACTGTATGTTGATAGACAAATTTTTTACTAATGGTATTCATAAATCCATTTTTATGACTATTGCTGAATTTTTCGGCCTTGTCCTCAGTGTTTATACACATCCATGTGCACACATACAGGCTCATAGACAAACATGCACATACACCAACACACACTTCCAATTCTTCCCTAATGTGTCACATTCTTTCATTCCTTGGCACATGCTCGATAACTGTTTGGAATTTCTCTGCTTCTCTTATCTCTTATTTTCAATTAAAATTAAAATCCATTCCCCTTTCAACTCCTATTCACATGAAGAGTTAAAAGCTCTCTAAGAGTTTTGCATAGTTTCCTATTTAAAACTGTAGGATAGAAGGCTCCTGAACTCACCTCCTCCTATGGACAAACCAAATTTACAGCTTAATATAAAAGAAAATTCCATCTGAAATAAGTTTTTAAACTGGCTGATCATATCAGGAGAATGAGAAAAAAACCCACGTCAAAACAGGTAGGAGAGGATGAGTCAGTATCTTACCATAAACCTCAGTGCCACCATGGTAACACAAGAGCAGGAGAGAACACACAACTCCCAGCTTCTCCTCGATGAGTGAAAGGTTTAGACCCCACATCTGGTGCTGTAACTTTTAATACTTCTAGCTGAAAGATGGGCCTCCAAAACATTTAGTAGGGCTTGTGTTTAGGAAACCAACAGGTTACAGAGAACTGAGAAAAGTTTCTTTAACAGCCTTCTTGGGCCTTGTCAGTGTTAATCCCCCAGGCCCACAACAAAGAGGCAGCAGCAGACTCAAGTATCCAATCAAATCTTTCTGTGAAAAATATGGTCTATTTGCTTATCTTAAAAGCTGTGGCCTAAGGAACAGGCTTTTAATTTAATACACGTCTAGAGACTGATAGCAATATTCCAGAAATGGGAGGCTGGCAGAAGCCATCTTTGTATTCTTCCTCTGCCTCATTCCATATAACCCGACTCTACCAGAAAGGTGCTTGTGCACAAGTCTGGCATCCTGGTTTTTAGGGTTGCGCCCAAAAGATGCACCCCTTGATCACCAGGCTCTAGTGGCCAGCAAGGCTTATGTTCATGGATCCCACAGGCTGTAATAAAAGAAAATCAGTTCTCAACCACCTAAACCACAGAGCACATTGCAGAGGCTGCATACCGAAAGGCTCAGTCTCTCAGAGAAAGATGCCTACTTGCAGATCATGTACCAACAGCTACATGAAAAGATGCTCACCATCATTATTCATCATGGAAATGCTTATCAAAACCATGAGATATCATTTCATATCTGTTAGAATGTCTATCAAAAAGACAAGAAGTAACAAGTTTTGGTGAAGATGTAGAGAAAAGGGAACCCTTGTGCACTGTTGGTAGGAATGTATATTGGTGCAGCTACTGTAGAAAACAGGATGGAAGTTCCTCAAAAGGTTAAAATATATAACTACCATATGATCTAGCAACCTCACTTCTGAGAATATATCTGAAGGAAACAAAATCACTATCTCAAAATGATATCTGCACCGGCTTGTTCACTGCAGCAGTATTTACAATAGCCAAGACTTAGAAACAACTTAAGTGTCCACAGACAAATGAACAAATACAAAAAACTACATTTGGTCATAAGAAACAAGGACATCCTGCCATTCGCGACAGCCTGGATAGAACTTGAGGACATTATGCTAAGTAAATAAATAAATCAGAAAAGAGAAACAAATATTGTATGATCTCATTTATATGTAGAATAAAAAATAAAATAAAACTTTACAGACAGAGAACAGATTGGTGGTGGCCCAAGCTCAAAGCAAAGGTGGGGGAGGGCTGTGAAATGGGTGAAGGTGGTCATAAGGTACAAACTTCCAATTATAAACAAGTCCTGGGAATGTAATATACAGCATGGGTAATATAGTTAACAATACTACATTGTATATTTGAAAGTTGCTAAAAGAGTACATCTTAAAAGTTCTCACCACAAGAAAAAAAGTTTGTAGCTGTGGTAATAGGTGTTAACTAAATTTACTGTGCTAATAATTTCATAATATATATCAAATAATTGTGCTGTATATCTAAAGATAATATAATGTTATATGGCAATTATACCTCTATTTTAAAAGTCTTGCATATATAACATTCAGAGAGGTATTTCATTGCTTTATCATCAATCATTTGCCACCATATTTGCTTGTTGAATAGACTCAGCTCTTTGATTAAAAGCACCACAATATTCATTTCTGTATTATCCAGAGCCAATCATAATATCTAAGAGTAAAAGATACTAAATATTGTTGGCAAAATAATGACCAGTGAGTAAAATTAAGTTCCTCTAGTCTGCATACTCATATTTGTGTGTGTCGGGGCGGGGGTGGGGGGAGGGCGGATACTTTCTGCTATGATGGAGGTGAGTGAAAAATTAAGGAAATGTACAGTGAATAACAACCTTTAATCTACAACTGAGTTAAGGATATAATTTAAAATATATACATATACAGTGATAACTTGTTATAATTTATCATGGTAATAGTAGTAATAAAAACAAGAGTTATTATTTCTAGATAGAGAATATTATCCTCATTTTATAGATGAAGAAACAGAAGCTTAAAGAGATTATGATAATTTACCTAATGGTCAAAAAGAAATGGCAGGTTATATTTTACTTGTGTGATACTGGCCATATTAACAGTTTTCACCAAATATTTCAGTTCTCCCCTGACACTGAGCAGACAGAAAGAATGCATTTCTCTTTTCCCTTGAAGTTAGATGTGGTCATGTGGATTACTTAGGCTAAAGAAATGTAAGCATATCATTACCAGGGAGAAGTCTTATGAGACAGCACCCAACTCACAAGCTCTCCATTTCTCACTGCCACAGCATCTGCCAATTTTTAAACTTGATGATTACTCCATCTGACTGGGACTCGATCAAGGAAAATGTGAAATTAAACCATCTACTGACTAAGATTTGGAAACATAATACAAAAAACAAATAAATGTCTGCTTTCTTAAGCAACTGGGATTTTGTGAATTTTTCAGTCGTAATCCGTTAGCTCACCTTGACCAATACTTCACAGAAGTCCTAACCATAAATTGATAAAATTATTTTTTGGCAAATTTGAAAAGTTGAAAAAAATAGATGTTTAAAAATTGTTGAATATTATGTCTTCTTATGATATTAAAATAATGCAAATTTAAACATTTATAATTATTTCTCTCTTTACTATTGCAAGATTTAGATATTAAAAAATTTAAGACATAGGGACCCAGAGAAGCCACCAATGGAAAATTCAGTCTGAAGCAGTGCAACAAATAGGAACCAGAGCCAGAGATGAGGCAAAAGAGATTATGCAGCCAACATACATTCCAGAAATAAAATCTGGGTCAGAGCCAGGAACTGCTGAGTTAATCAATGTGAATCAGAAGAAACAGGGTCGGAAATGAGAAGCATGTAATATCTAAAATAGAGTCGCAGATTCCAATTTCAGACCAGGTGTCAGAGCAAAGTCAAGACATTTCACATAAGTAATATAAGTGAGTAGGCCTAAATCAAAGAAAAAAGCTCTCATTTGATATTAAACCCCCTCGATTACCACCATCATGATCCTCATCATAACAATAATATATTGAGTCCTGAGCACTTTACATGCATCTTCACATTTAATCATCATTACGGCCTAGGACATAGGTGAGGAAACTAAGATGTACATTAAATAATGTGTTTGTAGTCATATACCAAATGACCCTGTGCCACTTCTTTTTTTGTCTTGTACAAAGAGAGTAATTATCAGTAAGTGGCTTGGCCTCCCAAAATAAAGCCAAGGTATCACAGGGCCAGGGTCAAAAATGAAAGCTAATCCCAGCAAGACAAATGAGAAAGAGGACTAGCATGTGATCTACATTTGCTTAACAACACATTGAATATATGCACATGGCAGGAAGTCAAATCTCTCTCTCTTCACTCTCCTTACCCCATTTTGTATGGATCAGGCACAAAACATTTCTTGAAGACAAAATTAGACCATCAAGCTAGAGCTGGGTTCTTGAACCCCTGGGCTGTGGACTGGTACTAGCCTGTGGCCCATTAGGAACCGGGCCACACAGCAGGAGGCAAGTAACAGGCGAGCAAGCAAAGCTTCATCTTTATTTGCAGCCGCTCCCCAGCACTAGCATCACCACCTCAGCTCCATCTCAGATTATCATTAGATTTTCATAGGAGCACCAGTCCCTGGTGCCAAAAAGTTTGGGGACTGCTGTGCCAGAGAGTAAAATTTCTTGGGAGAGTAAGCTACTTAAAGTAGAGGAGAACTTTACTACATTTTTATTACAACTGCTTCATGGTTTCCTTCTCATCTCTCTTTTTTCCACTCTCACGTTTATTATAAAGGAAGAGTGAGGAAGGTTCCAGAGAGGAAGGAATGAGTGTGGGTAGACTGCAGGAATATGCTTCTGCTTTAGCCAGAGCATCACCTTTGTTAAGACATAATCAAGTCCAATCTAGTAAGATAAGAAACTAGAAAGATATTTTGGGACCAAAACCATAGTTAGCAACTTTGCCTCTTTGCTTTGCCCTGTATGCAAAAACCCTTTGAGAAATGGCTGTGGCTGATGGAGATATGATGGAAATATGGATTCCAGATTTCTCAGCCTTGGAAGCTTGATTAATAACCCATCAACATATCGATCTTCATTAAAAAACATAAATATATTATTATCTTTTGATCTTATTATCACTTATTGTGCCACAGCAATGAGCCAGGAACCCTACCTGTAAGAAGTCATTTGCCCCATCCACTGCTTATTGTGAATACTAAATAAATTAATAGTTGTATATATTTTAGAGTAGGGAACTAAAAATCTATGATTTATTATAATTATGATTATTATCTTGTTAAATCCAACAACACTTTGAGGTAGGACTCTACTCTTCCCAGTGAGAAAGTTGAGGTGCAGGTAGTTCATGTAACATTTTCAAGGTCACACTGCTAACAAGAACATGGGGCTCTGCTACAACACTGTCAAATACTAGTTCGCTCACAAAGCCTGTGCTTTTCCCACTAAGTCATGCCGCATGCTTCTCTCCAATAGAAGAAATTGTACAGTAGGTCCAAAATTAGGCACATCGGTCCTTACTGAAAAGAACAAGTTCATCATAATTTTGCAACTCTCTACAATGCCAGCTGCTATAAAAATATGAAATTCATGAAATTTTGGAAGTGTTCCCACCATAATAACACAGTATTTTTTCAAAAATAATTTACATGCTATGTAACACACTTTAAATATAGCAAATAAAAAGCTAAACCTAAGTGACAACATGTGGGCAGATAATGAATCATTTGGAAATACTGTGTAGATTCTACATAGAAAATAGTGTTATCCATGAGAAGACTTGGAGTTTCTTAACCCTTCTCAGTGCCATGAAACCACAGCAGGAAGCACTGACAAACTAATAATGTGATAAGCTCTATTCTCTACACGGCAGGAATGAGAGCTATCTTATAACTACAATTTGGATGACTTCATAGAAAGTGTGGAAAAGAAAATTATACTCCTCTCCCACATATCAATGGAAACCTTTCCCATGGAGTGACTCAGCCTGAAACCCTAAACAGGAGCATGGTCTCAGCATGCTGTAGGCAGCCACAGCAGGCTTCACATTAGCTGCCTTCACCATTTGTGGGGACAACACAGAACGGAGGCTGCCAATTGCACAGAAGCTTTTACCTTGTGGGAAGAATCTAGTTTTATAACAGAAAATAAGACACCAACTCAATGCTTCAAAATGTGGCATTTTTCTACTTGATCAACGATATGTTCAAACAGCCAACATAACACTTGCCCCTTCTCTATTAAAATAATTATTATAAACAGTCATATCATTTACAACTTGCCAGGCAATGTTCTCACTACTTGACATGTACTAACTCATTCAATTTAATACTTACCACATGACATAGTTACCATTTTCCTCATTTTACGAGTGCAAAAAATGAGACACAGAGATATCAAGTAACTTTCCCCAAAATATAAAATATAGTAGGGTTTGGATTTGAATACGAGATGTCTGATGTGCTAGCTGCCTAACCAGGAATGCTGTGCCAATATCACTCTGCCGCAATTAGTGATGAGAAAAGCTTAAAGGGGAGAAAACATTTATAGTTGAAGGGTATAATGAACTATAACAACTGCATATTAAGTGCATATGTTAAAATCCCACATCCAAAGTGAAGGGTCTTTGGGTGATAATTAGGATTAGATGAGGATGGAGCCCTGATGAACTGGATTAGTACCCTTTAAAGAGTCCATGGAGCACCTGCTGCTCCTCTTTCGTTCTTTCTACCATGTGAGGATACAATGAGAAGATGATAATTTGCAACCCAGAAGAAGGACCTTATCAAACATGATGGCACTCTGAACTTGGACTTCCAGACACCAGAACTATGAGAGAAATAAATTTCTGTTGTTTATAAGTCACCCAGTTCATGGTACTTTGTTATGGTAGCCTGAACGAAATAAGACATTGGTATATTGTGGCAATTGTGGAGAGAATCCCAAATCAGATAACTGCAGGAAATGATAGGCTCTAGGTTCAACACTGAACAATTTGTTTTTGCTGAAGTAGGAGTTTCCATAAACTCATTCAACTTGATGAAGAGTTTCCACAGCCTATCTCCAAAAAGCATATCAAACACTTATTTGATATGAACTATGTATATTAGCATGCTGCGGTTTAAACTTAAATCAAAAACTTATTTTTTATTTAGTTATTTAACACATATGAATAATTTCTTATTGAAAGATACAAAACAATTGAAATCCAGAAAGAGTATCCAATATACCACTTTTATAATAAGAATATGGAGAAATGTTGTAGCACAGCCCCATGTTCTTGTTAGCAGTGTGACCTTGAAAATGTTACATGAACTTTACCCGTATTGCATCGCAACATAAAATGTCTGATCCTTAATTGTTGCTGATAAACTGATCACATGTACTAAATAGCATGGAAAATATACACTTTTTATAATATGCAGAATGATAAGTGTCTTTCTAATTATATTTTGATCATGGCAATTTATGACACAAGGCTACAATCTAATCATGACAGTCCTAGATTCCTAATTATATAAGGCATTTCTTTGAGTAGCAAAGTAAGTAAAGCACTTTTCATGTTGTCTTGGTTATTTTAAAAGTAGTGAGTCTAATGATCACAAAATCATCACTAATTTTTCATTTGCAGTTAATCAGTTAGTTTATCTTCTCATAAAATCTATTTTAATAAAGTTCTTAAACTCACCATGCCACTTCTTACAATCAATTAACCTTTGTCTCAATATTACAACTTTTATATCATGACAATTTTTATTACTACTTGTCTTAGGCATTTACACAAATTGATTACTAAATTAAGCATTTTTATGATATAATTAAATGCACCCCCATATTCCTTAGCCAATAAAAGTAGCAGCCTATAATATATTTAAACTTAGTATTGAAGTCTAATAACCAATTCAAATGGGATTTGAATATCTGAGCAATACTCATTTTAGTATCATAGCAATAATTTACTTATTTTATATTAAAGCTTCCTATAAGCCATTTTTTGCCTAAATACTCAAATACAATACTGGAAAATATCTTTTAATATTTAACGCAAGTTCAATAAACCTAAACCAAACTCATTGTTTCCTGTACTAAAGGATTATGTCAATAAAATCTCCCATCCCCCAAATTCATTCTTTAGAGCTAAATTTTAGATATCTCTCTTTCTCTCTCTATATATATATATTTCTAAATTCTCATATTTTATTATTTCCCAAGCTTTCCTCTGTTAGTTTTAATCTAAATTTCCACTTTTCTGGTTACTTTTAAACATCCACATTATTTAGTCTATTTCAATAGCCTACTGGCCTGACTGACTCTAGTCTCTTTCCATTAGCACATTCTATTTTCATACTTTCAATCAAAGTTCTTGAAGCATAACATTGTTTATGTCACTCTACTCTTAAAACCCTACAATTACTCCTCACTGCCTAACTCAAGTTTAGCATTGTATATTTTGATTCCATCTCGTTTTTACAGCCTTATCTCCACTTACTCCCTTAATCTGTGGTGTGAATAAATGTGAATCATCTCTCTTCTTTAAACATATGCTGAATTTTCATTTTTATCCATATCATTTTTCTTTCCATTTACCTTAAACCTGTATTTCAAGATTCATCTCAAATCCTATTTCTTTCATAAAGACTTCCCCTTTCCCCTCTTGAACTGAATTCTAAAGACCTACAGAACTACCAAACTTTGCTTATGGCACTTACAATATTCTGGCCAGAAATAGTCATTTATCTATTAGTTTTTAGCCGTCATTAAACTGTAAATTCCTTGATGGGGGGAGGGGTCCATATCTGTTCATATTTGCATTTCCATCAGCACCAAGCAGAATACTCTCCCTAAAGAAGATACTCAAAAATATTTACTTAATTTTGGGAGAGAAAAAAAAAAAAAAGCATATGGAAATTGGAAAACATAGGTAAATCATTTAAATCAGTTTACAAATTATCGAATATAAGAATATAGACAAGAATTCAGCCATTCTGGGCTAAATTTTCTTTATGTGATAAATGAATAAATTGTGCTTTCAGTGGTTTAAAATAGTTTTTCAGTATGAGGACCACATTTTGATGTCAAAAATTTCTGATCCTTCCTCCATATTATAGTTATGTTTTTATTATTATTCACTAAGACAATGGACATGTTTATATGAATTGATGACTTCCCTGCAAATACCAACAGCACTCTTACACCCTCACCCAGAGTACTGGAGCCCTCAAGTTAGGAAGATTCTAGAAAACCTGTGAAGTTGGCCTTTTCAGATAATATGTATTAAGTATTTATTAATGTTCCTGATATAACATGTACTTGTGTGTTATTATTTATTGTTATCATCACATCTATTTCTTATTATTCCAAATCCCTCTTCCGAGTTTAACTCTTTTCTCTGCCTCTCCTTCATATTATTCAATTTATTTCTGATACTTATCCTCCTACATGTCATACATCTCTCTGCTTAAGCATCACTGGCTGCTTCAGTTTTTGTCTTTTTCACTATTATGCGCAATTGATTCTTTCTCTCTTTTCACTTCTTGTATTTTATTTTCCCAATACAATGTTATTCCCTTGACTCTCAACCCTTCTTATTATATTCTTTATATAGGTTATTTTTTCTCTATTCATCATCTTCCAATCCTTTTAATGTCTCCTATTTATTAGTTACTTCTTTTTTTCTCTCCAGTACTTTGACCTAACTACTATTTATATACAGAGCTGAAACTCATTTTGTGAAACAGACACATTCTTGAAAATTTATGATAAAAACAAACCTCTTGTAATCAAAATCTTTCTCTCTCTCTCTCTCTCTAATATATATATATATATATATATATATATATATATATATATATATATATATATCTGTATATATATATTTATTTATTTAAAATTAATATTTAAAAATACCTTACTATAAAGCAAATTACCACAGCCTATCTTTTGTATAAATGCATGCACTAAACGAGTTGGCCTAAGGTCCTGACAACTTTTTTTTAAAACCTCTATTGCCATCTCCACAGTTTATCTATGACTCCTTACTCACAGTTCTTACTGAAATGTTAAGCTGACAAACAGGAGGAAAAAATCCTCACATTTCTCCTTCCTCCTGATCTCTCTGAGTCAGGTCCTACTGACTCAAGTATAACACCATTTTTTTTCTCCTCTTTTTACTTCCTTATTACTGTCTTTATGCTCCTGTCATCCTCCTCCTTGGTTATAATCTCACTAGTCTACATTCTCCCAGGCTGCCTTATCCTGTGTTTTACTCCTTTTACATCTGGAGTGTTTTCAAGTTTAATTTTGCATCTAACATGCTAGTTTCTTTTCTCTTAGATTTGATGTTTGATTTAAGTGTATCATTTCCTTTTTCTCATGGTAAAAAGGTAGTCTCCCATCAACCTATTCTGCAAACACAAAAGATACACCTACATCTATCCTGATGCTGAATAGAATCTGTAATCTTTTGTGTCAAACAACAATACCTTGTTTAGCACAAATGCCAAATAAAATCAATATACTTACACTCAGCATATTTCTGAAGTTGAGAAAATTCTGAGGGGCTGAGGTGAGCCCACTTTTCCTGGTTTGTCATGGTGGTGATGAGGTCTCTTACATACCAGGTGAGAAATTCTTTATTCAGGTGTTTGGCAGAATTCTATGCTTCAAAGTTTCCACCAGACATCTTTCATGATAAAATATATCAAGCTTTAGAATATGCAATCTGTCAACATGAAACCACTATGGATGTAAGATTGTAGTTTCAATAATGTATCAAAGCACTGTAAAAATAGAAACAAAGATCAAAAGATTAGTATTATTGCAGAAAGAAGAAAGTCAACAGATTATAGAATGTTAAGGATTTTTAATTCCTAAATAATGTAAAGTTTTTCTATTTACATAATGTTCAAACTTTAATTGCTTATTCACCCTTTAATGGCATGTTTACATACATATCCTAATGTCAAATCATAGAACTAAATATGATTAAGAATACAAAATGTAATGAGAATTTTATAAAGTCTAGTTTTATACAAGTAGATTTTTTTTGTTTAATTTCATAAACTTCATATTCCAAGAGTTGACATGGTAGTAATTTTTATTAATCACAATTCATCAATTCTTTAACATAATATAAAAAATTTAGACCCAAATTATTAAATGAGGTTGCATAAGTTCTATAGTTCCTTACACATACAATCCTCTAGTGTACCAAATTTCCAGCAATGACTTGGAATGATCTTTGGTACCAAGACAAATATTCACGATCATGCAAATCAATTTTGCAGATTATATAAATTTTTTTCTCTAGTAATAAAATAATTTTAATTTTATGATTTTTTTTAAATCCCAGTAAAAGTTACTAAATAAAAGCAATTCCAAATGTCTGACAGATTTGCATGATAGTAGATGCTATTATTGTGAATCATGCTTAAAAATAAATTCCTGGGTTGTCATGTATCTACTTTCAGTTCTACATCTATAAAGACAAAGTAAAATTCCATATGATTTCAACTTTTTATCACAAATAATATTCAACTGCTCAGTAATCAACCAGAATGGCAGTGTGATCATTGTAGAAAATGAGGCATTTAGAAACAATTAGAGAGTTTATACAATTGTATGTTCGGAAAAAAGTTTATACAGATGCTATTAGCTACAGCCGTGGTACCTTTATTGGGCCTAACATTTCTTCAGAATTTCTGTACTGTTCTTCAGTATCAACCCCAGGATCTCACTACATAAACTGTCATCTTTGCCTTAAAAAACTGTTCTTGTTGGTCCCAACTGTTCATTGTTTTTGCACTCACTTTTACAAAGTGATCCTTTTCTACTTTAGGAAAAAATGAAGATGGTAATGTGTTAGCAGAGGCCAAATTGCTAGAACTTGTTTTCCTCCCAGGGCATGCACTTACATTACAACCAGGACTTTGTGGAAGCAGTGCAAACTAAAATGAATGAGAATGTGTGATGGACATTTCTTTGTGTTGTTTACCCTGTTTCTTCCTATTAATATCATCCTTTACATTGATTTCATCCTAATTATTCACTTTTCTCCAGTTACATGCAATTTTAGTGGGACTATAAAACAAGGTGCTTTTCTGGAAGCAAGAAAAATTCTTTTAATGAATGATTAAATGGGCCAGAAACAGTTTTTATTTCCTCCAACCCCAAAACATAGCTGGTGATGACAAAAGTTCATTTACTGAGTCCCTCTGTATGTCAAAAAGCATTCTAGGCACTGGTAATCCAATGAAAATCAAAATACACACAAGATAAAAATAATGCTAATTCAACAGTATGTCAGCTTTATTGAGAGCTTATAGTATGCATAGCACTCTCTTAACATCATTTGTGTGTTAGATCATTCAGTCTTCACAAAACAAATCTGTGTGGTTCTAAGTCTCCCATTCCAACAAGCAAGGAAACTGACATCGGGTAACAGGAATCTGGTAGATATGACAAAAACTTCTAGAAGCCCACCCAATATCCATCCTCTCTTGGCTCCTTGGTTACAGAACCTTAATTTTATTGAATAAAAATATATTCATCTAAACAACTACATTCTTCAGGTTATTTGCATGGAGAAGTGGCCAATGAAATATAAGTAGATATTGGGCGAGGTATGTAGAAAAGTTCTATTTGAAGAAACATGTGGCAAGTTCTATTTTCATCATTTTTCTTTCCTCCAACTTCTTACCTGGAATGTTGACATGTTGGCTACAAATTGAGCAGTTTCTATCAATATAGCTTTTAGAATAGAAGTCATGTACTAAGAATGGTAGAGTTCCATAAAGTAATCAGGGGTAGGCAAACAGCTAATGGCATAAATATTTGGTCAACCATCTAGTTTTGTAAATAAAGTTTTACTGAAACACAGACAAACCCATTAGAGGAACCAGCAAGAGAAAAATTTTTGAAGAGATTTTAATGTGAAATAAAGAGGTTTGGGCACTATCCTGAAGGTAATAAGGAACAATAAAAGAACTACAAAAAAGAGGGGAGGGGCCAGATATCTGATCACTTTTTATCTCACTTGTATTGTTGTGGCACTTCCTAATCGTCCCCCTTAGTGTTCTCTTTCCTTAATAGGGCCTATTCCTTGACATCTACCAATAGTCATAAACTAAGCTGATTCCAGGGGCCTGTCTGACAAATTACCAACAATGTTAGTTAACAAATTAGAACAGTAATTAATTAATTATAGCTTCCCACCTGCTCTAAAAAAAAAATCCCCCTGTTAATTAATTATAAGAAACTCAAATTTAAAATGGCTAGTTATCTGACATTCTTCAGATTTTTACATGAATGCTGTCTTCTCAGGGAAGTCATTCAATTTAAAACTGCACATTCATACACACCATCTCTTTATAATGCTTTTATTTGTTTTGAATATAATATCTTATCTTCAAATATTTAACTTATTAATACTATTTAATATGTGTCTCCTCACACAAGAATTAGGGGCAGCATCAGTAGTTTTGAGCCTTAATGGGATTCCAAAAAAAGGAAACAGGAACTAAAAATATTTATTGCATTTGCCCTTGGTAACCATCAGGATGTATGCATTATATTTGGTGTCACCATCCTCGCATGAGTTGTAGGATATAAGACCCATGAGAGAAGTATTTTTGTGTTTGTTCACTGCTATTTTCTAAGTGCTTAGAAAAGTGATTGGTATACAGTAGTTGGTCAATAAATATTTGTAGAAAGAATTCATATTTATGCTTTTTTTTCCATAAAGACAAATTTGAGTAAGAGAGTTATAAGCATTCCTGAAGATGAGAAAGAAAAAATGGTGCATAAAGAAGGCATCAGGAACAGAAGTCAGTGTGGGCTTTAATTTTCATAGGAGCCACACCTCTTTCCTTAAACTAAATAGACACAAATAAAAGAAGTTGTACTTAGGAATACAAAGCTTTTACAGTTCTCCGCCTACCCAGGAAAAAAAAAAAGGCTTAATTTCACATAGTTTCCAAATATTTTCTTTTTTGTTATTGTTACATATAACTAACTCCATATAAATGAGCATCATCCCAAAAAATGCCTTAATCAAGATGTCGGTTAACAAATTTGTAAGAAAAAAAAAAATTACATATGAACATCAGGACTACCTTTTTAAAAAATATTTTCAATATCTAAAAAAATATTATTTAGCTTTCTTTGCTCTAGCATGACCTTGTCAACTTAGGTGTTCACTATCTATGTCAAGTACAGCTTTTCTGAATTGATCTAAGCCAATCTGCATTTTAACAAGTGATATTCAGAAAGTAATGGCACCCTTGAGGACTAAAAGTAAATTCTTTTCAGTATTTGATTTGGATTATTTTAACACCAATATGCTTAGAATAAAACCTGTCTTTCTCATCCTTCTCCTAGTGAAAGCTTTTAGTTGCTCACAATTCTGGTAGTTCTCACTCTCAACATGTGATGTGACACGTAGCTAACACAGAAAAGAACATGAGTGGGGTATAGATGAAGAAGATTTTTCTCATCAAATCTTTTATACTAATTGAATTGACATCAGAAGTATGTGTAAAGAGAAATGTTGCATGGGTAATATTAAATCAAGAGGCACAGCTATTCTTTACGACTCAGAAAGAAATGGGAATGGAATTTCCAGTCAAGATGGTAGAGTAGGTAAATACGTTTTTCCTCCTCTAATGACCACATCAAAAATATAACTAAACTACAGAAACACCACTGGGAACTGTCTGAAGTCTAGCTGGATAAAAGTTCTACAACTAAGGATATAAAAACAAAGCCAACTCTAGACTGGTAAGAGGCTAAGATGGTCAATTGGCCAGTCCCACATCTACATGTGGCAATTAAAAATCAGGAGGCATATCTCAGCTGTGGAGGTCCCCTTGGAGGAGCAAGGGGTCCCAGCCCCACACCAGGTTCCAGTGCCAAGAAGAGAAATTCCCACAAATTCTGGCTGTGAAAACCAGCAGAGATTGTGGCTGAGTAGGATGAAGGGCAGCTGAAGTCCCAGGCACTCCTCTTAAAGGGCTTGTGCCCAAACTTACTTGATGATGGACTCATTTGCTCTGACATCCAGTGCTCAGACAGCAGCTTGAAAGGAACCAGGGACATACACGAAGGATCTCAATGGTCTGGCTTCAGGGCAAGGGCTGGAGGAGCAACTTTCTCTCAGACAGAAGTGGCAGTAGAATCCATTGTTCCTTCATAGAGCTCTCCCCTCTCCCAGTGTGCAGACACAGGTAGGCACTACATCTAAGTTCCCATCAACCTAACTAATACCATTAGCCCTGCTCTAATGTTTCCCTGAGACCTCGCCCCACCCAACCTGCAGCCCCCGACCTTTCTTGGAGCACACTGCATTCTTAAAACTCTCAAAAGTTAACAAAATCCAAACAAGCGGCATCCAGCCTCAGCATACCTGAATCTCTCTCTGAGCATCCCCAAGCTCAGCACTCATGGCTCCTGGTCTCAGTTTATGGCTTGGCCTCTCGAGGCAACACAAGGCCATTGTGAGAGGTGGCCATCTGAGGATTTCTTAGTGGCTTATGCCAGGTGGCCACAAGGAGGGCGCAGAATGCAGCTGAACTTGGCCTGAGGTGAGGCTCCTCCCCAGAGGCCCTTGAGTTGGCATGCCCCTGGTAGTCATTTTTTGACCTAGCCATAGCACTACCCAGGGCTGCATCTGAGGATGACACACCTGGAGGGCACACTGGGAAGGCACCAGTGCCATGCTGAAGTGAATCCTGATCCATAGGGTCAGTCCCTGAACAACAGTTCCTCCACTGTAGTCACCAACCAGTTCTCACAACCAACCAGTCCCCAATGATGTGCAAATAGCAACCAAGGCTCAACTACAACAAGAGGGCACACACAACCCATATAGAGAGATTGAGTCATTGAGTCCCACAGGACACTTCTACATAAGGCCACTCTACTAAGCCTGGGAGACCTATTGCATAGAAACACAGGGAGGAAGTTAAAATGGAGAGACAAAAAAATGTGTCCCAAATTTAAAAAATAAAAACATATTAAAAGAATAAAAAAACAGAACAAAGCACCAGAACTAGAACTAAACAAAATGGAGACAAGCATTTGAACTCTACCAGATGTGGATTTCAAAACACTGATTATAAGGATGCTCAATGAACTTAGGGGAAGAGTAGGCAAACTTAGTGAGAACTTTAGCAGAGAGGTAGAAAACATAAAAATGGAGATAGAAAACATAAAGAAGCAGTCAAAAATGAAGACTACAAATGTTATTGAAATGAAATGTTATTAGAGAGAATCAACAGTAGATTAAAAGAAGCAGAGGATCAAATCAACAATTTAGAAGATAAGATAGCAGAAAGCAATCAGAACAGCGATAAAAAAAAAATAATCCCCCCCCCCAAAAATGGAAATAGTTTCAAAGAACTCTAGAACATCAAAAATACCAACATTCATATCATAGGGATACCAGTGGGAGAAGAGAAAGAGCAAGGAATTCAAAACCTATTTGAAGAAACAATAACGGAAAATTTTCCAAACTTGGAGAAGGAAATAGACATACAAGCCTAGGAAGCTCAGAGAGTCCCAAACAAGATGAACCCAAAGAGGCCCACACCAAGACACATCATAATTAAAAAGCCAAATTTTAAAGACAAAGATAGAATCTGAAATGCAAGAGAAAAGCAATTAGTTACCTACAAGGAAGGTCCTATAAGACTGTCAGCTGATTTCTCAACAGAAACTTTGAAGGCCAGAAGGGATTGGTATGAAATATTCAGTGATGAAAAGCAAGGACCTACAACCACAATTACCCAGCAAGCTATCACTTAGAACTGAAGGACAGATAAAGAGCTTCTCAGACAAGAAAAGCTAAAGGAGTTCATCACCACCAAAGCAGTATTACAAGAAATGTTAGAGGGACTTCTTTACAAAGAAGGAAAAAAAAAAAATGTAAATGGATTAAATGCTCCAATCAAGAGATAGAGTGGCTGAATGGATAAGAGAATAAGACTCTCATATATGCTGCCTAAAAGAAACTCACTATAGATTGAAAAATACAAACAGACTGAAAGCAAAGGGCTGGTAAAAGATATTCTATGAAAATGGAAAGAAAAAAAAAGCTGGGGTAGCAATACTTATGTCAGACAAAAAGGACTTTAAAATTCTACTTCTGGGTATTTATCTCAAAAAACCCAAAACACTACTTCAAAGAGACATGTGAATCCATATGTTCTTTGCAGCATTATTTACAACAGCTAAGATATGGAGGCAACCTGGACGTCCGTCAACAGATGAATAGATAAAGAAGAAGTGAGCACCTTGCCTATGCCCGCCTGGAGCCTGCAGTTCTCCATGCACTCCGTAACCAGTGAGACACACCGCGCAATGACCAAGCGGACATGGGCAGAGTGGCATTAGCCAGGCTCAGACGGGGCTGCTGCTTCTGGTGCTGCTCTTACCACCACAGATTTATTCAAACCAAACAACTACTGTAATAGTTTCAACTCACGCACAATACTTCAGCTACCCCAAGTCCAGCAAATGCCACCACCAAGGCAAGTGGCAGTGCTCTGCAGTCAACAGCCAGTCTAGTCTCTTCATAATCTCAGTCTCCCTTCTACATTTTTACTGTTAAAGAGACTCAGGCCAAGTGTCTATACTTCCCCATCTCCTAAACTGAATCCAAATGGTGTCTAGACATCCAATGTGACAAGGAAAAAACAGGTCTTCATTGAATCTGCTAATTCCATACCTTATTTTATTGACACAGAAAATGTTGAAGATCCCAAGTTGGATTGGTTTGAAGAGTATGTGCAGGGTTTGACTAGATGATGAATGAAATATTAAATCTGCTGGAGTTTCATATACAAGATGAAGAGAGACATTTCTAAAATCAGTTAAGAGATGATTTCCTTAAATGTGGCTTAAGAAGTATGGACTCACAAAACTTTACCTTGAGAATGAATAGCTTTTATCTTACCTGGAGATAAAAGATAAGATTCAGAACAGATTCAGTTTTCCTTTGGTTCATTAAAGCTATAAGGCTATAAAACAGATAGTGCAAAAAGCTTCCATGATTCTATTTTTTTGCTTACTTTATATTATTTTTTATTGAGTTTATTGGGGTAACATTGGTTAATACAATCATATAATTTTCAGATGTACATTATCATTTGACATCTGTATATTCTATTGTGTGTTCACCATCCAAAGTCCAGTTTCCTTCAGCTACCATATATTTGATCCCCTTTACCCACTTTACCCTCCCCCTACCTCCTATATTTGACCCTCTTTACCCCATTTACCTCTCCCCTCCTCCCCCACCCTACTGGTAACAAACTCATGGACATGGACTATAGACTAGTGGTTACCAGTGGTTTCCATGATTCTATTGATATGTACATTACAAGGAACCTCCAGGTCTTCCTGTAAATCCTCAGTATATTGTTTTACAGTACTAATTTAATGCCCTCACTCCAGATAAAGTTTTACATTGTTAAGCTATCACTTCCCTTGGGAACTGAACTCTTTCTTTTGAGGCTTTGGATTTGACATTGCATTTGACTTTTTATATAGTATTTGACATGTGCCAGGGCAATGATGGATTAGAATCCACCCCAAATTCAAGCATAATGAGTAAATTTTACTTATATATTTATCACCTATTCTTATTCAAGAGTACCAGATTCATTGAGCTAAACTAATTCCAAAGAAGTAGAAGTACACTGACCTCAATTTTAAAATGCTTTTTATTTCTGCATATGTTGAATACTTTTTACAATTTAAAAAATGGTATGTTTTGAAGGCAAAATTGACAAATCTTAATATTGAAAAGGGAAATATGTGAAGGAGCCAAAACTATAAATCAGATATTTGGGAAGTTAAGATTAGAAGCTTACTTACATTAAATTCAGAAGAACTTTTATATTCTTTCTGTATATACTTTTTTAAAAAACTATGAATCAATCAAGATAGCTATTTGAAACACTTTGTTACCGGTTAATAATGTGGGCTTGATTCTGGAAAATTTATCTTTTCACAACTGCCTCGATGCACAGAAATCTTTTTAAAAATAGACATTCTCAAAAGTCTTTTGTTTGCATGGTCACACATTGATGCTTAGATGTTCCAGTATCTAATATTGCCACAGTAGCCTTGATAACCAGTCATTTTTTTTCATCTTCAGAAACCTACACAAGAACACAATATCCAACAGATATCAAGCTACCATGTGTGTGAATGAACATTCCCTTTTGTTTCATATCTGAATGCTATAAAACTATTTTGGATTGTATATTGTGTTTGTGTATTTATGCTTTGTTTCATAGTAATTTCTCATGTTATGGTATTAATTTGCATTGAACACAAACTATAAATAAAAAGAAATGGCTGAAAAAAAAAGGTGATACACACACACACAATGTAATATTACTCAGCCATAAAAAAAGAAAGAATTCTTGCCATCTGCAACAACATGGATGGACCTAGAGGATATTGTGCTGAGTGGATTAAGTTGGACAAAGACAAATGCCATATAATTTCACTTACATGTGGACCCTAATGAACAAAATAATAAAACAGAAGCAAACTTGTAGATATAGAGAACATTTTGATAATTGCCAGATGAAAGGGAGTAAGTGAAAAAGGGGAAAGGATTAAGAAATACAAATTGGAGGTACAAAATAGTTATGGGGATGTAAAGTATAGCATAAGGAATATAATTGAAAATATTTAATAACAATGTATGGTGTCATATGGGTTCTAGATTTATTGGGGTGATCACTTCATGAGTTATTTAAACACCTAATCACTATGTTGTACAACTGAAACTAATATAGTATTGTATGCCAACTGTAATTAAAAATATATATTATATTAAAAAATAGAGATGGGAATGATGGCAGCACTCTCTTATAGTCTCTGCCCCTTCATATATATGTAGAAAGAGAATGACAATATTCAGCTGGGATTTCCTATGGTGCGCTCACAGACTTCACATTCCCCCACAAGGGGCTTTCTTTAGATACATAAAATGAATACCAGGAAGGATCCATTTTGCTGGCTGTTAAAAAACAGTTTAATCCTAGCATTCTCACCTATTCAACGGATGTGCTACTTTGCTTAGTAGGTGGCAATAAATAATTGTGTTGAAGGCTTTGGAGAAGGCTCGTGGCCTATTGTGCCTTAACTGAAACACATTCTTCATAATTAGAGAAGAAAATCAATCTCCTCATAAAGAAGTCACAGGCAATGTCTAGATAAATGGACCTGGTGAATTCAAAACATTATTTGTTAGTCACATTAAATGCAGATTTCTAAATAATTATTAAAAGTCAACATATCATGACTCCAATCATTGAATAGTTAATACACATTAAGGTACATTAAAGACTATATGTACACAAATTTAAAGTATTTTGAGGACTGAAAAATATTTACTGGTCTCAAGGTTTATGAACTCCAAATTATAAAGTAACTAATGGAAAAATCATAGAGAAAGGATGAGAGCCAATGTATCAGAGACTTTCTGAAAGAAAGTTAGGATGAAATTAAATAGAATACTAACGCTATCAATTGGTTTATAATTATTTGTTCATTTATCCACGAAAAGAAGTCTAAATTGAATCCCAGTGGCATGCTAAGCACTATGCCAGATGCTAGGGATATAGTTATAAGCAAAACAGATGTGGTATCTGAGCTCCTGGATCATGTTTAAGCAGGAAAATCTACATTAAACAAACCAACTACAAAAATAAATAATTGTAAACTATAAGTTATATGAAAAAAGGCAATAAAATTCTATAAAAGAGTATAATAGGAGACCTGATTTATATTAAGAGATTCAGAGAGTAAACCATAGAGAAAGTTGTCTTTAAACTAAATGATGAAAGTTGAGTAACAGTTGTGAACTTGAGTGAGAAGAAAAATATTCTGAGCAGAAGTCTGGAAGTAAGAGAGAAAAAAAAAATCTAGAAATATTAGATCTTTAAAGAAGGCAAGTGTGACTGAAGCTTAGTGAGCAAGAGAGAAAGTGGAAAAACAGATAGGAGCTACATCGTGGAGATTCTAAGTAAATTATGAAGCCATTAAAGTATTCTGAGCAGGATATAAGCATGATCCAGACATATTTTAGAAGTCCATTCTGATTAATGGATTGAAAAAGGAAAAGAAAGGAGGTAAAAAGTCAGCCAAGCAGGAGGCTATTCCAGTACTAGATGAGAGCTGGTAGTAGTTTTAACTAGGAAAATGGCAGTAAAGATGAAGGTAAAAGGCCAAACTCAAAATATACTTTTGAAGGAAGATTTGATAATAAATATGATATGTTGTGTGCAGGATGAGGTGATAAAGAATGATCACTTTAATTGTGGCTTAAGTGCAGGGTACAGAAAGGTAGAGTTTTAAAGAATTCTAAATGCTGGAATAGTACAAGATTTGAGAAGAAGACAAAACTTAACATTTTATTTTGGGATATATTAAATTTGAGAAGACATTTAAATTGAAATGACTAGTAGATAGTCCTCTATTTCTCTTGGGAATTTATTGACCATAAGCCTGAAGGGATTAGGCATGTTGTAGTTAACAACTACCAGAGTAGTTATATATACAGGATTATCTGATAGGGGCCATGGTCTTATAGATAGCAGGGCACATCTCCATTTGAATAACTTAGCTGGGCAGGAAGTAGTGAAATAACTTCCCTCATCATGTACTCCTCCATTTCTCCAATCTCCTCCAGGGTCTCACATAGACCAAACCCAGTCATAAGCCAGAGGGCAAAGGTAACCACTGTTGCAGGGTATATGAAATAGCCTCATAAGGCACCAAGCACAACTGGTAGGAGATAAAGGGAGAATCTGAAGGGGCAAATACTAAATATCAAGCACATCTCACATCTGAGGAATGTGATATGAGAAAGAGTTCCCAGGACAATGCTGCAAGAAGCTCCCATATTTAGAGATTAAAAGTGGGAAAAGATCCCCATCCCAACACCCGCCCCCCCCCAAAAAAAAAACCAGAAGAATATGATGTCAAAGAGATAATAGAAGAGAAAGAAAAGAATCCTTCAAGGAGAGGGTAGAAGGCACTTTTCAAAAGTTGCTGAGAAGTTAAAAAAGATGAGGATAGAAGCATCCAATGGCAACATGCTGGTCACTGGTAAACTTAGCATAATAATTTTTTTGAGGCTAAGCATGCAAATTGGAATGTGTTACATAACAGAACTGAGTTTGGGGAAACTGAATATCATCAACTCTGAGAAGTATAATTTTGAGGAGGAGTTGAAAGCTAAAAGTAACTATTGAGAGAAGAATGTAGAATCAAGGAATTATTTGTTGTTTGTAGGAATCACTGGAACACATTTTAAAATTGAAGAGAATAGTTTATAGTGAGAATTGTTTAAGCTTCTGGAAAGAAAAAAATGATCAGTGCTTCAAAGTTCTTATAAAGAACTTTAAAATATCCTTTAAAAGTCCTTAAAAGCAGGAAGAGATTTGTTCCAAAAAATGTGAGGGACAAAATTAATCCTAACAATGAGTATAGATTAAAGTAGTTTGGTATATTTGGTGCTTAGAAAATGCAAGCATTCTGGTTAATGACTTCTGTTTTCTCTGAGAGGCTAGATAGGCAATGTTGGGGGAGGAGTATAGTAACAGTGAAAAGACATGAAAAATTATATACATATATGGTAAATTGAGCTTACTAAAAGCATGTAGTAAGAACAGCAGAGTTAAAAGCCAAGGGGATATTGCTATTTCCTAACTTAGAACGCTAACAGCCTAATTTTGAATTATTGATTTATATGTTAAGGCATTAAAAGTATAATTAGTCATATTCTTAACCTACCACTTTTGAATCAGATCTATATTCTCATTCAGTTTCTGAGCTGTCTGTCTTCCCAATGTAAAATGAATCATTTAACCTGAGTTTCAATTCCTTTCTTATGAAAAGTGGATAATACCACCTACCTCCCAGATGTATTTGCATTTAATGAAAATACATATGCACAATACATAACAGGTAAAAGATTCTCAATAAAGGTTATTTTCTTCTTGCTTCTGTAAGTGAGTATTTCTAATATATTTTCAGTATTAAATTTGAACATATATACAGGATACATAGAGAGGAAATAGATTGAAAGTCTACAAACCATTCAGAAGATTTATGTGGGCGGCTTAATATAAGACTCATAATTGTGTTATTTTTGAACTCAGTTGACACAAAAAAATATAAAAGAAAAAATTCAAGGGAAATCTTTGGTGATGCAAAACAGGGAACTATATCAAGTTTTGCATTGTCTACATTTTGCAATCATGGTTTTGAACTTGAATTATTTTATTTTATTCTTTTTAAGAAAATTAAGTGAATTTTCAATTCTCTTTACTTCCACACATGGTTTTAAGAACAACTCAGAATAGAGATTTGAGGGTTGAGTGACAATAGTGATTACATACAGGAGTAGAAACTTTATCAATATGAAATATTGAATATAAAGTGCTCTGGTAGCTTCTACTTTTCAAGAGCAATCACAACAAAATTTTTCACCCCACATTCCTTTCTAGAACTCTGCTATACCCTTTCAACAGGTGATGTCTATGTCTCCTCCCCTTGTACTTGTGACTACCTTTGTGCCTACCTTAATCAACACATTATAGCAGAAGTGATGCTAGATCATAAAAATATCACACTTCACTCTTGCCTTCTCTCTTGGGACACTTGCTCTTGGAATCTAATTAAAATAATCTAACAAATCCCAAACCTTGCCATGTGAAGCACCACTTGGAGCCACCATGCTTAAGTGCACCAGCCAACAGCGCAGATGAAATCCCAGTCAACTGCCAGCACCTGTCCCCAAATATGTGAGTAAAGATGCCTTCGCAGATGATTCCATCACAACTGTCAAGTATCCTCCTTCTCCAAGCTGTATGTCTTCTAGATGAGGCACCAGAGAGAGTGGAACAGAGGCAAGCCCGTCCATTATATCCTTCATAAAATAAAGCCTGACCCACTGAATCCATGAGCAGAAAAAATTGTTGTTTTACAGCATTAAGTATTTGCTGGTCTGTTATTCAATAGTAACAAAAACAAATGATTTAGGGAAATATTGAATCCATAAAAAGTACCAAAAATGTTATCATTTTATTATTGCTATTATCATTATTATATTTTTGCATATGCTGAATGAAGAGTGTGTGTGTGTGTGTGTGTGTGTGTGTGTGTAACTCTTCATTTACTATTCTTACATTATATGGTCAAGTTATTATTGTTATCGATTTTTCATTTCCCTCTCAAGTGAGAAATAAAGTCTTTGGAAGTTGAGTATTAACTTATATTTAACTAAAGTTTTCTTCTAACTTTGAACTTTATGGCAATGGACTGCTGAAAGATCAAGAGTCATGGAATAAGAACTTAGCAGAATATAATAGAAAAAGTCAAAGATCTTGAACCTAGAAAGAAAAAAAAGAATCACTTTGTAAGCTATTTTTTGTGTTTGTTTGTTTCTTTGTTTTTGTGGTCAGGGAACAAGGCCTATTTGTGTCTTTTATGAAGATTTTCCAAACACAAATATAAACAAGGCCTATTTGTGTCTTTTATTAAGATTTTCCAAACACAAATATAAACCTAAAGAAAATGAAAAAGAATAAAAATTAACCCCTTTTCCACCTCAGGATGGAACACTGATTAATAGAGAATCTACTGAATGTTTTTTTCCAAACTATCTGACCTGAAACTTTTTCAACAGAAACAGATATGTCCTAGAATGTTGATTATTATAAGTTGATATATTTCACTGTTTTCCATGCCCACCAAGCAGAAATTCACTAAAAATAATTCCCCAACCATTAATTCTTTTCCAGAAGAGTCTCTGATAAAAATAAATGCAGGGTTTGTATTGAATTAAGAATGCCTGTGTTTGTAATTTTCTTCTATTAATTAAAAATAAATTCAGTCTTATGTATTTCCTGGAAATTGATGATTGCTGGTAAAGAGCTAATATCTTTCAAACCTTTAATCCTCAGAAAATAATCAACTCTAATGCTGTTACTCAACTTCAAGTTAGAGTACAAAGCAGCCTAAGGAAAATCATTATTGAAGTACTCTGGGGACCTTTTTCACCAAATGAAATTTAAAGTCTGCTCTGAGAAACAAGCAATCTTTGCAGTAATACACAGTACAAAAACAGGGAGCTATATTTAATTTACAGACACAAAGATAGATGTCAGCAATAAAAAATACATATTTTGGTCATATATAGTTTTAGTTTTTTTCTTAAAAAAAAAACCCACTATCTTAAACTTTCCATGTATGTCATGGTTCACCAAAACACCACTGAAAAACACAACGTAATTTTTTCATTTGATTTCTCTTTCATTGTCAGGACTGAAATATATAATGTTGCCTTTCCCTGCTTGATAAACTGTTAAACTTATAATTACCAAGGATTCAGGATTAGTGATATTTTAACCATAATCTTCAGAAACTTTTAGAAGTAAGCTTGAGAAACCACTGAAATATAACTATTTTTCTTTAAAATTTATCAAAAAAATGATGATCAGTTTAAATTTCACATGACAATCTACAAGTAAAATATACATTGGCTCGATTCCTCTAGTCATTGTATTACTAAATACCTTCATCACATCTCCTCTCCCTCACTGGTACAAAGCCTTTCGTATTTCGTTAAGGCACTGCAATCAAGGTACTCTTTCTAACAGTCCATCCACCTGTGACTCCCATATCTGACATCTTTTATAGTTTTTCATTACCTACAGGGTAATGTTCAATTTGCATAGTTGACCCTATGTTATTCAACCATAAACTCTAAATTAGTTTAGAGCATTCCATTTTAGTATTGTAACTTTAGTGCTATAGTATCCTAGAACTGTCATTTTGAACAACATTTAACTTTTTCATATCCTATTTGCATATTGGGCAAAATGATAATACAAATGATCTCAGCAAGACTAAATCTATCGTGTAAAGCACCTAGTGCCTATCACATAGTCCATGTATATTATAGTACATGACTGAATTGAAAGAGGATTTTTTTACAAGTCACGCTTTTATTCTTAACTTATAGAAGTTTATCTGCAGAATTACAAAAGAACAAATTGATTAATAAAATTAATCTACTATGCATGTTACTTGGCCTAAAGAAGAAAAAAACAATTTTAAGTTTTTATAATCAAAACAAGATAGTAAAAAAAAAAAAAGAATCAAACTCTAAACTGGAATAATTGCTGGGTAGGATCATGATGGGGTATAATGCATTCAAGAGAGCTTTCAAGGACATCCATAAAAAAAAATAATAAAAACAGAAACGCTGACAATCTGAACCATATTACAAAGGCTTTAATGTTGGTTTCTAAAATAGGTATTGAAATTAAACTACTCTTTTTGAGAAGAATCCAAGGTGTGAAATGAGGTTGTAATATTTTAATTCGGGTCTATCACGAAAAAGACCAGTAAACACCAGCAGCTGTTTGGGATCAGTGGAGAAATAGCACACCTCAGCCTCTCCTGGTTAGAATGGTCTAAATTTAGCAGCACTTGGAAATCCAGGGAGAGCCTACATCATCAGTGAGATCTACTTTCAACTAACAGATTTCTTCAAGATTTTTTCAGGAAAAATATATATATCCTTTGCACTTAGATATTTACTTTTAAGCTTGAGTTGTTACAAATATGTGTCTATGATATATTGAAAAAGGATAAAGAACTGAAAATTTGATTATATAAATCTAAATTTCCATAAACCAACAGACATAGCTGACTCCCAACACAAATAAACACATTCACGTGCATACACACACACATACGCACACATTCAAACACACACATGTACACATTTTGTCAGAGACAGATTGAGCATTTTGCCCTCCTAGATTATAAGTGATTAAGCTCTGTAAGTAAAGTCTCAGTTACTAAAAATTTTTTTAATACAATGTTCGTGGAAAACTCAGATTCTTTCCACTTAACTTCTTGTTCTCATTTTTGTTTCTAAATATTAACACCCTATTTGATATAGATTAAATATAACTTTTGATATATCTTCATTTCTGTTCTTTTGAAAAGTGGCTCACATGTACTTTTAAAGATTTTTTATCCTGGGAATAAGGCATACATAATAAAAACATAAAATTCAATGTATTAATATGCAGAAGATAATATATAAAAATATCACTCATAGTAATATTAATGGTATTTAGTGTCAATATACTAATGTAGATGATATATATGAATACTAGTAATTAACATTTTCCTAAATTATAGTGCACTAGAATTTCTGAAGCACATATTTCTGTTAATTATGATAGAAATAATGCTTTAATCAAATATAAAATCTGATAACATTCAAGGTACTTATTATAAGGGAACTCATAAGTGAACAATTTTCAATTTATAAACTTTTCCTATTAGCCTCCTGAGGCTTATTTTTAAGAGACAAAAAATCTCAGATTAAAATTTGAAAATTGTCTCAGTGGAATATAACATAAAAAAATTCCAAGCTCTCCTTTAAAAAAGATTCTTATTGAAATGCAAATATAAAATATTCAGTCAATTGATATTTTTCCAAATGGTAAGCATATTTTTTTTTCACTCACACAAACTCACACCTTTTTAAAGTCCAGATGTTAACACTGATGTTTATTATTTCTATGCTACCTTTATTCTTTTACTCACATGTTTTACTTATATATGTAAGATGAAAACTGTATGGTACCTTTTTATATGTTTTAAAACTTTATATAAGTTGGATCACACTGCCTTTTTCCACAGTTTGCATTTTTTTACCCAATTTTTTTTTCAGGTGTACACTTATCAGTGTATTGTTTCGCCCCATTTTTTCAGATGTATACTTATTACCATACATGGCTCTGATTCACTCACTGTCACTGCTGAAAAGTAAAAGTACTCATTTTATTAATATGTCAAATTTATTCATCTAGTCTTTTATTCATAGAATAGGTTTTACATCTAATTTTTCATTATTAAAAATAATAATGCAATTGACATTTCTGCATATGTCTCTTGGGCACATAACTATACATGGAATTGCTGGATTTGAGAATACATATGCTTTACTATATGCTGCTAAATTCTTCACAATTAGCTTATTAAGTTTTTGCCCATAAGACAAGTGTAGGAGATCCACTCTAGGGTGAAACTCAATGGCACACCCTTAGGTAATCACTTCCCCTTGAATGTGAGTGAGTAGAACCTGTAACTTTTAAACAAGACTGTCAGTGATCACTCCCTTGGTAAGACCACATTATATGGCAAAGATAAAGGGATTTTGCAGATAATGAAAGTCCCTAATCAGCTGACTTTAATTTCATCAAAAGGAAAATCATCCTGGGTATACTAGTCAGGTAAACAAGCACTTTGGAAGAGGGTCTAGGAGCTAGAAACTTGAAGCCACACACTTTCTTCTCTCTTCCCTCTCTCCCTCTCTCTTTTTCTCTCTCTCTCCCTTACTTTGAAGAAGTAAGCTTCAATGCATCATTCTACAGCCTCAGAAACTAAATTCTACCAACAACCCGAGGGAGCTCAAAAGTAGATCTTTTCCTAGTCAGACCTCCACACGAGAACACAGCCTGACAGACACCTTGATTTTGATTTCAGCCTT